>CM019170.2:39101497-39115451 GCA_009739505.2 Apolygus lucorum | reverse complement strand
AACTAAAAAAACGTCTGCCAAGTGGGTGTGGCACATAGCTTTCTCGTATCCATAACCCGATTGTATAGATGATCCGATGCATAGTAGTTAATCTCAAAACACCAATCTCTAAGTACCTTTCACTACCCTCATAGGGGACCATCTACACGCTAATCTGGACAATCCTAGAAAATGTCATCAAATTCGGATGAAAAATTAAGTGAGTAGATGTATGTGATTGGATCAAAAAATTCTTAGCCTCGGCTGGGATTCGAACCCGCGACCCCTGGAGCTCAAATCAAGACTCTTTCCTCTGAGCTATTAAACTTGTCATGAATAAGATTTGTGATTCTCTCAGGAGACCATCCCTCTGTGAATAAATCCCTCTATGAAAAACAATTCTCTATGATTTTCATAGGGGACCATCTAAACACTACTCTGTAACATCCCTGAAAATTTCATTGAAATCGGATGGAAAATGTAGAAATTATGGCCGTTACAAGGAAATTCACGTTTGCGCATGCCCAGTGGCTAATATCAGTCCGAAGGTGGTGATTTCATAGGGGACCATCTAAATACTAATCTGTAACATCCCTGAAAATTTCATTGAAATCGGATTGAGATTGTGGAAGTTATGGCCGTTACAAGGAATTCACGTTTGCGCATGCGCAGTCGCTTCTATCAGTCCGGGGATGATGATTTTCATAGGGGACCATCTACAACCTAATCCACATAATCCCTGAAAATCTCATCGAAATCGAGTTGAGATTGTGGAAGTTATGGCCGTTACAAGGAAATTCACGTTTGCGCATGCGCAGTGGCTAATATCAGTCCGAAGGTGGTGATTTCATAGGGGACCATCTAAATACTAATCTGTAACATCCCTGAAAATTTCATTGAAATCGGATTGAGATTGTGGAAGTTATGGCCGTTACAAGGAATTCACGTTTGCGCATGCGCAGTCGCTTCTATCAGTCCGGGGATGATGATTTTCATAGGGGACCATCTACAACCTAATCCACATAATCCCTGAAAATTTCATCGAAATCGAGTTGAGATTGTGGAAGTTATGGCCGTTACAAGGAAATTCACGTTTGCGCATGCGCAGTAGCTACTATCAATCCGAAGGTGGTGATTTTCATAGGGGACCATTTAAATACTAATCTGTAACATCCCTGAAAATTTCATTGAAATCGAATGGAAAATGTAGAAGTTATGGCCGTTACAAGGAATTCACGTTTGCGCATGCGCAGTCGCTTGTATCAGTCCGAGGATGATGATTTTCATAGGGGACCGTCTACACACCAACCCGCACAATCCCTGAAAATTTCATCGAAATCGGACAATAACTTCGTATAGTTATGCGCGTTACAAGGAATTGATGACAGACGGACAGACACACAGACAGACAGACACGGAACTAAAATTGTTCAGAAAGGTCTAAAACGCAAAACGCGAGTAAAAATTTTGATTTTGGAGAACTTTTTTTTTCGTCCTTGAAAAGTGAAAACAAAGCTTCCGCTATCTTGGTAGACTCGGAAGCAATACTTTCAAATAAAGCGGTTAACAAGAAGTAAACAATGATGAAGTCACTCCGTAAATGCGGTGTGATTGGACAATACCAGCGATCTTATTTCAAAGTCTACACCAGGCTACAGGCAATGACCGTCCAATTACGTCTCAGCGTTCCATTCACTCCTACTTCTTATGAGTCGTCATTCAGACGACTAAACAGGGTGTCCGAAACCAATCAGAAATCTTCAGGAATCGATTTTACAACTAATTTGCAACAACATTTCTCAGCCCTCTTTTTCCTCGCTTAAATTGCCACTTTTTTTCACTTCGCATTTGTTTTGTGTTTTTGACCTAAACGGCCCTTAAGTGTTAATAACTCCCTCATTTTCCCTTTATTTCCCTCTTTCTTCTCTCATTTTTTTGTTATGAGCTCTTCACCGGTTCAGAATAACAGTACCTACTCCAGGATAGAGAGAAGGCCGGTCCTCTTTCTACGTCGAACTTTAAAATGTGTCAAATTCTCAAAATTTCCTGTGTTTTATCAAACATTTTAGATATATTTCTGCAAAACAAAGGTTTGCTTCGGAGTCCCACAAAAGCTTAAAACGTCCCATTTCATCAGGATTCCTACGGCACCTAACCCATATACTTAGGTCTACTATGAAATTTAAAGGTAAAATGGTCTTTGAATGCGTAAAAACATGTAATTTTAGCGGAAATTTAGTTTTTTTAATCTTACAGTTCTCTTGATTTCAGGGGAGTGATGTTTCAGCGGAGTAAAAAAAACGTCTGCCAAGTGGGTGTGGCACATAGCTTCCTCGTATCCATAACCCGATTGTCTAGATGATCCGATGCATAGTAGTTAATCTCAAAACATCAAAACAAGTTAATCTGTAACATCCCTGAAAATTTCATTGAAATCGGATGGAAAATGTAGAAGTTATGGCCGTTACAAGGAATTCACGTTTGCGCATGCGCAGTGGCTACTATAAGTCCGAAGGTGGTGATTTTCATAGGGGACCATCTAAATACTAATCTGTAACATCCCTGAAAATTTCATTGAAATCGGAGAGAAAATGTAGAAATTATGGACGTTACAAGGAAATTCACGTTTGCGCATGCGCATTGGCTACTATCGGTCCGAAGGTGGTGATCTTCATTGAGGACCATCTACAACCTAATCCGCATAATCCCTGAAAATTTCATCGAAATCGGGCAGAAAAAGTGGAAGTTTTGGCCGTTACAAGGAAATTCACGTTTGCGCATGCGCAGTGGCTACTATCAGTCCGAAGGTGATGATTTTCATAGGGGACCGTCTACACACCAACCCACACAATCCCTGAAAATTTCATTGAAATCGGATGGAAAATGTAGAAGTTATGGCCGTTACAAGGAATTCACGTTTTGCGCATGCGCAGTCGCTTCTATCAGTCCGGGGATAATGATTTTCATAGGGGACCGTCTACACACCAACCCGCACAATCCCTGAAAATTTCATTGAAATCGGACAGTAACTTCGTATAGTTATGCGCGTTACAAGGAATTCATGACAGACAGACAGACACACAGACACACAGACACTGAACCAAAATTGTTCAGAAAGGTCTAAAACGCAAAACGCGAGTGAAAATTTTGATTTTGGAGAACTTTTTTTTTTCGACTTCGAAAAGTGAAAACAAAGCTTCCGCTACCGTGGTAGACTCGGAAGCAAAAGTGCCGAGAGGGAAAATTTGTTGCAAATTAGTTGTAAAGTTGAAAATTTGTTGCAAATTAGTTGTAAAGTTGAAAATTAGTTGAAAATTTGTTGCAAATTACTCGATGTAAAGAGTTGTTGATTGGTTTCGGGGCACTTTTCAAGATTTGAAAAAATCATGTTTCCAAAATCAAAATTTCCACTCGCGTTTACCGTTTTATACTTTTCCTAACTAAATTTTGGTTTCGTGTCTGTCTATCGGTCATACTGGTCTGTGTTTCCGCTAATCAATCCTTGTAACGGTCAAAATTATACGAAGTTACTGTCAAATTTTCATGAAATTTTCAGGGAGTGTGCGGTTGGTGTCAAAATGGCCCCTATACAAATCGTAGCCCCCGGATTGCGCGTGCGTAAAAGTAAAACCCTCGTAACAGCCATAACTTCTACATTCTCTCCGAATTCGACGAAATTGTCTGGGATTGGGCGTGTTGGGGGGTTGGTGTGATCAGACCATTGGTAATCTCTGTGTATGCGACAACGTGAAATCCTCAATGAGCATTACTTCTACAGTTTCCATTAAATTTCGATAGGATTTTGAAGGGTTGTGGGGTTAAGACTTTGAATATTTCCCCATAAATGTTACATGTGATGATATAGTTGAAGTTTTGAGATTATCTATTACGCATCGGACCATACATACAATCTGGTTATGGGCACGGAAAAAGCTATGTGGTACAACCACTTTGCAGACTTTTTTACCCTGAATAGAGGAAGATTATTGGATACCCATCACGGAATGAGTTGTTTTACATATAGTTGGTTTTCTTCCAATTTTCTGCTACCATATCGTACCTCGACTATCATCTCGAGGCTTTACAGCAAAACCCTAATAAAAATAGGACGATACTGCACGAACGCACACCTCTTCCACCTTTCGTAGCGAGGAAGCTAAATAAACTTAAACTTGGAGAGCTCTTTTGGCAAATCCCCGTACTTTAACCTATCAAGCTTCTAAGTATTATTATTGGCTCCCTCTATTCCAGATTCAAATATGCAGTGGTAGACCTCAGGAAATCTCAGCCGGCGACATCTGTATGAGGCGATTCAACCTTAGTGAAGAGGAAGCCGGGTTCACAATGTTCGTTACAGTTTCAGGTGCGTTCAAACTTTTTCCTAACAATTATAAGCTTATTTAAAAAATGTACTTATACATAATAAAATACAGCACCCACATTAAACAGGAAACTATAGTACATCACATTTTGACGAAAAGAACCAATTACTGAGTTTTGGAAGTTATGAAAGTGTAGGGGTTATGAAAATAGGGGGTTTGCTTGCTTGCTCTCCAGTTCAACCATTCAAGATGTTTACATTGTGTTGTGAGTGTGATTTTGAATCTTTTGCCTGCTAATCATACTCAAAAGTGAAGAAAAATTAATGGTTTTTTTTACATTGGGGTACCTACTTATCTACCATGATTTAGGTAGAGATGTAAAGATCAGGTATGTTGCGGAACCACCAACAACTTGGATCCTAACCGTCGCTGTCCTGCAAGGCTAATAATCAACATGGAGCAATTTTTATTATTTGTAGAAAGGACCTTCAAAAATAGGTTTTTAATGATGAAATACGTTCTAAAGACGTTCTGTTCTTCTGGTACAGTTTGGGACCGTCCAGTGTATTGGAATATTCTTCTATATTGAGTAACAAACCTGTTTTGACAGTGATCTGACGATACATGGGATCATTAATCTATCATTAATCCATCATTCTAACCACTTCGTCATCACTTCGACACAACAGAATTTCACTTGAATTAAACTCATTATAATTAAATATTGTCTTAATTAGGAATCACCTGCCCCAAAATGTACTTATTGTACTGTTTTCTTGTATTTTGAGTATTTTCAATTGTTTTAGCGGATGAGCTCGAAGTGGTTGCACAAGAAAAAGATAAAGTAAGTCCAAAACATGTATTTATATCAGTATAATATGCGTTTCTAGATCAAGTTCTTTTCACCCACCAAATCAAGTGTTTCCCATTCAAATTTAGCTGTATTTCAACCAAGTTCGAGACGTTTAGTAGCCGTTATTGGTTGTGACGTCGCGAGAAACAATAAACCCCGTTTTTGGTTTATTATTTTCAATAATGAACCTTTGGAATCGACCAACAAAAAAAATTTTAACCCCCTCAAAATTTGTTGGTTTACGTTTCAAGGTACGTAGAATCCAAAAATCGAATAAAAGTTTGGCCGGCCGTATGCGGCACGTTCCTCACTTAGCATTGACCGATCTTGATTAAATTTGGTACCGTCGACTGGGGTGATACTGATATGCTGGGGTGATACTGATCAGCAAGCCTTTTTAGGACGTCCCATAGTAAGACTTGGGCGTCCTTATGCGATCGATCTGGGGTGAAGTTGGACAACACTCAACAGAAAAAAAAAAATAACCACACAGTAATCCGTTTTAGACCATTCTGAATCCAAATCCGCGAAAAAAAACCATAGGTGTATGTCTGTGTGTGTGTGTGTATGTGTGTGTGTATGTGTGTGTGTGTGTGTGTGTGTGACAAAATATTGTGTCGTCAGCACAGCCCTTAGTTCTCAACCGATTTTCGTGGTTCTTTTTTTGTTCGACGCGGAAAACTATCTAGTTGTGCACTACGTCGCCGGAATTTCGAATTTTGCCTTTTAAGGGGGGAAAAGGGGGGGTTAATGCTCAAAAACCGTGCGTTTTTGGGCATAATCTCGTGTCGTCTACCCAGGCCTTAGCTCTCAACCGATTTTCGTGGTTTGTTTTTTCTTCGACGCGGAAAACTATATACTTGTGCACTACGGCGTCGGAATTTCGAATTTTGCTTTTTAAGGGGGTGAAAGGGGGGGTTAATGCTTAAAAAACGTGCGTTTGCGGGCATAATCTTGTAAACTCTGATCAGGCCTCAATTTCCAACCGATTTGTGTGTTTCTTTTTTTGTTTGACTCAAATAACTTCCGAGTTGTACATGATTTCACCAGAGTACCAAAATTTGCAAGGGGAGGGGGCGAGTGGGGGGATTATATTCACGAAATATCCGGTTTTTCAATATTTTGGTTCCGTTACTGCTTACTAATTTTACACAACCTTTGAAATTGAGGAAAAATTCTCATTATACCTCCGGATTTTCATGAACTATTCTCTGTGCCACCATGGAACTTATAGTGGTGCCACCATGGCGCCAGGACACCATAAACCACATATTTCGTGGGTTTTTATCGTGTTTCACCTTGAATACGGATGTGAACCTCGACGGACTGCCTACTAAAACTAACAGATGAAAGTTCAATGTTACGACGTATTTCTGCTTTGGTGCCAGACTGGCACCATTGGTGGCGGCGAAAGGGAGGGGGGGGGGGGTGAACTCGAAATCGCATGTTGGGTATCGTAGATCACGGATTTTAAAATGCTCTTCAGATTCGAGGCTCCCACGCCGCTAGAAATGTTATGGTGGATAATGGTGAGGGGGGGGATCACTATTTCTTGCCTAAAGTAATAAGTAAATTACATCGAGTGAAACAGTTTTATAGCTTACTAACTGGTTAAACTGATCTAATGCTTATCCAATGGGACGTCCCCTGGAATGCATGCATTACTAAACAATATGTTTTTATCTGCATGCGATTGTAGCGCCCCACACAGTCCTAAATGGAATGTTAGGTCGTGTTATGTGCTCGTAACAATGTCTTCTCTGTGGGGATATCTTTCCCGCCCGACAGTCTAGGTTACCATGGTAGCTGATGAGGAAATAAACAAATCTCAAAATCGGGCCCAGCTGACATTGTGATTGTAACTTCTGTTGTGCCCGTGTCGGGTGTTGTGTGGTGAAGTTCCAGCGAAAAGATTTTGTTTCTACTAGAGGTAAGCATGAAATATCTGCAATTAGTTTGTTTTTTCCGTGTTACTACATTAAATGTACATAACCAAATTTTGGTTATTTGTTGAATACAAAAAAAAAAGTCTGCCAAGTGGGTGTGGCACATAGCTTCCTCGTGTCCATAACCCGATTGTATAGATGATCCGATGAATAGTAGTTAATCTCAAAACACCAATCTCTAAGTACCTTTTACTACCCTCATAGGAGACCATGTACACGCTAATCTGGACAATCCTAGAAAATTTCATCAAATTCGGATGAAAAAATAAGTGAGTAGATGTATGTGATTGGATCAAAAAAATTCTTAGCCTCGACTGGGATTCGAACCCGCGATCCCTGGAGCACAAATCAAGACTCTGTCCTCTGAGCTACTGAAGCCTTGTCATGTATAAGATTTGAGATTCTCACTGGAGACCATCCCTCTATGAATGAATCCCTCTATGAAAAACAATTCTCTATGATTTTCATAGGATACCATCTAAACACTACTCTGTAACATCCCTGAAAATTTCATTGAAATCGGATGGAAAATGTAGAAGTCATGGACGTTATGAGGAAATTCACGTTTGCGCATGCGCAGTGGCTACTATCAATCCGAAGGTAGTGATTTTCATAGGGGACCATCTAAATACTAATCTGTAACATTCCTGAGAATTTCATTGAAATCGGATTGAAAATGTAGAAGTTATGGCCGTTACAAAGAATTCACGTTTGCGCATGCGCAGTCGCTTCTTTCAGTCCGAGGATGATGATTTTCATAGGAGACCATCTACAACCTAATCCACATAATCCCTGAAAATTTCATAGAAATCGAATGGAAAATGTGGAAGTTATGGCCGTTAGAAGGAAATTCACGTTTGCGCATGCGCAGTAGCTACTATCAATCCGAAGGAGGTGATTTTCATAGGGAATCATCTAAATACTAATCTGTAACATCCCTGAAAATTTCATCGAAATCGAGTGGAAAATGTGGAAGTTATGGCCGTTACAAGGAATTCACGTTTGCGCATGCGCAGTCGCTTGTATCAGTCCGAGGATGATGATTTTCATAGGGGACCGTCTACACACCAACTCGCACAATCCCTGAAAATTTCATCGAAATCGGACAATAACTTCGTATAGTTATGCGCGTTACAAGGAATTGATGACAGACGGACAGACACACAGACAGACAGACACGGAACCAAAATTGTTCAGAAAGGTCTAAAACGCAAAACGCGAGTGAAAATTTTGATTTTGGAGAACTTTTTTTTTCGTCCTCGAAAAGTGAAAACAAAGCTTCCGCTACCTTGGTAGACTCGGAAGCAAAATCATTTTCAGGGGTGATAGTGACCACGGCCGAAATTCCCCGAAACTATCAACAAGTGATTAGTATCACTTATTTGTTACAAATGCTTTAAAATAAGTTGTTTCTTGTCAGTTACCAAGAATGTGCCACGAATAAATACTGAAGAGGATATTACGAGTCTTTGGCTTTATTCTGATTTTTATAAGTAAAGAGTTGGGTTTCATTAGTTTTTCAATAAAAATTGTTCTGAAATGAGTTGTTAGTGTGTTTTTTTTTTACCTCAGGGTACTGAAAAACAATTTTTTTTCTTCAACAGTGATCTGTACCACTCCATAGACACTCCGAAAGCGTTATGTTCGATTTTAATTTAGTGATCACTATCACCCCCTATGTGCGGGGTGATACTGATCAATTTTATTTTTTTTAAATGAGCTTAATTCAACGAAATTTCACATTTTGATGTAGGATACTGTTCATAAGATGTGGGAGAATATACACTATTTTTTCAGATTTTTTTGAATTATTACAATGGTGGTTTTCAAGGAAAAACTGTAGAAATTGATCACTATCACCCCAGTCTATGTAGGCTCTATTTGGGGTCTAGTTGTGCCCCGAAGATTTTGGTTGATGTAGGTCACTTCTAAGGGTTGACATTTTGAAAACTCCCTCACTCTTAAAATTTTTATATAAAGGTATTGTTTTTCTATCAATTTAAGATAGTATTGAATTTTTAGAATTTTTTGAGACCACGCGGAGCTTCGTAGGAAAAAACCGTTCGCTCCCTTCGAGAATTTAAGGGTTGGACTTAAATCAAAATCACGAGTGTGATTCGCAAAAGAGGCCTAATCTCCGTTCAAATTTTAGCTGACCGAAATGCGATCGACGTTTTTCTTCATGTTGGTTGGTGGTAACAATGGCAAAGCCGTGTACTTTGCAGACGAATGATCTATATAGAAAAATAATAAACCATTGTGTAATAATTTGCAGCGTTTTTCTAAAGGGGTTGTCATTTTGGTTTATTATTTTCAATAATGAACCTTTGGAATCGACCAAGAAAAAAAAAATTTTAACAACCCCCTCAAAATTTGATGGTTTACGTTTCAAGGTACGTAGAATCCAAAAATCGAATAAAAATTTGGCCGTCCGTCCGCCGTACGCCGTCCGCCGTCCGCCGTACGCCGTACGCCGTACGCGGCACTTTTGCCACTTAGCATTGACCAATTTTGATGAAATTTGGTATGTAGGCTCCATTTGGGGTCTAGTTGTGCCCCGAAGCTTTTGGTTGATGTAGGTCACTTCTAAGGATTCCAAAATCAATTTTGAAATTTTGAAAACGCCCTAACTCAAAAAATTTCGATATAAAGGTATTGTTTTTCCTTCAATTTAAGATTCTATAGAATTTTTAGAATTTTTTGAGACCACGCGGAGCTCTGTAGGACAAACCGTTCGCTCCCTACAAAAATTTAAGGGTTTATATTGAAATATATATATATATGTATATATATATAAATCAAAACACGAGTGTGAATCGCAAAAGAGGCCTAATCTCCGTTCAAATTAGAGCTGACCGAAATGCGATCGATGGTTAGTGATTTTGATTTTTTTTTCCCTTCACATTGGATGGTTGGTGATTTTGTAGACGAGTGATCTATATAGAAAAATAATAAACCATTGTGTAATAATTTGCAGGCGTTTTAGCTTTTTTTCTATTTATTTTTTTATTTTCTTGGTCTCTATACTTGGTTGCATAGATTGCAATAAAAAGGAGCCCGTTATCATTGACGCTTTCCAAAGAAATAGCGGGTTGAAATTTCCGATGTCTTTTGAAAGGGGCTTTCTGAGCCACAAACCGCCTTTTAAAACAGAACTTATTCGCTATTCGGTCGACTTGGAGTTTCAGGGTTCGAACTGTAAGGTTGGTTTTATAATAATTAACGTGTCGGTTAAAAGGAGGGGGTTACATTTTCTTGGTCGATTCCAAGATTTATTTTCAATAATCACATCCTTTAGAATGTCCTCGCCCTAACTGAGACAATAAAATTCGATAAAATCGAACAATTTTTCCAAGTAAGGGAGCATAGTTTTCTCCCGTGCTGTCGTGATTTCGCTGTCATCAAAAATAAAATGCGTTTAGTAGATCGGCTGTACATCAGTCACCTCAAAAATACTCCCCAAAATTGTTATGACCTGCAGCAATGCTCAAAAATTCACAGTGTGTGTTGTTAGCTGACCTAGAGAGGTTGAAGAGCATTCCTGAAAAACATTTTTATCATTTCTATCATTCATGTTGGTCAAATTATAAACTTATCATATAAACCTTTCATGTTATGATGTTTTATGTACATATTTTCATACAATTATGTTTCATTCAACGAATAAAGTTGTTTTTTAAATTATTTCAGTCCTGAAAAATCGATTTTTTTAAAGGGGAAAAAATCCAGAGAATTGTAGAGTATTTAGCTGTTTTGGAATATTTTAAAAATGAGATGTTTTGACCGTTTTGACGACTTGGTACAGTTTTTTGCGTTTTCCCGAAAGTTTCACAAATGACACATAAACCCTTTAAAAAAAACCGGTTCAATATTTGTCTGGAAAATAATTATTTTGACCTCAAAAAACTAGATTATTTTATTAGAAACATTCTCAATTGGTTTTTCGAGTGTGTGAAAAACGAAAAGAAAGTTCCAAAATGGATTTTAGTTGAGAAAGTTTTCTTAATTTTGAGTCCATCTTGATACTTTCATTTTCTTCGTAAATTAGCTAAAATGAGTTAGAATTTATTGTAAGTGTATCTAAATCGGGAAGAATTTTCAATCATGTTGCAGATTCTAAATTTAGGAAACCAGCAACTTGATTGTGAAGACAACGTTTCATGAATTTAGTTACTTATTTTCGAACCAAAGTATTTCCATGTCATACTTTGTGAGGAGTATTAAGTAAATTTTACTGCTCACCCAACTTTGCATACTTGAAATTGTTGTTTTTCTTTTTCGTGCGTATTCTAATTTTATATTGTATTTTGCAGTGTCTCATTAACTGTATGGCTCGCGAAGCTGGATATGTAAGTAAAATTCAGATTATTCATCAACTCGAGTGTTTGAGTTAATGTTAAATACGAGATATTATCAATTACTGACCTTCTCAATGGACTTTTTTTCATTTGAGCGGGTAAGTTTTCATTCAGGCCTAATCATTTTTCAGTTGAACGCTAAAGGTGAATTCACGGTGTCCGAATTCATCGAGAAAGAGGTGAAACACGTGGAACTGGAGAAGCGAAAGAACGAAACTGCGTTCGACGAGGAATATTTGGAAGAGATGAGAAATGATCACGAATCCATGATGAAATGTGCGAAAACTGGTGAGTTGTGGTACTAGCATTACTCAATGGTAATTATTATTAGAATAAGGGAAGGCAAAACAACGAAAATAACTATAAGTATTAACAAATAACATAACAGCGAAGTTGATACTTAATGTAGGAGCTCGCAGCAATGGGATAGTGCGAATTTTTGACGTTCGATTCAAATTTAGCACACTTGAAAACGTTTTGGTACCTTGTGATCAGTGCATTCTCGGAGACATGTCCCATGACTACTCTCGAGACTGTTTGGTCTTAGGTGGACACTTAGCTTAATAGAGTAAAGTAACCAACCATCTCAGGCTGAATTTTCGTCCAACTGCCATTCCTGGGGTTGCAGATGTCATCAACTGTCTTCCAAAAGAAGATCAGAATTGGTTGAGATGGTTTCGCTCATAGCTACTTATAGCTCAAGTGGAGCGGGGATCTCCAATGGCTCAACCCGAAAAATTGTCAAGACCTGTGATACCGCCCTCGACCAATCCTGACAATCTACAGGCCCGACTGGCCTAAACTTCGATGAACTTAGAGAGTTCCTGGTACATTCAGTGCGGCTTATACATACAGTAGGAAGCATTCTCGATATGTCGCGCCGTATTAATGCAGTCGAATCTGGAACTGGATCTAATAAGGCGCGTCACTACTTTCTCGGCAGTTCTCTTGAATCCTCAACAAATTTAAGTTATCACTAGATAAAGATCATCACTAGATGGCAGCACTAGTTCATCTATCCTCCTCTAGGGTGTGATTCCGCTTTTCCCTTGAATCAGCTGCTTCGAATTATCTCGAGCTTTATCAAATACCTGAGCTTATTTCATCTCATCTGATCTCATCTTATCCATCAAGTAGTTGTCATTATTCTCTAGTCGTATCTTTCCAATTAATGGTGTTAATGTTTATTTTGTGCATACAATGATGAAGTGTTATTTACAAAAGGCAGAGTTTGAGTGGGCATCTAACAATTTAGGGTAATTTCTCATGAATGTGACTGATGTGAATTCTCCTAATGGTAACCATTCGCGCCTGAGCGGAGGATACATGAACTAATGCTGCGTTTCAAGACGTTAGTAAAACTTGTACATTCTCATAGGTACATACAGTTGTAGATGTTTTAAGGTAGTAGATTAACTAATGAAGAGACTAGTCAGTTTTTAAAGATGGGAACTACTACTAAATACTTTCTTATACTTTACTTCTTGATACCTAAACTTAATTTATGATAATCTCTTAGGAGTGATTACTACGTAGTATTGAGTTATGATTAATTGAATATGAAATGCTTTCTACCCCTCGACTTTTACTCGAAAATTAAATTTCTGAATTCTACAGGGTGTCTACACTTTGGATGGGCATAACTTCAGGGTTCGATTCTACAAGGAATTTCCAACAAAAAATGTCTCTTAGCGATATTCTTTTAACCCACTCAAAATTCCTTTTTTTTCACGTTAAAGTTTTTCTTCGCGTTTTCGACCTTACGGCACTGATATGGTCGTAACTCCCTTATTTCTCCTCAAAATTCAATTCTGACTACACCGTTAGAAAGAGCGTTAAATTCCTAAGCTACCTAGTGCAAAATCAAAATATTTCAGCAATAAAATAGTTCCAAAAATCAAGTCAAAAAGCCAACTTTAAAAAATTTTAATTCGAGGGGGACCATAAACCGCTTAAAACACTGATTTGCTTGTAAAACACACGTTTTCTGGCATTCAAACTTCATTTACTCTTCCAATTGTAATGTTAAGAAGAAAAATTGATAGACCGTTGGAAAGCTGACAATTTGAGCATGTTTTCTCCGAAGAGCGCCCATCGAAATGTGCAGGGATTTAGAGTGAAAACTTTGGTCGAAGAAATTCAAGTTTCGAAAATTTTTTAAAGTTGGCTTTTTGACTTGATTTTTTGAAACTATTTTATTGCTGAAATATTTTGATTTTGCACTAGGTAGCTTAGGAATTTAACGCTCTTTCTAACGGTGTAGTCAGAATCGAATTTTGAGGAGAAATAAGGGAGTTATGACCATATCAGTGCCTTAAGTGAAAAAAAAGGAATTTTGAGTGGGTTAAAAGAAAATTGCTAGGAGACATTTTTTGTTGGAAATACCTTGTAGAATCAAACCCTGAAGTTATGCTCATCCAAAGTGTAGACACCCTGTATAAGTGAAATGAGTACCATATATTTTGGTATCTTTTTGTTTCAGTTGAAAATTGGAAT
>CM019170.2:38547521-39101397 GCA_009739505.2 Apolygus lucorum | reverse complement strand
ATAAAAAAACTTTTAACAAAAAAAACGGACCGACCTCAAAACTGATGATGGCATCCCACTAAAAAGGAAAAAATAATAACGACAACTTATTCAGTTAGGTTGGTAGGTAGGTACGCAGTGAAGTCGCCGCCGTGCCCATCTGCAGAAACAAACATACACAAGTAGATTCCACTTCCATCTGGTTAGTATTACAACATGGGTCGATAGTGCAATACAAAACATGAATGAGAGTGGGTACCTATCATTGAGGTAATGCATGTGTTCCAAAACGATTAGGTAGTACGTCACTGCTGTCGTATGAAGGAGGATGAGAGAGTGACAATAAGTGTGAATCCCCGTACGAAATGTTGGGATTCGAACAAACCATCTCTTGATTAGATAGTATCTAATAGTTATTTATCTAATTATACATGATCAATCTTTGATTACATAATATCTAATTAATCTTATATTCCATGTATGGCATATTGAATGTAGAATTGTCTAGATCATGATGTGGGTTTGTGATATGAGTTCATACTCAAATGAACCAGTTAGTGTTACAACATGCGTCGATAGTGCAATACAAAACAGGATTAAGGGTAGGTAAGTAAGTAAACAACCTTCTCATGTTCAATTTTTATCCAACTGCCATTTTTGGTGACGCAGACGTCTTCAGCTGTTATCAAAGGAAATACTCTTTTGAGATTCACACTTATTGTCACTCTCTCATCCTCCTTCATACGACAGCAGTGACGTACTACCTAATAGTTTTGGAGCACATGCATTACCTCAATGATAGGTACCCACTCTCATTCCTGTTTTGTATTGCACTATCGACCCATGTTGTAATACTAACCAGATGGAAGTGGAATCTACTTGTGTATGTTTGTTTCTGCAGATGGGCACGGCGGCGACTTCACTGCGTACCTACCTACCAACCTAACTGAATAAGTTGTCGTTATTATTTTTTCCTTTTTAGTGGGATGCCATCATCAGTTTTGAGGTCGGTCCGTTTTTTTGTTAAAAAGTTTTTTATTTTACTATTTTTGTATTTTCATAATTTTTTATTTTTTACTTTTTAGTGGTTTTTTAAATTTATTTTTAAAATTTAATTTTTTAAATCATTTGATTTAATCTTTAACTTATTAATTTTTCGACTTTAATTATTTTAATTTTACATAACTTACCTACTACCAAGTACTTTTGTTTAAGTTTTTAAATCATTCGTTTTAATTTTTAACTCATTAATTTTTTCGACTTTTATTATATAATTTTTTTTTAAATTTTACATAATTTACCTTCTACTAAGTACGTTTGTTTAAAGTCGGTATTCTTTGAGTTACCGACCGTTAACCTTTTTTCGACATGTTTCGCTATTTTTCTTTTTTAAATCTTTTACTTGTATTTTTTAATCACTGATGGTTTTTTAATGTGGAATTAATTATTACTTTTTGAGGTTTTTTTATGAAGGTAGTAGGTAACATTATTGTTTAATTTTTACATTTTATTTTAGTACCTATACCTACAGTATTATTGTTTAAAGTAGTTATTAGTGAGTCCAAAAAATTGTTAAACATATTGTTTAGTAATGCATGCATTCCAGGGGACGTCCCATTGGATAAGCATTAAGTCAATTAGAACCTGTTGGTGAGCGAAAAAACACGCATTATTATTTCCCTTCCTCCTGCACCAAACTGTTTCACTCAACGTAAGTAAAATGGGGGCGATGATGTCCGTAGAGGAGTATCCACTCAAATCCGCGCAATCCCAGAAAATACCATCGAAATCAGATGGAAAATGTAGAAAGTATACCTCTTACAGGGAATTCACGTTTGCGCATGCGCAGTGGCTATTATCAGTTCCTTGGCAATGCTTTTCATCGGGGACCATCTATATGCCAATTTGCATGATCTCTGAGAATTTTATTGAAATCGGATGGAAAATGTGGAAATGATGGCTGCTACAAGGAAATTATCGTTTGCACATGCGCAGCGGCTATCAGTCCGGGGGCGATGATTTTCATAGGGGACCATCTACACGCCAACTCGTACAATCTCTGAAAATTTCATCGGAATCGGACTTGAACTTCATATTTTAGCCCGCTGCAACATGTTTTGGATGATGAGAAGGCTATGTGCTAGACCCACTTGGTAGTCTACCGAAATTTGATGGTTATCGGAAACCCCCTCATAAAGCATCTCATTTTTTGTGAAGCTTAGAATCGGACCTTAAATTTGAATGTACCTACACAAACATGTACAAAAATGTACAATGAGTCGGGAAACTCGTCTTTCAATGAAATGTTAAAGTTATTTTCAAAATTGAGTTCAATATCATTTTTTGAAATTAAAATTTTGCTTCATAATCAAGTTTATCTTGAAGAAATGAGCTTTTCACTCTTAATGGGGAGGATGGTCCCCAATGAATGAGAGGGTGGTCCCCCTTGAATTTGTTGAGGGGCGGCAGGCGTCCGAGAATATGCCGGAGGTGACGGGCGGGTGGGTGGTGGTGGGCGGGGGGTGGGACGAGCGGGTGGGTGGCTTCGACGAGTCGGGCGGGGGGAGAGGATGCGGAACAACCTTCCGAAAAAACACGTTTTTTGAACTATTTTCACAAAATTTCGATACTTTTAACAAAGCAAAATGAAATCTGATTAAAACGGGACCACTATGGATACTTGTAGAACACTTTTCGAAAAGAATCAGGCAGATTGGTGGCCGAATAAGAAACTGCTAGTGGTACAAACATACAGAAAAAAAAAAAAAAAATCGTCGTCCCATGACACACCGAACTGTATACCTCCTTCCTTCGGCGCGGCTTCGCTGCGCATGAAGTCGGTCAAAAATGGGGGGTCTCATTTGAAAAAACGAAGTTGGTGTGCATTGCGCACGATTGCGCACGTGCGCAATGCGCATCGTGGTCATATTTGAGGTCCTTGGGAAAAATCATGAAGATTCAAAAAATTTTTTATTTTTTTACCACTACCTGGACGATTTTAGCATGGGGGGGAACGTTTTTGGGGACACCCTGTATACAGTAGGAAGCATTCTCAATATGTCGCGCCGGATCGCCTCCCAATTGCCGATTGGCCCATTTCCGGCCACTGATGCGTTTTCGCATCGTCATATTTATGATTTTTTTAAATGCTGAAAATAGTGGAAAATCTTTGCAAAAGCATTTTTTCTCGTTCATGCTGTTTCTAAAAATTATCAGAAAAAATTTCCTTTGACCTTCGGGAGCGGAATGCGATTTTGCAAATTTTTTGAAAATGAGGCCTTTTGGCGAAAGGCATGATTATGGTGGCTCAAATTCGATTCTGGGCGAGAGAGCCTTCTGGGCCATGAGTTGAAACAGATTACGATCTTCAGACTTTTACATTTTACCAAAAACAAAGAACTGGATAAATCATATCGCTTTGGAAAACTCTCAAATCTCATTTAAAAGTAAAATTCATTAAATATCGAGTATTTTTGCTCTCGATTGGTGAGCAAATGATGCTTTATTTCGGCCGGCATTCTGTAAAACAGTTCATCCTGCTCTCCTCATTATTCAGTTATTTCTACCCTTGGCTTGAAATGGGTTAATGCAGTCGAATCAGGAACCGGATCTAATAAGGCGCGTCACTACTTTCTGGGCAGTTCTCTTGAATCCTCAACAAATTTAAGTTATCACTAGATAAGGATCATCACTAGATGGCAGCACTAATTCATCTATCCTCCTCTAGGGCGTGATTCCGCTTTTCCCTTGAATCAGCTGCTTCGAATTATCTCGAGCTTTATCAAATACCTGAGCTTATTTAATCTCATCTGATCTCATCTTATTCATCAAGTAGTTGTCATTATTCTCTAGTCGCATCTTTCCAATATAATAATGTTAATGTTTATTTTGTGCATACAATGATGAAGTGTTATTTACAAAAGGCAGAGTTTGAATGGGCATCTAACAATTTAGGGTAATTTCTCATGAATGTGACTAATGTGAATTCTCCTAATGGTAACCATTCGCGCCTGAGCGGAGGATACATGAACTAATGCTGCGTTTTAAGACGTTCGTAAAACTTGTACATTCTCGTAGGTACATACAGATGTTTTAAGGTAGTAGATTAACTAATGAGATTAACTAATTAACTACTACTAAATACTTTCTTATACTTAAGATACCTACACTTAATGTATGATAATCTCTTAGGAGCGATTACTACGTAGTATTGAGTTATGATTAATTGAATATGAAATGCTTTCTACCCCTCGACTTTGACTCGAAAATTAAATTTCTGAATTGATAAGTGAAATGAGTACCTACCATATATTTTGGTATATTTTTGTTTCAGTTGAAAATTGGGATGGTTGGAACAGGAAGAAAAAGTGCCACAAGGGATATTTGTTCTTTAAATGCAAGAGTTATGGAGTGAGTATGATACAATAAAATTATATTGTTAATATTACTGAAGTTGCAGGTAGATCCCTAATTCACGCTTGTCAATCTGAGAGAGTTGGAGGTAATTTTTGTAACTTTTGTGGGTCAATATTCCTATACGCACTGCGCACTATACATACAGTTGATTTCACTAAAAACACGACACAAAAATATTCGACAGGGAGATTTGATGATGTTGAGATTACCGAAGCCACCATTGAGGTCAGGGATGTCAACATTCATTACCTATATTCAATTTGATATCAACAAACTAATAAAAAATAAGGTTTAACCCTTAATTCCCCACTTGTTCAAAACAATTGTTTTTTCGGATATTTTTCAAGATTTTGGTGTATTTTGACCAACCAAATGGCATAGAATTGTTAGTTTTGATCGAGACGTATGTGAATTTTCGCAATTTTATGAAAACTCGACATCTCAAGAGGGAGGTGGTTCTAAAAAGATAGGTACTTCAGGAGGAGGGGGAGGGGGGTGGCTACCGTTATTTCAAAAATAAGTCATCCCTATCCAAAAAGAGACCATTGAAAAATCTAAATTGTCTGCTAATATTGGATAATTACAGCCACAACTTTCATTTCCTCAACATCTCGGGTTTTTTCTGTAAGATTTTAAATTAAATTAATTAAAGACAGACTAATTCTTATAACAAGGTATCTGAACTAATTGATGAAACTGACCTTTACCTTACATTCATGGTGGAGGTGGGTCTGATCTTAACTCGGTATTATCTCAGGTATCGGCGTTTTTTCCGTTTTTTTAACACATAGTTGAAGTATTAAGGTAGCCAAAAGAATATTGGTTTTGGATTAAAAGTGGTTGTTGGCCAGTGTTGCAGAATGCTTGAAAAATTGGACTTCCGAAAAGATACTTCAGGTCATTAAGGGTTAAATGGTAGAAAACCTTCAAAAATAGCTAGAAAAGTTGAGAAATCCTATAAATTAATTAATATAGTAGCTTTTGAAACAAAGCAAAATAAGTGCGCCATTTTGTTGGATACCTACCTTTGAGTTAAAACCGAAAACTCAACCTCATTTTTCAAGGGATTTAGTAGGTACTTTTACTTCCAATCTGATTACATTTTTGTGAAGAATTCGGTCCCAAAGCCCTCGGAAAGGTAATAACTCGATTTTGACACCTTTTGGAAACATTGTCTTTCTGCTTTCTTTGTCGTTCTTACCAAAAACTCATCATTTTTGTGGCAAGATGGCAAAAGGTGATAAGTCAAATTTCTCGCATTTTCAGGAGGGCAACTTTAAGTTTTGGTCCGGCCTGAAAAATCAGCAGTTTTCTTAAAAAGCAATTTTTCTCTACAGATGATTTGAAAAAAACATCTGATAATGAGATTCAGTCGAGTACTTTTTTTTTCTTCACAATGGTTGCCGATAAACCGTTTTCGGATCGATGCACCTACTTATCATATTTTGCCAACTTCATCTGAAGATGGTAAAACATGATAAGTCATGTGTTTGCACTCTTGTTACCCTGTACTACCGTGTTTGCATGGAGTCAGTCAGACCCATTAAACTTGAAAAAAATTAGGTAGGTAACTTTTATACAAAGAGGCTCAATTTTCAAGGTAAAATTTTCAAAATCAGGAATAGAAATATAGGTAAAACAGCATTGCTCTTATTATTATTAATTTTTGATTTTTTTTTTCAAATTGTAGACCTCAAAAAAATCTCGGAAAGGTAATAAATTAAATTTGTTTTACACAAAACTTCATTTTTAAAAACTCTTCTCAACACAACTACAAAAAAATTTAAAAAGAAAAAAAAACCATAAAACACAGAAAAATGAGCTGTAAATTATTATTTAATTTTTTTATTGTAATACAATTTTATTAAAAGCAAAAACATCACAGCAATGTGTTGATAAAAAAATAATGAAAACTAAAACAGAAATTTTGCGCTTAATTGGGCACAATTTCAGTGTCTTCCAGAACAATATTATTGTCTTCAAGTTCATCAAACTCAGCTACATCTGTTGTTGATATTAGCTGTTTATAAAAATCATGGCAATTGACGTCAATCAATGACAGAATCGACAGAAGGTCTTGTTTCTTGAGAGGGTTGATTGGTACTGGTCCCGTGTAAGATTGAGGAACCGTCAATGAATTATTATTTCCTGATAATGGCCTTCTTCGTTTTTGCCTTCGGAGATCTACTGTTCGAAATGGCGAATCTTCGTCAAGTGTATATTTAAATTTTATCACCCCAAAAAGTAATAAGTAGGTTTATAACTTTTTGCCATCTGAGAGAAAGTAAGAATTTTTTAAAACATTAGATGGCTATATATCATAGATCTTCTTATCATTTCATGTCATCTCCATTCTTTCAAATAAATTTTGTTTTCAACGGCTGACCAAAAACAATAAAATTATTTATCATATTTTGCCATCTTAAATTTGACGGTTTTTGACTTATCACATTATTGTTACTGTTTATAACTTTTGAAGGGGTTTCCGTGGAGACGTAATATTTTGACACCATCTAGCAACCATCTAAAGCAACCTTGCAGTGTATAAAATCTCTATTTTGGGAAAAAGTGACTTACTTATCATCTTTTGCCATCTTACTCCGTACAAATTTTGTACGGAGCAAAATTTGAGTGATGAGTTTTAACAAATGATGAGTTTTTGGTACCAAACCAACCATTTAATGGTTGTTCCCTACCGTGGTCTCGTTTGATTCTAAAATTTCAGGAATACCTGTTACTTAAGTCTTTGAAAAATAATCTATAGACCTTAGGGCAGTGCTAAGAACTGGGGTAGCGTTCTGATCGGTTGGTGCTCCATGGCGTAGTAAGGCAGAGGCAGCCATTGAGAATTTCCATTCATCAACGTAACTTTTCCTGTTCATTCCCATGTAATCTACGCTCATAAGCTATAGGAACATTTTTTACCCAAATTTTGAAGATACGTATTTCCGTATTTTATTTCGGTGATATTCCCTATTTCGATGATTTTCTTGCAAAAATTTCACAAGTTCTTTCAATCTAAGTTACTTATAAATAATGAAATCATTTAAAAAGGTGTAGCTACTACTCCTACTCCCGCCATCTAATCAATTTGTACTATCTCAGTCCGGCATCGAGCAAGCACTATTGTCGCCTCTCATGCCCGCTTGCCACCCATTTTAACGTTAGCATTCTTGAACCATGAATCTTTTAGTTGTTGAGTTGTAAGAAATCGATAGATGAACAATAATCAATTATGCATCGAAATTTATTATTTCAATGTCCAATCAATTTTTGAGTAAGAACATTGGTCCTAAATTTCAGGTTGAGGGATTCCAAACTTACATGGAGTTACAACGAAAAATTGCGGCAGGCGAGATCGAAACCTTATCATCCCGATTTGATCAAGACTACGATACGCTCGGTTCCAGTTCTTCATCGGAATTGAAACAGACGATCGAATCAATGAAAAATTTCGAGTCCTGAAATTGCTAATTCCACGAGACTGAAACGACTGAAACAGGAAGCCCTTTTGGAGCGAAATAGCGATGTTAGACCGAGCCAACAAGTCTCAGTACACACTCAACTAAAAGTGAAATTGAAAACGAAGAAGAGGAGAAATAAGACGTGGTACGTTTTCATGCATTTCATTATTAGATGTGTACTTAAGTAGGTAGGGGCTCCAAATTCGAATGATATGATATGATATCAAAAAGAATCCACCTACATTTGTGAATTCTAGTCGCTAACAACCGACGTGCTCATAAACTGCGAGAGCACTTTGAAAACGCTGTTATAAAATATTGTTGAAATTAGTTAAATTATTATTACACACGTACAACACGATGTTTGATTTTTTCTCCTACAATTGATTGATTTTTTAAAATTCGAAATTCGGGTTATTTTGACGTATTTTTCTCACTCTAGTACCAAAAGTAGTTTATAAAAACATATTTTTTGTGCCTTAGATCGTATTTTTATGAATATTAAATATTCCGAACAAATTTTGTTCGGATACTTGTGTTGAAAAGAATTCACACAGCATCTTAAGGATAGCATTTCAAACAATTATAAACAAAAAAAAAACCGCGAGGTGATCAAGAAAAGTGTTGCCTATTATTATACAACATTAAAAAAAAATTATTTCCTGTGTCTGAGAGGTCTAATTTAATTCTAAAATCGTCATGATCCGAGGTTTTTGGGTCCCTTCATTACGAAATTCGGTTCTTTTCTAAACCTGGAGTCAAGGATCAGATAACTCTTGAAAGGAGAGTCGGCCCAGTTAAATCGCATTCTATCGGGAACTATGTGAACCAGGACCCAAATCAATCCAATGATGACCGTATTTTGTAAGTAATTAATTTTACCATCAACCCTCATTCCAGTGTTACCAACCCGATCGTGTCAAAACCCCGTTGATTTATATCTCAAATCCCGTAGGAATCTACACACACACACGTGGTCTATAAAAAATGTCACACCTTCTGAAATCACTGAATTAAATTGAGAAGAGCTTTTCCAAATATTTTATTAAGGTAACAGCCATTGCACCTAGAACTAGTTAAGTACCTACCTACTAACCCAGTCTCAAACAACAAAATAGGAGTACCTATCGTAAATTATGAAGAGGTTTGAGTGGGAATCACAGAAAATAATGCACCAATCAATAATACCAATCCTTTTTCCATATCGCATTTTGGAAAAACGCGACTAGTGAATAGAATCACATCACTGTATTTTATAAAATACATTTTCGTATAAATATACAGGGTGTCCCCAAAAACGTTCCCCCCCTGCTAAAATCGTCCAGGAAGTGGTAAAAACAAAAAATTTTTTTTGAATCTTCATGATTTTTCCCAAGGATCTCAAATATGACCACGGTGCGCATTGCGCACGTGCGCAATCGTGCGCAACGCACACCAACTTCGTTTTTTCAAATGAGACCCCCAATTTTTTATTGCATATTCGGATTCTACGTGAAATTTCATGAACATTTCACCCCTCAACCGATTTTTTTTATTGCGCGCAACCCGCTCAGTGCACGCTCAAAGATGCGCAACCGCAAGGTCGTGTCAAAATGTGCATGTACGAAGTACCTATGTGTGACACATGATATTTTAGTATTTTTTTACGCTGAATCACGTGGTGATGTTAGTTTCTTGATTTTACTGCATTTTTATCAAATTATCGACGAAAAATGAACTTTTTTTTTAAGGAAAATTGCATTTTTACTCATTACGCATTTTCTGTGCCCATCCGTTATTGTGGGACATGTTGAAATTTATGTTTTGACATTTAAAAAAAGAACTCTCCGATCGCAAGTAATTTATTGCAGTATTCTAGAGAACCTTGCTTCATAGCTACCGATATGTAGCTATGATTTTGTTTACTGGTTGCAGCGTTGCATTTTTGTGATTAAAAAAAAGTGCCGCGAAAAATTCCTTGAGCCCCAGCCAAAAGACATATCTATGTCGAAACGATTGTTATCACACTGGACTCTTCACTAGTAATTTCACAAGGACTCTCTACTTGTAATTTCTCGTGAAAAACCCGTCCTGTCTACTTGAAAATCTTTTTTCGATTATCTTGGAAAAAAGTTTTTAAGTAGACAGGGTGGTTTTGCCCTTAAAAAATGCAATTTTCCTTTTAAAAAAAGTTCATTTTTCGTCGATAATTTGATAAAAATGCAGTAAAATCAAGAAACTAACATCACCACGTGATTCAGCGTAAAAAAAATACTAAAATATCATGTGTCACACATAGGTACTTCGTACATGCACATTTTGACACGACCTTGCGGTTGCGCATCTTTGAGCGCGCACTGAGCGGGTTGCGCGCAATAAAAAAAATCGGTTGAGGGGTGAAATGTTCATGAAATTTCACGTAGAATCCGAATCTGCAATAAAAAATGGGGGGGGTCTCATTTGAAAAAACGAAGTTGGTGTGCGTTGCGCACGATTGCGAACGTGCGCAATGCGCACCGTGGTCATATTTGAGATCCTTGGGAAAAATCATGAAGATTCAAAAAAACATTTTTGTTTTTACCACTTCCTGGACGATTTTAGCAGGGGGGGAACGTTTTCGGGGACACCCTGTATAATAAATATATAATATATAATTTTCGTATAAATACGAAACATTGACTTTTTCAAAATGGTTTCACAATCTTCGATCCTTATAATCGTGCATCGACAATTTCATTTTTACAACTTAAAACTAGATCAGTCGTTAGTTCAGGTGGGTAAATATCAGGTGCGGTTGTTGGTGGGGCTAACAGGGTACCTACGAAGGAATGGAATGGCGGCCATTTGACTAGCGACCTCAAACAGCCAAGTCACCAGTTTCCTGAGTATATTATTCGGTCGGTGGAAGAAGATAAAGCAGAAAATTTTTGAACATAAATTTATTACAATAAATCGGCTTTCAGCCATTATTTGCAACAAAAAAAACCCCGTAGATTTCACCTACGTTCCCGTAGACCCGTAGATTGATCAAAAAACCCGTAGAAAACGGTAACGCTGCCTCACATTCAGTCCTCTTGTGTTCTCATTCGATCTCAGTTCCCCTTAGAAGTGACTGACATTAACAAAATCTTTGGGGCATAAGACCCCGATGGAGAATATATACCAAATTGCATCAAAGTTGGTACTTGGCACCTAGGAAACATGTTGCGTCAGGTGGACGGACGGATTTTTTTTTTTATTCGATTTTTGAATTGTACATAATCTTGAAACGTAAAACTTTGAATTTTGAGAAGGGGTTCAAATTTGGTTGTTGCTTGATTCCTAAAGTTCATTATTGAAAACGAAAAAGGAAAGAGTGAATATCGTAAAAAACATGAATTGATCCTGGTTTGCAAGTAGACGTCTAACTACTATGCTTAGTTAGAACTCATCATTCTTTATAAAATTTCCATAAAGGCTTCTCTCTCTAGCATCATTTAACCAACGAAACTGTGTGTGCCATTCAAAGATTAGCTGGGGAGTTGAAGAGGGAATATTCTGAGAAAGTTTTCCTGTCAAAAGTTCAATAGTCTAATTCAAAATTACAGAAAGGAACTTTCAGTTGAAAGTGGTAGAATCGGTTCGTGGTTGGCTTCGGACTATAAGTAAAAGCTTTTTGACTTAAAGTAGAGCAATCGGCGGAGTTTCGGTTTTCGTGCTCAACATGTAGACGGTGGAAGAGCGTAATTAAAATCTTAGAAATCGATTGGTAAATTGGCTTTTCCTGCGTAGAAGGTACGAGGTCACGTACCTCTTTTTCGAGTACCCCTTATCACACCTGGCTCCCTCTCTTATCACAGCCGTTTTTGAATGGTGGTTGAAGAGAGATTCTCGAAGGACCCTTCTGGATTCCTAATGAAAAGTCGAGTTCCACTTCTCTTATCGATTTCGTCCTCTGTGTAGTTAGTATGGGAGAGACTCCTCGCTTGAAAACAGGGCGAAAAGATGATGAGGCGCCCGCCGAGCTCTCCTGTCCATATAAAACGAGTCTAATGAATGCGATTCACCCCTAATAAAAACTGGGATGCGATCCTCAAAGGACGAGAGTAGTTTTAGCTGGAGGTGAAACTCCGCTATGAATTATTAGTCGGAGAAGACTTTACGCATCTCCGAGAAAACGAAGTTTTCAATCTGATGGGGGTTCTACATAAAATAATGAGATATCGAACTTAGAGTGACATGCTACCTCACTCCCGAAAATTTCACACGAATATATTCTTGATGTACGTCGTGACTTCATTTCTTCAAGAATCAAATCCAGAGCTAAATAACAACGAAATGTTACTTCCTCAGACAAGAAAACTTTGTATTAATGCAACAAGTCGAATAACGTCTGCCAGAATGTGGGTCCCGTGGGACTTGGAGCTGAACTCCAACCCCATTGAGAGGAGAAGCGTCAGGTGATGGCCGAAAGAGGGACCCTAATTCGGGGACGAACTAATTCAATCTTGTACCTCACCCTTGATGACCGGGGTCGGATCTCAGACCCTGAAACCAAGCTGCCAGAAGAATATGGCAGCCTTGTGATGATGTAATTACTTCGTTGTTATTGGGGCACAAATGACTATGGCACACGCCCTAAACTGCAAGCATGGCGGACTGGTAAAACAAGGCCACGACATGGCACGAGACGCAGTTGCAGGAATGGCAAACCTAGCATGGAGAAAAGTGGGTGTAGAACCCGTTTTGAAGGAAGACGATGATGGATCCCCTGCATTGGTAGCTGATATCAGAGTTCACGGCCTATGGGACAGGGAGAGGGCGGCGTTTTTCGATAATCGCATTGTTAATGCTGATGCCTCCTCTTACCAGTCTCAAAGCTGGACTGCAACAGCCAACCGGGCAGCCCAAGACAAGCACAGGAAGTACGATCAGGCGGCTGAAGATCTGAGAGCTTCATTTACTCCATTAGTGTGCTCGTGTGAAGGGGTGTTGCAAGTGGAGTTCCTAGCCTTCCAGAAGAGGCTCGTGAATGTGCTCGCTGATAAATAGAGTAAACCAAGATCTGCCATTGCTGGCTGGGTAAGAAGGAAACTCCAGATATCAATCTTCCGTGCAGTCTTCCGACGTCTTCGAGGCTCGAGGAAGAGCATCCGATGCCTCGGAATGGGGTTAGAGGACGGAGCACCCCTACCCCTACTAAATAATTAGAGAAGAGGCCGCTCCCGAAGCTCAGAGAAAAAAAAGGAATGTTGAAATACGAATATTGGAATATGAAAGAAGAACTCCGTGCCCATCCGTTAGCTTCATCCTTGTTAATAAATTGTTATAATCTTGTTTAAAAAAATTACTTCGTTGTTCAATACCATCGATGTAGCAGAAATATTTGAAGTATAAGTGGTTAATGCAACAAGTAAAATACATCTGCCAAGTTAGGTGAGCAGTATAGCTTCCTCATCATCATGTAAAATTAGTTGGTTTGAAAATTCGTACCATCTATTATAAAATTTTATTATCACCATCATGAGGCTGGTATTTTATGTATAACAGATTCTTCGATTATGTTGATTTCTCACTTTTTTGACGTACCATGGCTCCTACCGATCGTAACAAGATGACGTCATGTGCAAAAAGGATCACATTTGAGCAAAATCAAGTAATCAGATCGTGAGAAAAACGTCAGCAACCTGAATGCGAATTCCATGTTCCGTACGAAAGTATAATTTGTTTACCAACAGATTTTACGTGTCCATTGTATTCGCTTTGAAGAAGCTTGGCTATTTTGTGGAAGGTTATAAAATTTCGAATGTTTCAATAGATCTGCTGAGAGCGGAGCTTGTTGTTGATTGTTTTCCTGAGGCAGTAGGATTTACCTTCAGATCCTCAAAGTTGTATGCGACCTCCGGTGAAATAATCTTTCAAGGTTCCCAGGGTCTTTCCAGTGTTGATCAAAAGATTAGACTGGACAATGAGCATTGTGAACGACTTGCAGCTGTTGTCTAAAGCTCCGGAGCTCAAACTTGAATGGGAGGGATTTCCCTGTGCAGACCTCCTCCATTTGAACCTCCGTCAAGAGCTTTAGTGGTCATGCGGGCCTTCAAGTCCGTGCAATCCGACTTGGGTACGTATTATTGTTTTCAGAGGCTCACGAACGCCGTAGAGACCTCTCAGTCCCCCAATTCTAGTAGGTATATAACGTTCATGTAGATCCAAACCTGTTTCTTCAAAAGTTCTCGTGATCTTGGATTCCAAGTATGAGAAATAACACTTCATCAAAACACCAGGAAGTCGATGTATAAAACTCGGGCCTCGCCGGGGGACAAGGCTTTGGCTAAAATTCAAGAAACATGGAACATGCTTTAGCCATTTATACGTGAATTAGGACAAACAAGCACGTTAAATGGAAGTATAATATTATGTTATCTTATATTACACTCGTGTTTCAAGTTCCTTGGATTCCATTTCGTATATTTACGAAAACGTACTACACAAATAACACCTTCCTTCGAAATAAATCTATGATAGCTCATACTGCGAATGTTGTTTTCAGTTCTTTCAACTCAGGAGTACATCTCAGTTTCTTCCATAATTACAGCGGTTTTGGCAGTATATAATTTATGCATGAATTTAGGGCTTTCCAACGAATGGTGGACTATTTTTCCTCGAACACGAATGACGAAGATGAAGTTCCGTAGCAACGGCATGGTTGAAAGTGGAAATCATTGCGAAATTTCGTGACATATCGCTGTCTCCCAAAAACGTGACTCTTTTTGCGAGTTAGCTCAAGGCTAAAACATTTTCCATGCTAATATACTTCTTAGATGGCAGCTTTCATTATTAAAGTAGGTTTTGCATTATGAGGAAGCTTTTTACTGGTCACCTAACTTGGCTGTCGACTGAGTAATCGGCTTTTTGAAAGAACAAACAAGTGCTATCTCCGAGAGATGAGGAGCGTTTTCCATTCCATCTCCGACGTATTTCATCGTTTCATGGGAAAAGGTCCATTTGCGGACCAGGGAAGTCATTGTGGTTGGTATACAAAGCCCCACACAGGCGCCGGAGGAGAGATAGAAAACTTAGTCGAGACGGAAAGGGGTGAGGGAAGTAATTAAGGTCGTGTTTACCCCCCTCCACCCATGTTCAGTTATTCTGCTGTCTTTGAAGACTGACAACTAGGAGAATTCGATTAAAAGTAGAACCAGAGAATTGTAGTGAAACAGTAACAGAGGATGAGTGGCAGATGTGAAATAAACGATTGACCAGTGGGTGTGGCACATAGCTTATCGTACGCTCATGATCCTTGAAAATTCCACCGAAATCGAAAGAAAAAATGGAAGTAATGCCTGTTACAAGG
The DNA here is from genome assembly GCA_009739505.2 of Apolygus lucorum. Taxonomy (NCBI): domain Eukaryota; kingdom Metazoa; phylum Arthropoda; class Insecta; order Hemiptera; family Miridae; genus Apolygus; species Apolygus lucorum. The sequence continues at coordinate 39,086,226 of CM019170.2, read as the reverse complement.
AATGTCAATGGGAACTTATGTACTAGGGGTGATGATTTTCCCCAATTAGAAACTTAGCCAAGAAGGTAGCATACAAACATTATTGGCAGACTCGAAGAATCCATATGTATTGCCATCATTGTAAGAATCCATATATCGCATTTCCGAATTGAGTTAAACTTTTTCAATTTAGGTTTAGTCCTTTTTCATTTTGGTTTAAACCTTTTCCATTTAGGTTTAGACCTTTTCCACTTGGATTTAGACTTTTTCTATTCGGAGTTAAACCTTTTCCATTTGGATTTAAACTCAGGAAATTATCGTGGAGTTAGAGGTAAAAGTGCCCAAGTCACAAATTCAACATGTGGGAAAATCAAATGCAGAATATTATGATTATTTAACTGTTGTTATTATTGGTGATCAATATCATCAAACTATGTATCCAACCTAAGAAAATAATTTATTATCATATTTACCAAACTAAGTTTTGAAATTTTAATTTGATTTTCGCACAATATAAATTTACCTCTTCGGTACTTTTCTTTTCTTTTCTTCGGAACAGCGTCTTCACTAAAACTGGAATCACTCATGTTTGCTGAGATGGAATTAACCCCAGCAAATTGAAAGGTCGGAACTGATTTTCAGTCATTAAAACTAAGAGCTACTGGCTGGCTCCAATGTCGCGTGATTCATGATTAAGGAACTCAACATAGCATTGTGGGGAAAGAAGTTTGCTTCGAGAAGGAATTTACGAATACCTTCTCAACCAAACGCCTTCGAGAAGAAACTAACAAATTCCTTCTCAACTAAACGCCTTCGGCTCCTTATCCATTACCGAGATTTCCAATTCATAACAAGCTTTCAAAAATGCGTATTTTCTCTTACCGTTTCCTTTTTTTTACTTCTAGCCTAATGAAATTTTAGTAGGTAGGCACTTACTTACTATGATGGGGCTAACTACTGACGTTTTGATGGAGTTTAAATCCAATTGTAAAAGGTTTATATCTAAATGGAAAAGGTTTAAATCTAAATGAAAAAGGTCTAAATCCAAATGGAAAAGGTTTAAATCTAAATGGAAAAGGTCTAAACCTAAGTGGAAAAGGTTTAAACCTAAATGGAAAAGAACTAAACCTGAATGGAAAAAGTTGAACTCAATTCGGAAATGCTATATTGCCATCATTGCAAGAATCTATATGTTGCCAAGTAGGTACGATATGTGATTTTGATGTACAGGTGAGGAGATGAGACATGAGTGGCTGGATACGTCAATGCTTTGATATTGTTGTTTGTGTTATGAATTATGTAATCTTTTCACCAACAGCACTAAGTAAGGCTTCCTTAATCAATCTTCAATTAATTTCCCTTGACTTCATGAAAACCATCGCCCTTAAATGAACTCGTGAGCAAGGGTTAGGCTCAGAATTGTATTTCAATGCTAAACAGGAAAGCCGAGATGTTACGTAAGCGTTGGGATAAATTACATTAGGAACGCTACGAGTGAATATACAAGGCGTTGGTAGGTACATTAGGGAAATTGCATTCCCCTTTTTCGCTTTATGAATGAAGTCGTGCGAAGTTCGAATTTTCAAGAGAAACCCTCCGAGTGAATAGTGAATTCCCATTGGATTGACAACCACATTGGAATGATGTTTGCCATTTTGGGTGGGCAGTATAGCTTCCTCTTTGTATTTTCGTTATGTACAGTCCTCCGCACATTTCAAACCTAAGGCAATCTTGCGATTTCTCTTAACATAAGATGATGATTATTGATTCCTCTAAAAATGTCTTACTAGCTTAGTCACTCTAATATCACTCTAACTATCCACAGGGTAGATAGTTGTAGATTGGCTTCAAGATAACCTTCTGTACGGGCATACAGGGTATCTACTTAAACTTAGTAAAATTACCTCCTACGTTCCAAGAAACATCTTGTGAATGAGTTTTAAAACCTGTTACTAAGCAGGGCTGTTTATTGTGAACCCAATAAAGGATTTTGTGGGTATTTAATAGAAAACGTATCTACTCGAGAAGGCTTACCTGGACCCTTGGCTCCTCCTGATACCAGTCTTCCTAACCTGAAGATGACTGCTCTTTCGTACTCTTGCACAACCTGTGGACAAAAATTTACAACGATTGAGATTTTGAGTGAATTTGAGCCGTTCGAATATAAGTGGAAGAGGAAGCAGAAAGAACCCAGTTTTTCTTTTGTCTTAAATGATGAACCTAAATGACATGTAATATTTCGGTCATTGAAATTCAATATTTTAAATAGCTTTTGGTGTTAATGTACAATTTTGGTTTTTTATTTGCAATAATGAACCTTTGGAATCGACCAAGAAAAAAATTTTTAACAACCCCTCAAAATTTGATGGTTTACGTTTCAAGGTACGTAGAATCCAAAATCGAATAAAAATTTTGCCGTCCGTCCGCCGTACGCGGCACTTTTGCCACTTAGCATTGACCGATTTTGATGAAATTTGGTATGTAGGCTCCATTTGGGGTCTAGTTGTGCCCCGAAGCTTTTGGTTGACGTAGGTCACTGACTCACGATAAATCAGAAACACGTGTGTGAACCGCAAAAATCTCCGTTAAAATTTTAGCTGATCAAAATTGTTTCTTCGAGTTAGTACTGGTTTCGTCAAATCAAATTTCCTAATGAAAACACTCACAACCCCCTAATTTTTCGAATTTAGAGTGAAGCGTTTATTTCTTGGTTGATGTAGGTCAGTTCTAAGGGTTCCAAAATCAATTTTGAAATTTTGAAAACGCCCTAACTCAAAAAATTTCGATGTAAAGGTATTGTTTTTCCTTCAATTTAAGATTCTATAGAATTATTAGAATTTTTTGAGACCACGCGGAGCTCTGTAGGACAAACCGTTCGCTTCCTACGAAAACTTAAGTGTTTATATTGAAATATATATATATAAATCAAAACACGAGTGTGAATTGCAAAAGAGGCCTAATCTCCGTTCAAATTAGAGCTGATCAAAATGTAATCGATAGTTGGTGATTTTGATTTTTTTTTAATTCTTTTTTTTTCGATTTTTTTCCTCATATTGGATGGTTGGTGATTTTGTAGACGAGTGATCTATATAGAAAAATAATAAACCATTGTGTAATAATTTGCAGCGTTTTTTTGTAATCATTTAATTTCTCCAAAATCCGATTTTCGAGTGTTGGGTCCATCAGACCCATAGTGTTGACATTGGTGTCGAACTCATTTAATAAATGATAATAATATGTTATATTTTTATTATACGTCAAATTTTATGAATATTTTACTACGACAACTTTTTTTGATGCGCGCAACCCGCTCAGCGAGTGCTCAATAATGCCTAACCAAGGAATTGTGCCAAAATTGAGATGAAGGTTGACTCAACTTCATCTTGATGAAGGTTGAGATGAAGTGTGGCATAATATTACTTAGCACTGATTTTCTATGCTGAATCGCGTGGTGATATCCCTTTCTTGATTTGATTTCAATTTACAGGATTTACAGTCCAAAAACGCTGCAAATCATTGCTCAAAGGGTTATTATTTTCTGTATAGATCACCCTTCTGTATAGATCCCTCCCCACCAACCGTAGGTACCTACTAGGGCATTTTTGAAAATTTCAAACACTTCCACCAACCAAATGGAAATGAAGGGTTGAAATTTTCAAAAATGCCCCAGTAGGTACCTACGGTTGTTAGGGAGGGATCTATACAGAAGGGTGATCTATACAGAAAACAATAAACCTTTGGGCAATGATTTGCAGCGTTTTTTTTTTTTTCAACGTACCAACATTTTTTTACCTATTTCTTACCTACGAACCATTGGTAGCTACTACCTACCTCACCATACTGCCTTCACACCTTCACAATCAAGTTTATTAGAAAGAACTAAACGCTTCAAACTAGATTCGAAAAATAGAAAGCTTCATATGGAAATTTGATTACTGGTTGCTCAGAAAGCAAAACAGAATACAAATCGAAAAATGAACAGCGATCGCATTTTAGTCATACTATTGAATAGTATTGAATTTTAAAAAAATTATGAGACCACCCGGAGCTCTTACCAATTTCAAATTTTAGAGTTGGTAAAAAAGCGATACGTTTATTTCGAGAGTTTTCGAGCTAGGGCACTCTAGAAAATTTCAACCCTCAATATTCACCCCTTAGAAGTGACTGACATCAACCAAAAGCTTCTCGGCACAACTAGATCCCAAATGGGGCCCATATACGAAATTTGAACCAAATCGGTCCAGTGTTGCTGAGAAAAGTGCCGCGTACGGCGTACGGATGGAAAATTCTTTTATTGGACTTTCGGATTCTACGTACCTTGAAACATTAAACATCAAATTTTGAGGAGGGGTTAAAAATGTTTTTTTTTTGCTCGATTGCAAAGGCTTATTATTGAAAATAATAATTGTCAGATTGGATCAAGGGTTCAATATTTTTTCAAGGAACCTACTGATTTGTCTAATAATTTTCCAACATTTAGGTACCTACATTAAAAATGTTTTTATTTCATGTTACCAAACATTATAAATTTTATAATAAATGCATTGAGATTCCTCTAAGGTTCCTTTTTTTGTATTCTAAGATCCTCTTCTCCACTAATTTGGAAAAAAAACTACTTAATAGTGTGATAAAATCTTCTGGTGTACTTATGGTGCTCGGATAGTGTTTGAAAGAGAAGTAGTGACACCTTGTAAGTTGAAAGGGCAATTTTCAATTCAGTAAGTGAGAACTCGTAAATGCAGTTTTTCGATCAAGAGATGAAATAATTGTCCCAAACCCTTATACTTATACCCAATGGGCCCTCACAAGTTTTAATAACCAAGGATACCAAAAAAAATGTCGTAATATACCTGAGTAAACAGTTTTTTGCTTCTCCTGAAAAGTTAGGGTTTTTCACTTACGAGGTATCACATCTAGGCCGACGTTATGTTATTATGACCGGTTATTTTAGTAGTTACAATCTCAAAACTCTGAATTGGACGGTTGAGTCTGGCAGACTCGAACGATAGTCTTGGAGCCTCATCAAGGTATGTTAATGGAAAACGGGTGATAAAATGAAACGTAATAAACCGGTGTGTAATAATTTGCAGAGTTTTGAATAGGGTTTCATGTCGCCCAGTTGTGCTTTCTTACCAACAAAGAACCACATTTCGAATAGCGATGCACTGATTTCGAGCGTTCCTTCTCGAACTCTAACTGAGGAATCCAAAAATTCGATCTTTGGGGAGTTCGAGGGTTAAGGGGGTCTCAGTCGGTCGCCTTCCGTTCTTAGTACTTCGCGAAATTGAAGGGGCAAAATCTTGGAAAAATTGTACCTAAATTTGAAATTTTCACGGATTTTAGAAATTTGTTAGTGCACGGCCCTAGGGAATTGAATAACTGAAATATTGCCGCTGGAATCATCAAAATCGAACAATAATTGCCAAAGAAAAATGGGAAAAACTACTGAATAAACGGGTTTTTCCATGTTTTTTTCCATATTTCTCTGGCAATTATTGTTCGATTTTGATGATTCCAGCGGAAATCTTTCAGTTTTTTAATTACAAAAGCCCATGTACTAATAAATTTTTAAAATCCGTGAAAATTTCAAGTTTACGTACATTTTGTGGTAAAAATATAACTGAATTAACGGTTTTCCCAATTTCTGGCAATTATTGTTCGATTTTGATGATTACGACGGCAATAATTCAGTTATTCAATTCTCTATCGCCGTGCGCTAATGAATTTTTAAAATCCGTTAAAATTTCCAATTTAAGTACAACTTTTTAAGTTTTTGCCCCGTCGATTTGGCCAAATACTGACCCGGAACGAGGAACAAACGTCGACCGACTGAGACCCCCTCGTTGGAAGTTGAGCTGTGAAATGGCGACGAATCTAACAATACAGTTAGATCTTGGAGAAATGTTCGCTTACTTTATAATTTTGCTCAATTTCCTCGTAACGAGAAATCAGTGGGCAATCAGCGATGTTCAACGAGGATAATTTACACGGAAACACCGCCTTGCGTCGACATCCGGATGTATATTCAATATCCACCGTCGAAGGAGAGACTTCAGTATAAAACAAACCTTCCGTAATCAGTCGAAACACGGTTGGAAACCTCGGCGGGGTGAGAAATTCATGAATATGCGCCAACACGGCTTGTATCGCCCTTGTAGGCCCGTTTCGGGTGCATCGCGCTGGCATTTCCCAGGAAATTCAACTCTCGGGTTAGAACTACAGGGTTGGGGATCGGTGTTTCGTGTCGTCACATCAGAGTAGTTAATTGATGAGGTCACGTCCAGATGGCGTTGCATTGAGCGGGGCAGTACTGCTGGGGCTCTCAGCTATTCATTCCTACTTGGTTATTCAACGTTTTCCGAAAAGAACTCAAACGGCGTCATTACACAGGGAGGGACAATCACGTTATACCTTAAAACGTAAACCATCAAATTTCGAGGGGGGATATATTTTTTTCTCGTTCGATTCCAAATGTTCTGTTCCAAATTAACTTCCCTCGACCGGGGATCGATCTCCTGACTTTCCGACTTTACTACAAACACTGAGTAGAGCTCGCTACCACTGAGCCTGGGAATTGAATGGACAGAGGTGTTGAAGAGATAGTTGATCATAACATTCATTATTTAAAATAACAAACCAAAATGTTATAGGGAAAAAGTTGTTGCAAATTAGTTGTAGAATCGATCCCTGAAGTTTCGTCGTTCTTATACTGAACACTCTTGTACTTATAATGTTGCGTAATAATTTACTGTTTTGGTGTATTATTTTAGATAATAAACCTTTGGAATCGACAAGAAGATAACGATATTGTGTTTATTCAATTTAAAATAGTATTGAATTTTACAATCGAATGAGACCACCCAGAGCTCTGTACGACCAATCGTTCGCTCCCTACGAGAATTTATTTCTCTCCGATCGAGAGAAATCGATGTTAAAGTAAAATGTCGTTTTCTGATGATGAAACTTAGTAGGTGATTTGACTTGAGACTAACTCTCATCAAACAAGAAAATGTCATTAAAATCGAATCATGATTTCGTGTAGTCAAGTCTGGGACAAGAAATTTACATCGTAAATGAGAGAAAATATGTAAAACGTAAATTGAGTAAATAGAAGTGACCTACCTACATCAACCAAAAACTTCGGGGCACAACCAGACCCAAAATGGAGCTTATACAGGGTGTAAGCCTAACTGGTCTGCCATACGGTACCAGTCGATCCTACAACTAATTTACAACAAAAAATGTCTCGTAGCAATTTTTTTGAAAGCCTTCGTTTTCGAGTTATTATAACTTTAAACTTTTTTTACGTGATTTTGACCTTATGTCATTAAATTGGTCATAACTCCGGTAATTAGCTGAGTAAATTACAATTCAAGGATACCGTTGGAAAAAGCATTAAATTTCCTATCGGATAGATGCCTTAACTTTTTTTTAGTCAAGGTTTGAGACATGACAACGTCCTCTAAAAAGAGAATTTTACGTAATTTTGGAAACCTCGCATTTTTTCAATCTCAAATTGAACTACGAGAACCCATACTTTTTCAAGATGCAAGAACAGTGAAAACTGCGCCAGAATCTCAGCTTTCCAATGGTATAATCAAAACATATTCTACAACCGTATTTAGGGGAGAAATGTGGGTTTGAACGCGGAAAAACGTGCATTTTTTCAACGAAATCGGCGCTCCGCCTAGTCGATCTGAGGGGTCCGACGATAGCAGTGGGTGGGCGGGCGCCGCAGTAGACCGTGAGGCCTCCGGAAACAGGAGGCCAGAACGCTGATTTCGTTGAAAAAATGCACGTTTTTCCGCGTTCAAACACAAATTTCTCCCCTAAATTCGGTTATAGAATATGTTTTGATTATATCGTTGAAAATCTGAATTTCTGGCGCGGTTTTCACTGTTCTTGCATCTTGAAAAAGTATGTGTTCTCGTAGTTCAATTTGAGATTGAAAGAATGCGAGGTTTCCAAAATTACGAAAAATTCTCTTTTTAGAGGACGTTTTCATGTCTCAAACCCTGACTCAAAAAAAGTTAAGGCATCTATCCGATAGGAAATTTAATGCTCTTTCCGACGGTATCCTCAAATTGTAATTTACACAGCTAATTAACGGAGTTATGACCAATTTAATGACAAGGTCAAAATCACGAAAAAAAAGTTTAAAGTTAAAATAACTCGAAAACGAAGGGTTTCAAAAAAAAATCGCTAGGAGACATTTTTTGTTGCAAATTAGTTGTAGTATAGTTGTAGTTTTAGTATATTATACTAAATTTCATCAAAATCGGTCCATGATAACTAAGGAAAGTGCCGCAGACGGACGGATTTTCGGTTTACTATTTTCAATAATGAACCTTTGGAATCGACCAAGAAAAAAAAATTTAACCCCCTCGCCCTCAATATTTATGGTTTGCGTTTCAAGTTACGAAGAATCCGAAAATCGAATTAAAAATTTTGCCGTCCGTACGGCATTGACCGATTTTGATGAAATTTGGTATATGGGCTCGATTTGGGGTCTAGTTGTACCCCGGAGCTTTTGATTGATGTCAGTCACTTCTATCGGTTGAAACACCCTACCTCAAAAACTTTCGGTGTAAAGGTATTGTTTTTTCATCAATTTAAAATAGCATCCAATTTTTAGAATGAGACCACCAGCTCTGTACAACCAACCGTACAGAACCTACGTACAACCTCCCTATGAGAACTTAAGGGTTGGTCTTACGATAAATCAAAAAACGAGTGTGAATCGCAAAATAGGCCTCATCTCCGTTCAAATTTTAGCTGATCGCTATTCGTTTCTTGATAATATCACGCTATATTATAGCGTGATCGCTATTCGTTTCTTCGACTTCTACTCAGTTTTACGTCCTCAGCAACCAGTAATAAAATTCCCTAAAGCCCAATAATCAAATTCCCCCATTCTTCGGTTACTTCAAAATAAACTTGATCATTAGGCGAAAATATGATTGGTAGGTAGTGACAATGGAAAATCCGTGTTCTTTCCAGGCGAGTGATCTATACAGAAAAATAATAAACCTTTGTGTAATAATTTGAAGCGTTTTTGGTTTAACGATACGCCTACTTTCTTAACGTACGTAATAAAGCTGAGCTTCGCCGCTCATGACGAAAATTCCGCGATAGCGGGGGTTTAGTGGCAGTGAAAACAGACAAAAGCAAACAACTCAAACGACCTGGAAGCCTTTCAAGCGCAGATATGCCCCAAGGGCAAAACACGAGGTAAAACTTTACTACGGGCTTTTCTTGGCAAGTGGCTCCAGGAGCTGCACTCCGTTCTTCCTAGTGTGTGTTCATTTGAGAGAAGGTAGTGTAATATGGGCAGTGTGTCTGCAAGTAATTACTTACTGGGTTTTCCAGTCTAGTAGAGACGTTTCTAGTTAATTACGGACCCTTTCTCGTTCCGGGGCGCTTAAAAACGCGAGAAGTTGGATGAAGCGGAAAATGGAGAGTGCCGCAATTATGATTCAGGCTGCCAACTTGTTCGAGATAAAACCCGAAAAAGCCCCGCAGAAAGTGTAAACCCCCCGAACTGTTTGAAGTGGGAGAAAAACAGATGATCAAAATGGTTCCGAGTCCACAAAAGGAAGCTCTGTTTTCACGTGTGAGGCCGATTCTTCCTCCATAATTCGAAATGAACTCCAGATTTTTGCTTCCTCTCTACCTACGGTTGGGAAGCATTTTGGAGCTTCTTCTCAGGAACCAGCTGTAATCAGATCATTACCCAATTTTTATGCCATTCTCGGAGTTTGGGGGTATTAATCCCTTGGACTTTGTCCTCTTTGAAATTCATGTCATCACCGAAATTTCTAGAGATCCAACCCGAATCCGCTCCATTTTGGTGGGTAGTGTAGAGCTAAGACGTTTATAACATGTTCGAGTACGAACATTAATTTTTTGATTGGAAATCCCTACTTTTCCACGGAAGAATGCTTATTCACTCGCAAAATGTGCGCATAACTGAAAAATCGAGTTTTGACATTAGTTCTCGATGTAACGTTTTGCCTCCTTCCACAGTCAGAATCGCCCGCTCGGCAATGAGGTTTTGAAAGTTCAAATCCTAACCGGAATGCGATCTAGTGGGTTTTTGGTTTATTATTTTCAATAATGAACCAAGAAAAAAAAATATCAACACCCCCTCAAAATTTGATGGTTTACGTTTCAAAGTACCTACGTAGAATCCAAAAATCGAATAAAAATTTGGCCGTCCGTCCGCCGTACGCAGCACTTTTGCCACTTAGCATTGACCGATTTTGATGAAATTTGGTATGTAGGTTCCTTCTGAGGTCTAGTTGTGCCCCAAAGATTTTGGTTGAGGTAGGTCACTTCTAAGGGTTCCAAAATCAATTTTGAAATTTTGAAAACGCTCTAACTCAAAAAATGTCGATATAAAGGTATTGTTTTTCCTTCAATTTGAGATTCTATAGAATTTTTAGAATTTTTTGAGACCACCCGGAGCTCTGTAGGACAAACGGTTCGCTCACTACGAGAATTTAAAGTTTGGATGTACGATAAATCAGAAACACGAGTGTGAATCGCAAAAGAGGCCTAATTTCCGTTCAAATTAATTCTGACCGAAATGCGATCGATGTTTTTCTTCATGTTGGATGGTTGGTGGCTTTGCAGACGAGTGATCTACATAGAAAAATAAAAAATAATAAACCATTGTGTAATAATTTGCAGCGTTTTTTCGGCAGGAAGGTGAGGAAGTATTTATGTAGAACTATACGATTTCATGAAAAAAGTAAATATTTCAGTTTAAAACAAGACCATGTCGTGGTTATTAGTTATTCATATTACATATAATTAACAACTATTACTATAGGATATTATTTTGTATTATTTGAATTTGCCATTGCAGCTGTATAAAGCTGTTTTTGAAGCCAATAAAAAAAAAAAAAATAAATAAATAAAAAATATAAATAATAAGGTGAGGAAGTCTTAAAGATCCAGTTGTTAGTGCTATCAGTAAGTTATCAGAAGGGGACCGCACCGATTATGTGGGTACTGAAACTCCTCCCTTTTCCCACGTTGGAACTCATTATCCAGATTTCCATAAAAATCCAGGATCACTCCTGGAAGGTGCAGATTTTTTGGCGTATTGGAGGGTTCTTATTGGTCAAAAAAGCCGATGCCTGTCTCAGTCCAATGATAAATTTCGTCACATCAGCTGTTTCCGTCAACCTCCCAAGGTCTCGTTTACTCCACTTACCATCGATGCGAAATTTGGCCAGTCATCAAGTTCCTCACTTTGCGTCACGAATGTGTTTCCGAAATCTTTCATCACCTAAGGAAACTCAGGAGGGGAAGCGGACCTTAGATAATGTCACTTCAGCACGTGTTCAAGTGGGTTAGGCTTTGCCAGAAAGTTGTCTGTAAGACAACTATCAAAATCTATCAAAATATAAATCAATCTATCTTATCATATCTATCTGATGGATATATAGATGGATAGATAGATAGATATCTGATAGATAGATGGATAGATTTATCTATCTGATGGAGATCTTATTCCATTCTCCGGTATTTCCTCTTCTTCCAGTTGGTTGTCAGGATCATAAATCACTCTCGTATAAAGAATCAACTGTATTCTACAATAACTTGGTTCAAAACGGATTATAAATCGATTACATAGCTCTAGACCGCCAAAATTCCCCTTGCGGTCAGTTCACTGGCTCGTCCTGAACCCGACTGATGATTGAAGAATTATCTAGGGAGAACCCAGGGTCCTCACACTCTTTTCCCAGGGTGCTTGGCATGGAGATCCCTACTCGGGATAGGTCTAAACTATCTGGGGGGCGGCAACATATCGTCACCTATGTTCACACACCACCTATCTACCATTTTGGCGAAAATGAGGTTCTCTAATTTATGTATGAAATTTCCGCGCCGAGAACACTGGTTAGCTCAAAATTGCTCTATCTAGATCAGGTGAGTCAGAAAACACTAATTTGAACACACCTCGTATCCACATTCGGTTTTTCCTAACCACATATCAACAGTGAAGAATGGGTTCCACAGCCACAGTTTCCAAATGTAGATAGGTGGTGTGTGAACATAGGTGACGATATCTATCTTATCTATCAAAATTTTTGACTCCTGAACTCCGCCAAACCTGCGTTTTGGTTACACATGAATTTTTCCTTGAACGAAAGAACAGACGAAGTCCAGTCAGATGGAAAAGTCATGGCATCTGTGTTTTGGTACAAAAAAGGAGTTTTCTTGGTAGATTTGATGGGAAGAAGAATTACTATTATTGCTGATGCATATTGTGAGACCCTAAAAAATTGATAAAGCCGATTAAGTCAGAAGGAGAAGAAATATGACGCATGGCTCTTCCCTCCTTCATGACAACGCCAGGCCCCACACCGCTTTTGTGACCCGGGGCCTTTTTGTGGATGGGATATTAAAACCACCCATCCTAACCTCCGGACTTAGTGACCTCTTGTTATAATTTCCTCGCCAAATTGAAGAGATTCTTGGGGAGAAGAGTTGGAGAAGACAGTACCGAAGTCGGTGGAGCAAAGCGTATAAAAACGCTGCAAATTATTACACAATGGTTTATTATTTTTCTATAGATCACTCGTCTACAAAGCCACCATCCATCCAACATGAAGAAAAACATCGATCGTACTTCGGTCAGCTATAATTTGAACGGAGATTAAGCCTCTTTTGCGATTCACACTCGTGTTTCTGATTTATTGTACGTCCAAAACTTAAATTCTCGTAGTGAGCGAACGGTTTGTCCTACAGAGCTCCGGGTGGTCTCAAAATTTTTTTTAAATTCTATAGAATCTTAAATTGAAGGAAAAACAATACCTTTATATCAAAATTTTTTGAGTTAGGGCGTTTTCAAATTTCAAAATTGATTTTGGAACCCTTAGAACTGACGTACATCAACCAAATTCTTCGGGGCACAACTAAAATTAAATTCACCTTCTATCTAGTTTAAGCCAATCGATTCAGTACGTCAGTTTGATCCAAGTGATTTCCTCAATTATCAAATTTATTCTAAATTTTGTTATAGTTGAATCACAACATTAATTCACACTTTACTGCGAATAGGTTATGTGGGGATATAATCCGGAACGAAACAAAAAATCGATAAAATTTACCTTGAAACACACGAATAGAGAGAACGGCATCGTGCAAATGACGACGAACCACGAAAGGCCCGTGAGGATTTGCCCGCATATTCCAGAGTCCCCGGTTTCCGCATCTTCAGCTGAAACAAAACGAGAAATAGGTTAAACTTCTATGTGATACATTTTGTAGTTAGGTAGTATTTGTTCGCTCAATATGTTGCAAGTCTTCATGTCATTTTGATGGTAGTATTTGCGCCTTCAACAGTTGCTGTGGAGGTACTCATCCATCAAGAATTCTTGATGCACAGACGCCAAATCTGCAGAGCTGCTTATTTTTACTTGACTCACTCGTTACTCTTAGTTTTAAGTGTGCAAAACGTAACGAGTAACAAAACAGAAGAGAAAAAAAGCGGACAGAAATTGTGACAATCAAAACCACTTAAAAACCCTAACCTACCTTAAAAAAAACCTTGTAGCGACATAAAATGTCTGTGTTGCAGACTCGTATGCTAGTTTTGTGCACGTTTCTGTATTTCTTGAAGTTTTAGTAAATTTCACATCTTTTCGTGTTCATGAGTGATTTTCGAAACTTGAGGGGTAGTACCTACTCGTTCTTTTGGGTCCTCTCTCTTTTGTAAGTGTAAATTACATTATGTAATAATATGTAATTTCCCTCGATTTCGTATAACATTCTGATTAGTGACAGGAGGTTCTGATGAATATAATTCACTTTGAATTACAAAAATATAGGGCCGTATTCACAAAACGCACTTATTGGGGCTTTTCACTAAGTGAAGCCTGAAATCTCCACTTAGAGCCGTACTTTAGAGAAAACGCTATTCACAAACCGAACTTTAGAAGAAGCGTCACTTCAGCTCCACTTTACCGAAGCTGAACTTTCTTCAAGTTACACTCTCCGGGTAAGTTTGGCTCCTAGCACACTTTACTGGCCCTTGGTACAGCTTTTGACAAAAAGGGCGTCTATTTTGCTTGCTTCGACAGCCGTTTTACGAAGTTTTTCCGTTCTGATTTAAGTGGAAAACGACTACATGGAATATTTGCAGTATCTACGGAAAGGAGACGTGTACAAATTGTGCCAAAAAGGCGAAGAGAAAGAGAAAATGGATTCGAGTGTTGGTCAGAAGACCTTCCGCGCACGTCACGTAAACAATTTCCTACTTTTCCTTTTTACAGCTACCTTTGAGCACGTATAATTGTGCTCAGTTCATTTCAATTTGAGGACATTATTGTTCAAGTGTCCAAAATGTAGTCAGATTTATGTGAATTCTATTTCAAAGAACCAGTAGGTAAGCCCAAATTAACCTTTCATGTCGGCCTTTCCTCAGTTTTCCATCGGGTCTTCCTTCCTTGGGTCTTCCTCCAGTCTTCTGGTCTTCAAATTAGTCCGACCCGGACAATCGTTTGTTGATCACCAACCGGTTATCAATGTTATCACTGAATATTCCCATTGGTCAATAGGAGCGAGTCGCCCTAAGGGTTACCCTTTCGGAAGTTCAACTTCCTTATCAGTTGAACTTAAAGCTGACCTAAGAGCAGCTACACTAAAAACGATTGTGAATAGCGATTTCTCCTCAAGTTTCACTTTGGCCTGAAGTATCACTTTCGGAAGTGCGACTTCAAGTTTCACTTTGGCGATTTTTGTGAATAAGTTTGACCTAAAATCACTCGCACTCATTGTAACATTCATTTGAATCGAACAGTACAAGAGGAAAATAAAAATAGTAAACGGCTTGGGTAACGGTGGTCAAACCGCTCTTGGGTCATTAAGGAGGAATAGCCACCTAGTTGTATTCGTTCGACCTACGAAGTTGTATTCCTTCCGGGTGATAAGTATCCTGGTGATTGGATTCACCAATCATCAGTGGTTTCCGCTTTATGAGTTGCTCACGGGTTTTTCTTCTTTGAACCAGTTGCTGGTTGATGTCTCATACTTTTTAACAGTACATAACATTATTTTTTATTGATTTCCGTCTAGGTATTGTTAAAAAGTGATCAAATTGTGATTGTGATTTCATCTGCTGTTTGGAATTTTGTTTAGAATATTGATCCCATAGTTTGATTGTTCTCCGATAGCTTTGTCTAGCTGTGTCAGTCTGTTACATTTAGCTTTGGAACCAGTTATAAAGCCACCTCCGCGCGTCGATTCAGTCATAAGTGCGTTAATTGAATTTTGACGTCTGCAAGTGGTTGACGGTAGAGGCAGGACAGAGTGATTGAAATCGGAATCAATAAATCGATCTTCAGTTCTCTCATCTTGATTTCTGACCGTTAGTGAACATCAATGCGAGCTCAAATGCAGGCGGTCGGTCGAGTCTTTTCAATCACGATAACAATCGTCCCACGTGGCCATCGATTCGACCGAAGTATAAATGCGAGGTTTCTGCGATAACTGGAATTTCTGGGGACTGAAGGTGGAATTTTTATCATTCAATTTAACTCAAGATAAGAATTTACTAATTTGAGTAGGAACACAACTTCAGAACAACGTCTAGTCAACCTCATTAATTACGTTCAAAATGTCGCAAATTTCGTTCTACGTGCAAATTTCGTTCTTACCTTCTACGTGCAAAATGTCGTAAATTTCCATTGTCTACAATGCCTCATTTTCTTAGAATTAGTATCAATAATGGGTCCGGTTATCCCAAGGAAAAGTAAAAAGTTTGGTAATTGCTTCCGAGTCTACCAAGGTAGTGGAAGCTATGTTTTCACTTTTCTAGGTTGAAAAAACAAAATGTTCTCCAAAATCAAAATTTCTGCTCGCATTTTACGTTCCAGACCTTTCTGAACAATTTTGGTTCCGTGTCTGTTTGTCATGAAATCCTTGCCACAGCCGTGATGAAATTTTCAGGGATTGTGAGGATTAGCGTTTAGATGGGTTCCCTATGAAAATCATGGCACCCAAATTGAAAGTTCTATGTGCATGCGCAAACGTGAAATCCTTGCTACAGCCATAACTTTCTCATTCGATTTCGATGAAATTTTCAAAGATTATGCGGTTGGTGGGCTGATGGTCCCCTATGAAAATCATTACCCCCAGGACTGATAATAGGGACTGCGCTCGCAAACGTGAAATCCTTGTAACAGCCATAACATCTACATTTTCCAATAATATTCAGAGATAGTGCGGGTTGGCATGTAGATAGACTACCCTATGAGGGTAGTGCAAGGTACTTGGTAGATGTTCTGAGATTAACCCTTAATATCCTATGGTATCTTTCTGGAAGTTCGATTTTTACCTGCAACAGTTTATCCATTTTTGAACTAAAACTGATAGCCATTGGCTATCTTGATACTCCAACTATGGAGTAAGAAAATTTTTGTAAAAAAAAACGTAATAATAATAACACTAATTAAAAGAGTTGGCAAACTCTAATAGGGCCTTTGAGGTACCTTCTACCCTCATTTCTCACCCTGTAGGCTATTAGTTTAGGTTTCCTCAGAAAAGGCAGCACACATTTCTCTATGAAGTGAATCTTCTCCACCTTATTCCTTGGTTCTGTACTTTACGGGAAATATCAGATCCTAACATCCCACCAAGGATTTTTGCAAGTTCTATCAAAATGGGTTTATGGTCAGATTTTGCTGACTCAGATAGCGCTCGAGTGGCCCTTGGAAAGATCCTTCTTGAGGTGACAGATTCTATAGGGCCTTTGAGGTATCTTCTGCTCAAATATTCTCTAAATTTGAATTCAAAACTCCGCCAAAAACATTTTTTTAAACAAGTGGGAGATTAAGGGTTAACTAGGTACCTACTGTGCATCGGATCATTTATACAAACGGGTTATGGATACGAGGAAGTTCTGTGCCACACCCACTTGGCAGACGTTTTTTCACAAATTTAGTCCACCTGTCTTTTGCGCTCCACCCCGCAGAAGTCCTCTGTGCAACGCACGGGAAACAACGCTTCCCGTAGGACTGGGCGTAGCGGGTGACGTGGATGATCTCCGTTCGCCCTCTCAGCATCGAACACGTCGCTCTTCCACCCTTCTGGAACAGAAACTGCTACTTTCACGAGCAGTTCACCGTTCATCGTTCGCCCAGTCGCACCTCATCGAACCGCTTCCTCGAAAATGTAAGTTATCATCAAACATCGTATCAAATATCCTCGGTGTCAAGTGGGTTCAGTCTCTAGCACCAGACAAGACATCTAATAGAACTGGAATCTACCAGGTAGTAATTCAGCACTCATGCAAGATTATGTTGCTTAATTAGCAATGAAAAGTTTCAGCAATGCACCATGAGTTTTAGAGCGAAGTTTTAAAGTACGACATCAACCCGATATCAACATCTTCCTTAATTTAACAACTAGGATTTTGTTTTGCTTCCGATCCTACCAAAGCAGTAGAAGCCTTGTTTTCACCTTTCGATTTCGAAAAAAGTCCTCAAAAATTAAAATTTTCACTTGCGTTTATTTGTTAGTCAAGCGATTTCAGTTTCGTTTCTTCCTTTGGTTTCTTCTTGTTTCTTTTTTGAATGTCTTCACAGAAGAAGAAGAGGAAAATTGGAAGAGTTTGTGAGGGTTTAGTTGGTATTCCAATAAATATGCGAGTCCAACGCTCTCTTATCGCGACGGGTATACCTACTCATGTGGGTAGAAAAAAGTAAAACCTAAGAAAAAAACGCTGCAAATTATTACACAAAGGTTTATTATTTTTCTATATAGATCACTCGTCTGCAAAGCCACCAACCATCCAACTTGAAGAAAAACATCAATCGTATTTCGGTCAGCCAAAATTTGAACGGAGATTAGGCCTCTTTTGCGATTCGCACTCGTGTTTCTGATTTATCGTACGTAAAACCCTTAAATTCTCGTAGTGAGCGAACGGTTTGTCCTACAGGGCTCCGCGTGGTCTCAAAAAATTCTAAAAATTCTATAGAATCTTAAATTGAAGGAAAAACAATACCTTTATATCGAAATTTTTTGAGTTAGAGCGTTTTCAAAATTCATTTTGGAACCCTTAGAACTGACCTACATCAACCAAAATCTTCGGGGGACAACTAGACCCCAAATGGAGCCTACATACCAAATTTCATCAAAATCGGTCAATGCTAAGTGGCAAAAGTGAGGACGGCGGACGGACGGCCAAATTTTTATTCGATTTTTGGATTCTACGTACCTACCTTGAAACGTAAACCATCAAATTTTGAGGGGGTGTTAAAAAAATTTTTTTCTTGGTCGATTCCAAAGGTTCATTATTGAAAATGATAAACCAAAACATAGATCCATCTTTTTAGAATTTTAGATCATTCGTGTTAGACCTACCTACTGATTTAGCGACTTCATGAACGTTTTTTTATTGGATGTTTCTTTTCTTCTGGAATAAGAATGAGATTTTTCTGTTCAATGATAGTAAATTCAACCCTTTATTTATGGTCTGGCTGACTATAATGTGTCAAACATTGCGATTAACAAAAATGGAAACATTGTCGAAAGAGCAGAAGTTGGAAGAGTGGAGTTAGATGGTTAGTACCTAGTTGTTGAACAAGAGGAATTCGGATGACTTGGAATAAGTACATACTCTTATTTCATCACGTAACTTGCTTTCATAGGTCTAAAACATTTTTAAACGGCTACGATGTAAAATTGCCAAAACTTTCCATACCTACCTATCAAATATTGACAGACCAGCATAGAAAATAAAAATAAATTTTTCTTTTCTTTTTTAACTACTTCACCTCAGAATACACATTCATTCTGTGATGAAGTGTTGAATACGAGGCCATTTTTTCTTTGTTTTTGCTACTGTTACCATCGCAACTTGAAACAATCTGAACATTGCCAAGTTTTTGATTGAGTTTTGGGTGCGCATTCACGTTCTTAGCAGTGTTCGAGTCAGTTTTTTTCCTCATTTTATACAATTGTAAAGTTCGTATTCCGAGAAGAACTCTCTCAGAAGCAGTGTGAAACCCGTTCGATATTCTGTTCGTAGGTATCACCTAATTTTTTCCTTCAGTACGTTATAATCCAATTATGGTTTATTATTTTCAATAATGAACCTTTGGAATCAACCAAGAAAATTTTTTTAACCCCCCCCCCCCCTCAAACTTGTTGGTTTACGTTTCTAGGTACGTAGAATCCAAAAATCGAATACAAATTTTGTCGTACCCCATACGCATCAATTTCCTTAGTTCCCATGGACCGATTTTGATAAAATTTGGTACTTATATGGACTCCATTCGGGGACTAGTTGTACCCCGAAGCTTTTGGTTGATGTCAGTCACTTGAAGGGTTCAAAAATAAGGGCTGAAATTTTTAAAACGCCCTAGCTCAAAAAATTTGGGTGTAAAGGTATTGTTTTTTCATCAACATGAAATAGTATTGAATTTTTAGGATCGAATGAGACCAACCAGTAGTGACGATTCGATACTTTTGATATTCATTGATATCGATATTTTGTTTCGATATTTCCGATATTTGTATCGATATTTTTCTTGTGATATTATCGAATATCGAAAGGAAAATATTGATATCGAAAGAAAAAAAATTATCGGTTGTGATGGTTATATTCCTTCCCACTGTGATTTATCAATTTCTCCTAAAATATAAAAATAATAAAAAACCAAATGCACAGAAATGGAAGATGAATGTATTATGTTACGTATTGATACAACTTTTAACGAGTAAAATATGAACTGGAATTAAATCGATAAAAAAACGATGCAACAACATACATTCGATATCAGTGAAATCAATATTTTTCTTTCGATAATTTATCGTGATCACTGGTATTAATTTGAAAAAACTATGCAAAAACATATTCGATATCGGTGAAATCAGTATTTTTCTTTCGATATTCTATCGACATCACTAATATTGATAAGACAAAGTCGATATCAGTGAAATCAATATTGTTCTTTCAATAATTTATCGATATCACTGATATTAATTAAAAATATGCAAAAACATATTCAATATCCGTGAAATAAGTATTTTTCTTTCGATATTCTATCGTTATCTCAGATATTGATAAAAAAAGATGCAAAAACATATTCGATATCAGTGACAATGTCACATCAATATTTTTCTTTCGATATTCTATCAATACTAGTGATATCGATATTTTTCTTCCGATATTTTATCGTTATCGATACTGCCTTCCGATATTATTTCGATGTTAAATATCGCATCGAAAGGTACATCGAATCGTCACTACCAACCAGAGCTCTGTAGGACCAATCGTTGGGTGTGATGGAATGAGAACTTGAAGGTTGGACTAACGATAAATCAGAAAACGAATGTGAATCGCAAAATAGGCCTAATTTCCGTTAAAATTTTAGCTTACCAAAATGCAATAGTTGATCTTTCTTCCGAAATGTACTCGGTTTTGCGTCCTTAGCAAGCAGCAATCAAGTTTCCTAATGAATGAACCCACAACTCCCTATTTCTTCGAATTGAGTGTGAAGCAAGTATGTGATAGGTAGTACCTATGGTAGTTAGTAACAATGACAAAGCCGAGATCTTTGCAGACGAATGATCTATATATGAAAATAATAAACCTTTGTGTAATAATTTGCAGCGTTTTTTTCATTTCAGATCATTTAATTTTCTCCCTATACTCCACAACTATTCACTAAGCTGTATATTTGATTTGCGATTAACTAATAATTACTTACTATTATTCAAAATAAACTTTTGGTACAAAATTTGAGTTTAAAAAAATTAAAATTCCCGTTGTTTGGCAGGAGGATGCACAGCTTGGCGAACAGGAGCAACCACCTGGTGTCGTACACATTGACAGTGATGGCCATCATCACTGGCGCCTGCGCCCTGTCGACGCGCTTCCTCCGCTACGAGCGGCCCGCCCGCGTCGTCGGACGCCGCGTCGAGCTCCACCACATCCCCAACTTCACGACGGACAACGCCCTCAACGACTTCGCCGTCGTCAACTTCGACGTCAAAGTCGACCTCCGCGGCCTCTTCAACTGGAACGTCAAGCAGCTCTTCGTCTACCTGACGGCCGAGTACGCCACCGACGACAACGTCTTCAACCAGGTCGTCGTCTGGGACGAGATTATCGAGCGGCGAGAGGACGCCCTCCTCGACCTCAACGACGTCGCCTCCGAGTACTTCTTCTGGGACGACGGCTCTGGACTGAGGAACAGGAACGTAACGCTGTACGTGTCGTGGAACGTGATTCCCGTTGCCGGCGCCCTCCTCGACGTGGCGTCGCCGCTCACCAATCGCTTTTTATTCCCCAGCACCTACAAGCACGTCGTCACTAAATAATTCACCTCCACATTTTTACCACCGTTTTTAACCAATTCCTTTTCAAAATAATGTTCTTTAAATAAAATTTGAACAATTATGTTCCAAATAACTTTTATTTATTGTTAATCGGCAACTTTTTAAACCTCAAAAACATTTTCCAAATTGGTTTTACTGTATAGTTTAAAAAAAATAACGACTGCAAAAAAATAGATAACAAATAAAGAGAAAATATGATTTTCACGATCAAGTTACAGGGTTTTTGGAAAGCTCTCCATTTATGCCGAATCTGTATGCCACTAATCTTTACTCGGACATAAAAACAAAGAAACCATGTCGAACATTTGCGTAAATTTGAAGATTTGGAGAAATTCATGTCAAAACAACAGGAACAAGATTTTTTTCAATTTTAGGGGTTTATCGTAAAATACAGGTCACACTTAAGATGGGCATAACTTCAGGGTTCGATTCTACAAGGTATTTCCAACAAAAAAAAAGTCTTAGCAATTTTCTTTTATCCCACTCAAAATTCCTTTCTTTTTCACTTTAAAGTTTTTTTTTCGCATTTTCGACCTTACGGCACTGATATAGTCATAACACCCTTACTTCTACTGATAATTCAAATCTGACTACACCGTTAGAAAGAGCTTTAAATCGTTAAGCTATCTAGTGCACAATCAAAATCTGTCAGCACTAAAATAGTTTCAATTAATCAAGTCAAAAAGCAAACTTTAAAATTTTTTCGAAACTTGGCTTTCTTCGACCAAAGTTTTCACTCTAAATCCCTGCCCATTTCGATGGGCGCTCTTCGGAGAGAACATGCTCAAATAGTCAGCTTTCCAACGGTATATCAATTTTTCTTTTTAACATTAAAATTGGAAGAGTAAATGAAGCTTGAATGTCAAAAAACGTGTGTTTTACAAGAAAATCCATTGTTTTAAGCGGTTTATGGCCCCCCTCGATCTCAAGATGGCTTGACGATTTTGGTATCGTTTTCTATGTCATTTTTACGCTGAATCCAATGGCGATACTTCCGAATGATTCCGACTGCTAGAAAGTAGATTTTTCGAAGAAAACCTTCGTTTTTTGTACATAAAATACGCATTATTCGTAGATATGGTAGTGAGCATAAAGCCACCTTTCTACTCAATAAAAACACCGAATTTCTAGTTGATTGAAGTTTTTATTGAGTAGAAAGGTGGAAGGTGTTACTTTATGCTCACTACCATATCTACGAATTGAAATGGGCAGGGATTTAGAGTGAAAACTTTGGTCGAAGAAAGCCAAGTTTCGAAAAAATTTTAAAGTTTGTTTTTTGACTTGATTAATTGAAACTATTTTATTGCTGAAAGATTTTGATTTTGCACTAGATAGCTTAGGAATTTAAAGCTCTTTCTAACGGTGTAGTCAGATTTGAATTATCAGGAGAAATAAGGGAGTTATGACCATAATATTATCAGTGCCGTAATGTCGAAAACGCGAAAAAACTTTAAAGTGAAAAAAAAAGGAATTTTGAGTGGGTTAAAAGAAAATTGCTAGGAGCCTTTTCTTTGTTGGAAATGGGGAAGTTATGCCCATCTTAAGTGTAGACACCCTGTATTTACATTATGTAGGAATTTCAGCACCCCAGTCACTGGAAAAAAAGAGGAATGAAGAAACATTAAAACGGAAAATACTAGGAGAAATTTTGATTTTAGGGTACACATATTGGGATCTGCTTTCCTATCAGGAAGATTTTCTTCTTGTTTTGGGGGGCACCCTGTGGATGTCAGCAGCCTTGATTAAAACTCTGTAATCCATAATACTAATGAAATGACACCAGGAAAACTAGGTTGGGTCTTTTAAGAAGGTCTCGAGGGATACTTCGGAAGGATCAAAGATATCCGACCACCAAAGGAGGCAAACAGCGGCAAAGAGATGTAGGATTCCTCTAAAGACAAGTTGGCCAACTTTGGGACTCAGTCAGAGTCGACAGACGGTCTCAGAAGGACATGGCTGATACGAGGATTACGTAGTTCATTCAAGAAAGTATACAAAAGCCTGTAGGAAGTTTTGGTTCTCTTTCAGTCTTCTAACCTCTACCACGGAAAGTACATCTGATTTACGTACTTACATCTTTAACTTTGTTCACAATTTTCCGACAATGGGAACGACAAAAAAAAGTCTGCCAAGTGGTTGTGGCACATAGCTTCCTCGTACCCATAACCCGACTGTATCCTACCTTGCACTTCCCTCAGAGGATCATCAGACCCGCACAATTCCTGGAAATTTAAACGTAGCGTTCCCTAAAATCCAATTTAATAATTAAATATAAATTAAATAATAATTTAATTACTACTAATAATAATTAAATGATTATTTTCTACCCATTCCTGACTAAGATCCTGAGAATATTTAACAAACCCTTTCATTTTCTTTTTACGCTCGTTTTTACAGTATTTCAACAAATTCAACTTTGAATTACTTTTTTATTCATAAATGACTGTCAGTTAATTTTTTAATAAGAACATTTTTGAATTAATAATGTAAAAACTGAAGTTTGATAATAATGTAATTTAAACTTTGTTAATAATATTTTAATGAAGTTTTCTTCAAAGAAAATGTGAGTAACACGTTATTTAATTTTGTAGGTGATAAGTAGAGCTCGGAATTTGCATACTTTGCATATATTTTATTCTGCGGTATATCTTTGTATTTGAACGTTTTGAAGGTTTCTGAAGGGTATGCGGTAGTTTAAATTGAAATTGAAATTGCATATTTTTGCATATTTCGGTCATTTTGGAGATTTTTGCATTTTTTGGTCATTTTGGGGATTTTTGCATATTTTGCAGCATATTTTATCAGTTTTTTTTGCGTATTCTAGTTTTTTTTTTAAGTCAGTGCTGGAAGTTGACAATATTTGAGGAGGACAGGCAGATCGCCCATCGTTTGGCCTTTATAAATGCCAACTTTAGTACCATACCCCATTTGATAAACCACCTGGAGACCAGGGGAATGGATCTCTGCTCTACCGCAGGTGCTGTTTCCGACCTGCTCGAAGAAGCTCCCACTGGCATGTAACAACTAATAGCCGTCAAGGATAAACTGGAGGGGGTCCTATCGAAAAAACCAGGGTGGTCTTCAGTGGTTCAAATCGCGAAAATTCTCAAAGGAGAAAACAGCTCATGGACTCTCCCTACTCTCCAAAAGAGATTTCCACTTTAAAATTTTTGCCTACTGTATCTTGCGATGTAGAGAGATCGTTTTCTGCATTGAAAGAAATTTTAAATGACAGGAGACACTGTTTTACACCTGATAATTTGGAGCGTGTAATTGTTGTCCAATATAATATGTAGTTCATCTTTACATTTTATACCTAGTTCGTATAAATGTATAAAAGTAAATAAAAAATGTATAACTGATTTTTTGAATTGCTTGTTTACTTTACCTGATGCTTCATAACTTTTTTCTAGGAGAAAAAAGGGCAAAAAAAAAATGTAATAATATGGAACATCCTTTCCTAAAATACTGAAATTCCAAAGTCGTATGCAGTTTTAAGGGCAAATGCATATTTTTCTTATTTTTCCAGTTCCCGGTGCATATTTTCGGGATATTTTCGTGCATATTTTCCGAGCTCTAGTGATAAGGTATGGTAGGTGAATAACTAGAAATATACATTAATTAACGATCGACTGAGTGAAACATTAAAGAGGGATGAAAATCTGTGAATATCTACGAGATATTCCTTTCAAAAGCTTGTAGTTCCTAAGCGAAAAAGGCATACTAACCAACGAGTACATACCTATCTCAGTTTTTTCGTTTGATATTGCAAAATGTTCGTTTAAAAACACATGGGCACTTTGAAAGCTAGTTGGGGGTCCGGTGTGGCTGGTCGTTGGGGCGTAGACGTTTGGTTGTGTACTTTGGACCGGCTTCTGCGGGGGTCGTGGGTTCAAGGCTCATCGCCCCCCTCGTCCCAACCTAGGGCGGTGAGGCAATGGGAAGCCATGCGCGAAATCATCAG
The DNA here is from genome assembly GCA_009739505.2 of Apolygus lucorum. NCBI lineage: Eukaryota > Metazoa > Arthropoda > Insecta > Hemiptera > Miridae > Apolygus > Apolygus lucorum. Next base: position 39,060,923 of record CM019170.2, on the reverse strand, counting down.
AACAAATTCTGATCTTCCCTTTGGAAGACAGCTGATGACGTCCGCGAAACCAGGAAAGACAGTCGAACGAAAATCCAAACTGAAATGGTTGTTTACTTTACTTTTTTATTACTTTTTAGAAAGCTGGTAGACCAACCTTTTAATGCTTCTGAAATGTAATTTCAGAAATTAATTAACTGAAATGAAAGGTAAATAACAAAAATTGCTTCAACTCGAAATTTCAAATATTCGAGATACGCCTTTCTTGTTTAGGACGGCAGTACGGAAAAGTGGAAATTGAGTCACTCTACCTCAAAAACGAATAATTAGAGAGACTTCAATAACGTACGGATTATACAGAAATGAGGAAAATATATGGATTTCCAATATTCCTGAGCTCAGAGCGAGATCAAGTTGGCTTTACCTCGCAACCACGAACTCATTATATCTCCTTCCCTGCTTCTCCCACCTCAGAATCCACACGACCTCAGAGCACACAATATGACAGAATCATAACCCTCGCCATCATATCTGAGAGAAATCATAAATCCAAGTTCAACAGTGCAGGCCTCGTGCGGCAGGGATTTCCTGAGCTCTCTGTACTCTCGTAGACTGTGTATTCAGGAAAACATTCATCACCTTGCGGTTTTCCTTACAAAAGGGCGTAAACCCCTTAGGGTAGAAATCCTAGGAAACCTTGTTAATACCATTAAATAATTCTTCGTTCTTCGATCCAAACCAAATTTATAACAAAACGTTACCCAAGCTGGGTGGGCAGTAGTTATACCTTCCTTACATAAAATTTCATGAACAGACAGAATTGGTTGATGTAAAAATGCTTGATAGTAGAAAAGAAAAAGAAACTCCATCGTCAGGTTCTTTATGATGGTTTTCTGAGTTGACGAGCAGCAACACGATTCGTATAAAAGTAGTGAACTTAGTGATTATTCGACAGTTTTCCAATTTTTCGCTTCTTTCGTGATCGTGTTAAAATCAACATGTTTGTTCTTTATGAAGCCCAGCCCCAAATTACCCTCACAAATTTTCGAAAATCGGGCTTTACTTTCACTGTTTGTCGGAGGTTGATGAAATTCACGAGGGACCGTCTTGAGGTTAACTCGTATCAACCATGACTCGTAGCAACAATTATTGTTGAAAGATAAATATTTTTAATTGATTATCATTAGGGCTCGGCATTTTGCATACTTGCATATTTTGTTTGCGATATGCCCAAGCTGTAAGGAGCCCAAATATGCCATATTCAAGCCATTTTGTCGCTCCAAATTCAAATTTATCGTGCATATATTTGCATATATTCGCAGTTTTGGTATAAGTGCATATAATGGGCATTTCTTGACAAAAGCCATATTTTCCAATTTTGTCAGCTATTCCCTCTAATGAGAAGACGTTATCATGGCCCGGAAAAACAGGTGAAACCATTCGAGAAAAATTAGAGTGTGTACTTAAACGAAATCCTGGCTGGAAAATTGTCGTTGTGTTGGCGAAAGTGTTGGAAGGCGACTCACCCAACACCAGCAATTGGTCATGCACTCCTTAAGAAGTGGCGTCTTTCAAATATCTACCAATTGTCTCAGCAGATGTGGAGCGGTCATTCTCCCGTTTGAAACTTTTATTGCACGATTTGAGAAAATCTTTTACAACTGAAAATTTGGAAAAGGACTTGGTAGTACAAGCTAACATATTTTAACAATTTAATGTTTTGTCTAAAAACTGAGTAAAACAATTGTAAAAATTGTATAAAATGATTTTGCATAAAAATGTACATACAAAAAAAATTGAATAAATACAAGTATCTACCTATGTACTGAAAAGACTTTGTTTCCCACTTATCATTCAATTGTTCAACTATCTTGCGCATATTTTGAAGGCATATTTTCGGATTTTTTCGCGCATATGTACAAGTGCATATGTTGGGCATCTACGTGCATATTTTGAGGTTTTATTTCGCATATATTGCCGAGCTCTAATTATAATGCTATAATGCTATAATGGTATAATGCTCTAATTTATTTCGTATTTTTACGTTTTTCCTCATAAAAATTCAAAGATTTAAGTCAATGGACTGTGAGTGACCGATATTCCAGAACACCAATAGCTTCTGAGTCTACCAATGTAGCGGAAGCTTTGCTTTCACTTTTCAAGGATGAAAAAAAAATCTCCAAAATCAAAATTTCCACTCGATTTTTATGTTTCAGACCTTCCAGAACAATTTTGGTTCCTTGTCTGTCTGTGTGTCTGTTATGAAATCGTAGCTGCTGCTACGATTAAGGATTAAATCCTTGCCACGGCCATAACTTCAACAATTCTCCTCCGATTTAGATGTGATTTTCGGGGATTATGCTGGTTGGCGAGTAGATGATCCCCTATGAAAATCTTCGCTCCTAGACTGATAGTAGCCGCTGCGCATGCGCAAACGTATATTTCCTTGTTACAGCCATAACTCCTATATTTTCCAACAATATTCGATATTCTGCCGGTTGACTTGAAGATGGTTCCCTATGAGGGTAGTGCAAAGTATTTAAAAATTGGTGTTTTGAGATCAACTACTATGCATCTGATCATCTGTACAATCGGGTTATGGATACGAGGAAGCTATGTGCCCCACCCATTTGACAGACGTTTTTTTCAATCCATTGGTTGATTTTATTGAAATAAGGACTTGTGAAGAGACACGGCTGACTTCAGAAGGTCTTGGCAATTAAGAACTGACAACGTCGCACGTCAGGCCTGCCTCTAGGCCGGCAATATATCCCCACTCACTAGTCTGATCATTCTTGGTGAAATGAAAATTTCTTCGTTTCTCTACACTCTTCATCTTTCTTTCTCTCCAGACTTCATTAAAGTGGTATGTACTGATAACTTGATGGTTATAATTTGGGTAGAAAAATTCGGAAATTGGAGATAAACCGAAAATAAACTGCATCAAACAGACAAGAGGGTGGGATGCATTGCCCTTCTAGGGAATAGCAGGCCTGACGTGCGACGTTGCCAATTCCCTGCTGCCACAGCCTTCTACTGGAGGCAATGGTTCTATGTGAGGAGGCTAACAATTTAATTTTTTTAATCGCATTCTACGAGAAGTTTCTTGGATAAATGAACTGTTATCAAATATATACTTTACCAACCTATACTTTTGAGCGAGAGAATTGAATCGTACATAATATAGGTAGACCGCCATTTGCCTGGCGAAATTATAAAGTGCGCATTAGCGTGAACTGCGGTGAACGTCAAAATGGAGGAAATAGTAGCAAAAACCTGCAGCTTTGCGTGGAACTGTGTATCCGAACGTAGCTTCAGGCCGTTCGCAAATAAACTGAACCTCACAAAAGGTATCCGTGTTTTTACTGTAAACGGATGACCCACCGCTGTATTTTCCGTCCATCCTCGCACAGTTTCGAAACTGGTTCTTTGTAACTGGAAAAGGTCGAGATTTTGTGTTTCATATGGAGGGAAATACAGAATAGCAACGGTTGATGAGCGTTTTATTTCTAGATGATGTGGAGAAGTAAAATGGTTATTCCTGCGTCATGGGTGAATGACCGAATTTTCAAAGTTTCCATTTTAGTTTACTATTTTCAATAATGAACCTTTGGAATCGACCAGGAAATTTTTTTAACCCCCCTCAAAATTTGTTGGTTTACGTTTCAAGGTACGCAGAATCCAAAAATCGAATAAAAATTTGGCAGTCCGTCGGCGACACTTTCCTTACCGATTTTTTATTTATTATATATTATATTATATTTTTTATTTACTTCCCTTGGACCGATTTTGATGAAATTCGGGTTCTAGCTGTGCCCCGAAGCTTTGGGTAGATGTCAGTCACTTCTAAGGGTTGAAAAATAAGGGCTGAAATTTTCAAAGCTTTTTTTGAAAGCCCTAGCTGAAAAACTTGATATGAAGGTATTGTTTTTCCTTCAATTTAAAATAGTATTGAATTTTTGGAATCGAATGAGACCACCCAGAGGTCTGTAGGACCAACCGTTCGCTCCTCATGAGCACTTAAGAGGGTCTCAGTTGGTCGAGCATTCCTGGTCAGTATTTCCCGAAATTACCGGCGCTCAAACTTAAAAAGTTGTACTTAAATTTGAAATTTTAAAGGATTTTCGAATTCATTAGTGCAGCAGTATTGAGAATTGGAGAACTGAAGTATTGCCACTGGAATCATCAGAATCGATCAATATTACTGACCCGGAACCCGGAAGGGTTGGCCTTACGATAAATCAGAAACACGAGTGTGAATCGCAAAAGAGGCCTAATCTTCGTTCAAATTTTAGCTGACCAAAATGCGATAGCTGTTCGCTTCTTCGAGTTGTCCTCAGTTTTGCATCCTTAGCAACCAGTAATCAAATCTCCCTGTGAAGGCACCCACAACTCCCTATTTCTTCGAATTGGGTGTGAAGCGATTATATCGTCAAAATAAACATGTGAAGCGAAAATAAGGATGGTAGGCAGCGGCAATGGCGAGCGATTCACGCAGAATAAATAATGAACCTTTGTGTAATAATTTGCAGCGTTTTTACTTCAAAAATGAACAGTTCCATGAAACGTTCATAGACAGTATTGTGGTACTTTCATGAACAGTCCCTGGAACGTTCATAGTCCCTGTCAATGGCGGACAGCATAAAAACAGCCAAGAGTATGGGCAGTGTACACACGGCCAAGTAAATAGTAGAGAAATAGTAGATGTTCCCAGATTGGTAGTAATTAGTATCGTTTTTAGCTTACAAAGTACATAAATATTTATGAACATTCATGGAGTATTTTCTAAATGGAAAACTTCCCAATTCCTATTGACCTCCGCCCTAGTTCCACTGTGAATATTTAACGACACTTCTACAATTCGTCTCTTTGTTGTTTTTCTCGGCCCAAGGAGAACCGGCCAGTCGATAAACCTCTTCATTCCTATCCTCTATATATAGCGACATGCCTACCATCTCAACTAATATTCCAATTCTGCTCCAATTGTACGTTACGACACACTAATAGTACCGATAGATTTGAATAAAACCTGAAGCTCTCTTATTGTTAATTGGTAGAGGTCAGACGGTCACAATGCTTTGCATTATTCATCGTAGGTACCTATTCAAAAATCCTTCAACATCTAATAGACAACTAGAATCGCACAGCAAAGTCACAAACAAAGACATAACTATAGGGTGCTGGTCGAATTTAAGGTGGTTCAATCGAAGAGGATCAATACAATTTGTTCATCTTTTTAAGGCACAACTTACAAAGTTAGAATTCAACTTAATTGTAAACGATGAAGTGAGACTACAAAATAGTACATATCGAGTTGAAAAAATAAAGAAAGAACTGATTACAATTAAGATAGAGAGAGGAAAATAACAATAAATTTGTAAATATTATAGAATCGAATATTATAGAAACGAATATTATAGAATCGAATTTACGGTGGTTCAATCGAAGAGGATCAATACAATTTGTTTATCTTTTTAAGGCACAACTTACAAAGTTAGAATTCAACTTAATTGTAAACGATGAAGTGAGACTACAAAATAGTACATATCGAGTTGAAAAAATAAAGAAAGAACTGATTACTATTAAGAGAAAGAGAGAGGACAATAAAAATAAATTAGTAAATATTATAGTTTGAGATGTGGAATTATTAAGACTGGACGGAGTCGGAAAGCCAAGATTCTGAGAGGAACAAAAATCGCATACACAGTGAGAAGGTTAGGTAATCAAGGATACCTTATAGCGAACATTCTGATAAAAGCCAGTTATCAATTTTATAGACCTACTCACTGAACTATTAAATGAATTGGGATTTAGACAGACAAAACATAGCCGATAACTTGGCGAATTTGGCGGACATCAAAACAGAACAAGACACACTCAAATTCCCCCGCCAAAAACAAAACCGGTCAAAAATGTCCCCCTTTCGTACAGGACATTTGGCTGGCTAAAAAGAGGTGGAAGAGGTCTGGTAACATTGTTATAGTTGATACTGGATGTCATATGTGTGACTGGAACAACTAGTTGAGTGTTTTTAGATCCGGTATTGTGTTGAGTAAAAGCAAATAAATGCAAATTTTTGGAATATTTTGAAGAAGTAAAGGGGTGTAAAGTTTCGGCTTTTTCAACCCGCTTTCTCGACTTTTTTCTAGAATTGGATGTAAAACGAGCCTTTGAAGTGGTCGTTTCTCTCGAGTAAACCTACGAGTTTTGAAGTTTTCAACCTCCTTCCTGGAATTTTTCAAACAATCGAAGGTGAAAACAAGCCTTTGAAGTGGTCGTTTCTCTCGAGTAAACCAACGAGTTTTGAAGTTTTCAACCTCCTTCCTGGACTTTTTCAAATAATCGAAGCCTTTGAAGTGGTCGTTTCTCTCGAGTAAACCAACGAGTTTTGAAGTTTTCAACCTCCTTCCTGGACTTTTTCAAACAATCGAAGGTGAAAACAAGCCTTTGAATTGGTCGTTTCTCTCGAGTAAACCAACGAGTTTTGAAGTTTTCAACCTCCTTCATGGACTTTTTCAAATAATCGAAGGTGAAAACAAGCCTTTGAAGTGGTCGTTTCTCTCGAGTAAACCAACGAGTTTTGAAGTTTTCAACCTCCTTCCTGGACTTTTTCAAATAATCGAAGGTGAAAACAAGCGTTTGAAGTGGTCGTTTCTCTCGAGTAAACCAACGAGTTTTGAAGTTTTCAACCTCATTCCTGGACTTTTTCAAATAATCGAAGGTGAAAACAAGCCGTTGAAGTGGTCGTTTCTCTCGAGTAAACCAACGAGTTTTGAAGTTTTCAACCTCCTTCCTGGACTTTTTCAAATAATCGAAGGTGAAAACAAGCCTTTGAAGTGGTCGTTTCTCTCGAGTAAACCAACGAGTTTTGAAGTTTTCAACCTCCTTCCTGGACTTTTTCAAATAATCGAAGGTGAAAACAAGCCTTTGAAGTGGTCGTTTCTCTCGAGTAAACCAACGAGTTTTGAAGTTTTCAACCTCCTTCCTGGACTTTTTCAAATAATCGAAGGTGAAAACAAGCCTTTGAAGTGGTCGTTTCTCTCGAGTAAACCAACGAGTTTTGAAGTTTTCAGCCTCCTTCCTGGACTTTTTCAAACAATCGAAGGTGAAAACAAGCCTTTAAAGTGGTCGTTTCTCTCGAGTAAACCAACGAGTTTCGATGATTTTAACGTTCATTCTCGACTTTTTCAAACAATCGAAGGTGAAATCAAGCATTTGAAGTGGTCGAGATTGATTCCTCTCGAGTGAATCATCGAGTTTCGGTTGTTAAAGGAGGCGTTGTTTTTTCCTCAACTTATCGGTCTTATAAGAGTTTCTCTTATATTGCCTACAGCTGAAATATACGCGTTCTCAAGTCGGTAAATTCTGAGCTGCGTTCTGTCCCCCCCCCCCCCCTCTCAAAAAAACCATTATCAACCCTTTCAAACAAAAATCAAAAGAAACGATAAACGAGTAACTGCGTTCTTGTGTATGTTGAAAATTGACTTTTTTTCGAGAACCACATATTATGACAGACTTCAACGAACTTACAAAGGGAATACCAGAATCTAATGTCTCGCTAAACGGAGCATTTGTGAGTCGAGTGAATAATGAATTCGAGCTCCGGAAAAACTTTGACACTCACAACTGAGCTTAAACTCGTGAACTCGTCTCATGAATATAGAAGACGAATCTAAGTAGCCGAGGGACCCGACTAATCCGAGAGATAACTAACAGTTTAAACTGAGTTCGCGGGAGCAACAGCTTTCAAACCGAAGCGCGCCGTTATGTTAATCCAGTCAAGTTTTGATGGAATAAATCTATTCCGAAGGAAGTTTTGATTGGAGTAAAGTACTTACATAGGGAAGAACTCCACATTTTATCCTTAGGTTATGTATAATTCCTTTATTCGCCGATATGTATTGTACATGTACCATGTTTATTCATCATTTATACTGATATACAGAACAAGAAGTGGTTGGACTATCACACCTCCTGCATTTCAAGTACTGGTGATATTGTAGGCGATTTATATTACATTAAACACGAATATAGGAAGATACTAAATACAGTTATATCATCAAAATCGAGACGTACGAGACGGAAACATCACGAATCGAATGATCTAAAATTTTCGAATAATAGGGGTTTTCGAATAATAGGGAGCTTCATATGGAAATTTGATTACTGGTTGCTCAGAAAGCAAAACTGAATACAAATCGAAGAAATTAACAGCAATCGCATTTTAGTCAGAGAAAATTTGAACGGAGATTAGACCTCTTTTGTGATTCACACTCGTGAATCTGTTTTATCGAAGGAAAACTGAAGTACTGGTAGGGAGCGAACGGTTTGTCCTGCAGAGCTTCGGGTGGTCTCAAAAATTTTAAAAAATTCAATACTATTTAAAATTGGTGAAAAAAACGATACCTTTATTTCGAAGGTTGACTGACATCAACCAAAAGTTTCGCGGCACAACTAGACCCCAAATGGAGCCCAAATACCAAATTTGAACCGAATCGGTCCAGTGTTGCTAAGAAAAGTGCCGCGTACGACGTACGGCGGACGGACTGAAAATTTTTTATTCGATTCTCGGATTCTACATACCTTGAAACGTAAAACATCAAATTTTGAGGGGGGTTAAAATTTGTTTTCTTGCTAGATTCCAAAAGCTTATTATTGAAAGTATTAAACCAAAATTAGGGAAAAACCTAACTGACTAACGGTTTTTTCCATTTTTTGCCGGCAATTATTGTTCGATTCTAATGATTCCGGCGGCAATATTTTAGTGTTTCAATTTCCTAGGATGATGCGCTAATAAATTTCAAAAATCCTTGAAAATTACAAATTAAGCCAGGTAATTTAAGGAAATACTAACGCGGAACGAGGAACGAACGGCGACCGACAGAGACCACCCTAAGATCAGATTTAACCATAAATTGATACCACATTAATCCTCATCAAAGGTAACTACAAAGTGAGGTTTTTTGACATTTTCATGTCTTTGCTTTGGCACATTAACTGAAAAATCGTCACGAAAACTAAGCAAGTCTTGCTCACGCGACCAATAAATAAATAAAATAGACTCACTGTGTTGCGTAGAGAACAATCAACTGTTTCCTTATTTTGATGCTTGGGTACATGAACTAACAACCTTACTTCACTACCTTGTTGTGTAGTGGTTGACATGAAAATGTCCCAATGTGTTGCAGACTCGTATGCAAGCATTTAAAATTGAGTTTCTTCAAAACACTACCTACTTTCGAATCGAGTGTTGTTTTTTAATACAATATTAAAATGAAAGCAGAATGAATTATTTACAGGAGAATGTACGACAAAATAAGAATGAATTTAAGTAAGGAATATTAGCTAGATTCCACGGCTTTTTTCAACTTGGTCCCAAAGACCATTATTATCGTAGGAGTTTCTTCACTATTTTCTTTACCTGAGGTATACGCATTTTAAAGTATAATCTGAACTGGCTTCGATCCCCGTTAACAAAAATGTCCATACTTGAAATCACGCACGGGATGCTTTGGATGAAGATGGAAGGAAAAAGAGGTGGCAAAAATGTAGGTATCGATCGTAAAACGGGCAGGTGCGGTACGGATAAGAATGGAGTAGAGAGGGGTTCCGATGAACTTACGAGCGGCGCCACAATAGAATAGGGAGTCAGTTGTATCAGGAAAAATTGAAGAAGCAGGTGGGTTATGAAGTACGAAGCGGAAGGGGAGCTTGATTGATGAGAGTGTCTGAGGCAACTACAGCTTCTCTCTGAGTGAAAACTGCCGCAACTCTCTTGACCCTTCGGGCGAATTTCTGCTTTCGGTTGAGTTTATTTGAGTTATCGAAATAAATTAATTTTGGACCAGGATTTTCAGGTCAGCTGAAAATGCTCCAAATCATAAAACAATCACATTGGTGGGTGTATGGAGTGACCATATTGGTGAATTACGGGTGGAGTCTCTTTTCAAGGGTTTATTACCTCAACGGTACATGTTTCGGCGAAACATCGTCGCCTTCATCAGCCTAAAATATAAGTTACACATGCATTATGTAAGTCACACATAGTTATGATGAGATAAAACTAAACTAATATAATATAATTATAAATAAAATTATATACATATTATATAATAATAATAACAATACAAATATAATCTAATTCTAAACTGCATAGCAGTTTTTGTCAATGTTTCATTATTTATTTATTTTAACTGACCTTTGTACATTATTGTAGGGATATAACCATTTGCATTTTGATTCCTCGTCCTTTGTCATTCATGGAGGGCGCCCTCACCAGTTCTTCAACCCTAAAGTCATGTTTTTATTTTATTTTATTCTACCAATTTTTAAATTTATAAATAAAATCTGGTTATTAATAAAAATCAGTATCTGCATCAGTGATCTACCTTCTTGTTTTTGGAACATTCATCTCATGCCCACTCCCTTCACTCCACTAATTGTGTTGTCCACAACAGCTGAAAACATAGTGCAAATTTAGAGATGGATGAAATAATTTTCGTTTAAGGAATTTACTTGGATTTTATACTTGGAAATGAATTAGGTGAAATTGTTACTTACTTGTAGAATAATCAGTAAACAAAAGTTAAAAAATGTCGAAAAATGTGAAGTACTGGATCACCAGCCTAATGGTTTGAGATAACTAAACTTTTAATCATTCTAATCAGAATCATTTAATTTGAATGGATAGTCGGTGCGGCTCACTCCATGACAGACACTGGCGTTTTTGTTCATGATCCCATTTGTCTTGTTAAGCATTAGAGTTTATGGGTTTGACTAATGTAACTTGACTAACGTAATTGGAGATATTTAGGAGTTTTTAAACTTATTATTCTAGTTTCAAACTAGGTCATTCTAGGTAGGTAGAGTAGGTTTAAAAGTTAAAGTTTCTTATAATATAGTTTTGTAGCGTCAATTTTCTCTAAATCACCAACTATGTAAGTTACCATCTACTGGGATCTACTGAGTAAACCTTTCTAAGGAATTTATGGAAAATTCCCATCTATTATGTTGAAGGTCCAAGGAATCAGACGAAACCTTTTTTTCCCCATTAGTCATATCAGCCCAGCATTCCCATCCTTCACATCCCAACCAGACCAAATTATTTTTTATATACAGTAAATGAATTAGCAATATTATTTCTCTCTCTTCTATTATTATATCTCGCTAGAAGGAGCTTCTCAGGGATTAGTATTGCATCAAGAAGTTTTATAATAAAATATCAATAAAATACAATAACTTGGGCCTCGCCAGGGGGCAAGCCCCCTGGACCCCCGGATGGTTCCTGCTTAGAGCCTTCGGCTAAAATTCAAGAAACATGGAACATGCTTTAGCCGTGTTTTGTTTGTTTGCTGCTTCCTTTCACTAGAGATCATCTAAAACGTCGAAGAACGCACCACAACTAAAAGCCCGCGTCCATAACAAAATCTCGCCTAGGTTTCAAGATCCTTCGATTACCTACATTCGTAAATAGCTTCATTTTCCTTAAAAATTCGCTAAAACCAAGCCAACCAACAACATCAATAAATCAATGTTGTTTTTACCGCGAATGTTGTTTACATTTCTTTTAAATCGGAGGTAAATCTCAGCTTCGTGCATATTTACTGCTGTTTTGGTATATAATTTAACCATAAATTGAGGGCTTTCCAACGAGTGGCGAACGATTTTCGTGGGATGAAAACTAACGGCGATACATTTCCCTGGAAACGCGTCGGTTGTAAGTGAAAATCATTACAAAATCCCGCGCTACTTTCTTTCCACGGTTTCGTCAGGTTTTTGCCCAGTTAGGTGAAGGCTAAACCATGTTCCATGCACACACACAAAATTCCGTCTAAATGATTATTTTACACTGTATGTTTTAGGTGGGTAACTACTACAGTTACGTAACATCAAATTAGTATTGAATTAGTTCAAGAGCGCCATTTGATTGGCTGGTAATTTACCTTAGTGTTGAAATGACTGGAACAGCGCCTTACTCATCCTAAAGTTGAGTGTTGGAAACACAAACGAAACAAACTTCTCCGACGTTCGAGGCAAAACAACGGCGAGTCCGTTTGTTGGGTTCCACCTTCCAAACCGCCTGAACTTTTGAATAATTCCCTCTTATGTGCGGTGTGTTCTGTGAACCCCAAAACTTCACGTCGAGAGGGGAGGTTTCACCGTGTTATAGAGAATTGAGTTTCGGTGGTAATCAAATGCATGGCTGATGAGTCTCACGTAAACACTATTTGTGGTTTACTAGGAAAGTAGTGGTTTTCAGAAATGTTTTCCACAGGATTATTATAGGGATTATTTATAGGGTTCAAGTGTTTCACGGTGAACCTTGAATTTTTCCGGCCCAAGACGCAAATAACTCTATTTTTCTCTGACGGGATGTTTTTAAACATATTGTTAAGTAATGCATGCATTCCAGGGGACGTCCCATTGGATAAGCGGTAGATCAATTTAAATTAATAAAACTGTTTCACTCGATGTAATTTATTTAGTATTTCAGGCAAGAAATAGTGCCCCCCCCCTCACCCTTATCCGCCATAATATTTCTAGCGTCATGGGAGCATCGAATTCGAAGAGCTTTTGAAAATCCATGATTCACGATACCCAACACGCGAATTAGAGTTCACCCCCCCCCCCTCCAATGGTGCCAGTGTGGCACCAAAGCGGAAATACTTCGTAACGTTGAACTTTCGTCTATTTGTTTTGGTAGGCAGTCCGTCGAGGTACTCAAACAAGAAAAAAACACGAAATATGCAGTTTATGGTGTCCTGGCACCATGGTGGCACCACTATTAGTACCATGGTGGTACACAGAATAAGTCATGAAAATTCGGAGGTATAATGAAAATTGTCCCTCAATTTCAAAGCTTGACAGCTGAACTTGACTTCAGCGGTTTGAGCGTAGTGTTCTGCGAAGGATTTTTGGAGCCGTACGAGATGGACCGATCTGGAGGAAACGAACCAACCGCGAAATAATGCTGTTATACGGGGAAAGAGACGTGGTTCACTTTATTCGGATTGGTCGGCTTCGTTGGGCCGGGCATGTGGCTCGTATGGATCAACAGCAGATTCCTAAAAGAATAATGAACGAGGAGCTTCATCGGACTCGACGGCTGGGAAGGCCGAGGTTGAGATGGCTCGATGGCGTGGCACAGGATGCTCGCAGCATTCTGGGCGTACGCGACTGGAAGACGACTGCGCAGAACCGAGACGCATGGAAGAAACTGTTGAAGGAGGCCATGATCCCGCGAGGATTGTAGCGCCAATAAAAAAAAAATTTCAAAGCTTGGGTACAATTAATTTTAAAGGAGCCGAAATATTACAAAATCGGATATTTTGAGAATATTATTGGGAGCTTGCTTCACTGAGTAAACCATCCTTCGAGCCCTGAAGAAGGTAATATATTAACCAAAAGCTCGGCGAAGAAGGATTTTATCATTCAATGGACCCCATTCCCAATCCGTTTGACGTACTTAGAGCCATTTTGGCGAAAGCTCAAGTAAGGGCTAAAAATGACGTTAATTTGCCCTTTCGTATTTTTCTCTCATTAGTTACTGACACGAAAGACTGGAATTTCTCCTGCTCAAAATTAGCGCACCACCATCCATTTTTTTGTTTGTCTCTTTCCTTCTTCCCTTATAAATTTTGTATCCTGGACTGGCCATCAAGGAGCCCAGACATGATTCCGATAGAGCAAGTTTGGGACATGCTGAAAAGAAGAATTCGAGCCAGAGATGCGCCTTCAGACAATCTTCAGCAGCTGGAAACTTCAGCGAAAGAGGAGTGGGACAATATCCCCCAGGAAAATATCCTAAACTTGATTAGACATCGGTCGAAGGCTCTAAGCCCTCATCCGAGCTAGAGGAGGTAATACCAAGTATTGAAAAGCTAAACTGGCATAATTCAAACCTTTTTTTCACATTTTCAATTTTTATAATTCTACCTATATATTATTTAATAAGAAGTGCATTTTTCTTTAATTTATTAAAAACATCTTTTTTTTCTCGAATTTGTGCCTTTTTTGGTTAGGTACCTTTTTCCTTCTGTGTTTGCAAACAATGTGTGCAAATGAATAAAAATGTGATAAAGGGAAAAGAAGGGGACAAACGTAGAAATAGATGGTGGTGCTCTAATTTTGAGCAGGAGCATAATATGCTAGGTAGGTATTATATTATAATACCTACCTAGTCTACAATATGATGAAATTTGGCCAAATGTCGATCAGACCAAGCGGGGTTTGATAAATAATCGGGTGTCCACCGATAGCAACACTTTCCTTTTTCGCCTTCACATGAGTGGGGAAAATAACAGTGACTGTTCTGACGAGTAAAACCAGATGACTAATTGGAAAAATAACAGTCGAGGTTCCCTCGGAACGGAAAAACTCCGTTCCTAACGGACCGTTACGACCATTTTCAAGGGAGCACCTGTTCCAGATTAATTTGAAACTCGATCCCAATCGGAAGTAGCGGAGAGGGGCCGAAAGCTCAATTTTCGACGAGCGATTCATTCCATCAATTATTTATTTTCCGTTTGTAGCGGAGCAGGCCGGAGGGATTTCGCTCGAAGTTGGAGTTAACGACCGCAACGCAATCCGCGTTCGAAAAATTCAATAAATTACTTCTATTTGAGGAAAAAATTATACCAAGAGCTTTTAATTGATAGGTACTTGTACGCACCCCCCCCCCCCCTCCACAACTAAAATCAAAACATATTGTTCAGTAATGCATGCATTAGGTCAATTTAAACCAGTTGGTGAGTGATAAAACTATTTCTCTCGGTGTTTTAGGCAAGAAATTGTGGTCTCTCCCCCCCCACCCCTCACCCTTATCCACCATAACACTTCTAGCGGCGTGGGAGCCTCGAATTTGAAGAGCATTTTAAAATCCATGATCTACGATACCCACCCCCCATATAATGGTGCCAGTCTAGCACCAAAGCGGTACCTAATACAGTCGCATGAGGACGCCCAAGTCTTACTGTTAGACTTCCGCCTTTCCGACTTTCCGCCTTACTTTGTATTTTTATTTCTTGAAAAACCAACCGACACACGAGAGTAGTCATCTCGCATAGCAAATGAGAGCCTAGAAACTGAAGAGCATTAATTTTGAAACGGTTGCCCCAAGCGGTAGTAGGCAAAAACAATAAAAATACAACCCGGCTCTACCTCTACCTATTGAATCAGAATCGAATTTCAGAAAAAGATACAATACCTATAAGAAGTTAAAAACGCTGCAAATTATTACACAATGGTTTATTTTTTTAATTTTTCTATATAGATCACTCGTCTGCAAAGCCACCAAACATCCAACATGAAGAAAAACATCGATCGCATTTCGGTCAGCTTTAATTTGAACGGAGATTAGGCCTCTTTTGCGATTCACACTCGTGTTTCTGATTTATCGTACGTCCAAACTTTAAATTCTCGTAGTTAGCGAACGGTGTGTCCTACAGAGCTCCGCTTGGTCTCAAAAAATTCTATAGAATCCTAAATTGAAGGAAAAACTATACCTTTGTATCAAAATTTTTTGAGTTAGGGCGTTTTCAAAATTTCAAAATTAATTTTGGAACCCTTAGAAGTGACCTACATCAACCAAAATCTTCGGGGCACTACTAGACCCCAAATGGAGCTTACATACCATATTTCATCAAAATCGGTCAATGCTAAGTGGTAAAAGTGCCGCGTACGGCGTACGGCGGACGGACGGCAAAATTTTTATTCGATTTTTGGATTCTACGTACCTTGAAACGTAAACCATCAAATTTTGAGGGGGTGTTAAAATTTTTTTTTTCTTGGTCGATTGCAAAGGTTCATTATTGAAAATAATAAACCAAAACTGCCTAATAATTAAATATACTCTTATAAATAATACATAAAGAATATTGTTTGAAAAATACAAATCCCTATTGTTGCTGAAAAAATTATTCTAAACATTTTTAAAATCGAAATTGAGAAAAAAGGAAAACTAAAATAATGTAATTCTCAAAAAAAGGTACTAATAGTGAACATTACCTATTTGTTAAAATTTAAAAATAAAAGAATACAATTTTCAATTTGTGAAACATAGATACTTACTGGCCTGAATGAATATACTCGTAAGGGTAAGGTCCTGTAGTTTCCCATGGAGGGTTAAACTTCACATGGAATTGTTCTTTGAAAAACTCTACTTTTTTCTTTGCCAAAGAAATCCTTTGCTTTGGGCTTTCGTGAAGGCAATTCAGTGTGAGTACCTAATATAGTGTTGCATCGAGCGTCTGATACCAATATTATATTACTTTCCCTTCTCAGTGACATCAATAAGACCCCGACCAAGACGTCATTTCGAAGGAAAGAGGATCGAGAGGAAGGAAAAGGGGATGCGCGGATATTGAAACCAGGTTTAATAGAGCCGGTTGCAAGGAATTCACCTCATAAGGCAGTAGGATTGTAAAGGAACGACGAGGTAGTGGAATTACAAGGTAAGGAGAGTCCCTTCCCTTCACAATAGACCTGTCCCCTTCATTCCTGAAAGTTCCATCACATGAGCCATTTGGAAACCCCTCCACCTAAAGTGACTTTGCTGTAGGAAAAGGAATGCTCACTAGCCGTCATCGTTATGTCACTTATTCCAGGTTGAATTTTTTTCCGTAAGAACGCAAGAACATCAGGCAAAAAGTTTGCCAAGTTGGCAGGACAGTATAGGTTCCCCATTGATAACTACATGGAATATAGAATTTGAACAACACTAGGTATTGAGATTGCAGAATATTTTACAATCGGAATTCTCCAGCAGATTGGATTACCATGGAATTCAAAAACCAATTTTGTTGTTTGCGCGTGTACAGACCACAGATACTTTTTAGTACAACGGCGATGAAATTTATAAGGAACGACCTATGTTCAAATACACGAAATGTATGAAAATTTCGTAAAATTTGCCTGGCACAAGAAATGTGACTTTTTTTTACTTTTGCAATACAAGATTTGGAGGTCCTAATAATACAAAAGCTATGGCATTTTCATGCAATCGTATTGGAGCTTGAACCCAAACACCATACGAATTGGACCGATTTCGGATTACTAGCGATGAAGAAAACGCAGTTTAAAGAAAAATCACTCGTTGGAACTAACCCGGACATCTTCCGAAAATTCCTTCATAACCTTACAATATTTTCGAGTTGAAATAAATTTTGTAAAACATATGACTGAAATCTTCAGGTTTAAATTTTGGTTTATTATTTTCAATAATGAACCTTTGGAATCAACCAAGAAAAAGAATTTGTTACCCCCCCTCAAAATTTGTTGGTTTTGGAATACAAGGTCGTGGAATACACAATTTTTTTTCTTGGTCTATTCCAAGGGTTTATTATTGAAAATAATAAACAAAAATTTGGCCTGCCGTCCGCCGTACGCGGCACTTTCCTTAGGTCCCATCGACCGTTTTTGATGAAATTTGTATATGGACTCTATTAGGGGTCTAGTTGTCCCCTTGTACTCCTTAGGGTTGAAAAATAAGGGCTGAAATTTTCAAAACGCCCTAGCTCAAAAAATTTTGATATTAAGGTATTGTTTTTTTGCCAATTTGAAATAGTATTGAATTTAGGACAAACCGTTCGCTCCCTGTGAGAATTTAAGGGTTGGACTTACTATAAATCAGAAACACGAGTGTGAATCGCAAAAGAGGCCTAATCTCCGTTCAAATTTTAGCTGACCAGAATGCGATCGTTGTTCGTTTCTTTGAGTTGTAAGGGGAACTTGATTGTCGAACAAAAATTTGGTTGGTAGGTAGTGACAATGACAAAGCTATGCTCTTCGCATGCGTGTGATCTATACAGAAAAATAATAAACGTTTGTGTAATAATTTGCACTGTTTTTACAATAAAAGCTGTCACATAAATATAAAACCGACAACTAATTTGCCATCGGGAACAAAGTATTGATTTACCTAAAGTTTCTCTTCGGAGAAGTCGAATTCAGGTTTTCTAATGATGGAAAAAGTAGACAGATGAATAATTATTGGGGCCCCTTCAGCGGAAATTCTTGTGTCAAACGCAAGTTAAGTTGATAATAGTCGACAAGTTTCGTCTGTAGCTACTTCAGCAATCCTTTTGAGGGGAGGGAAGTTAAATTTTGGCGTTTCGAAGAGGAAAGTTTCCTCTATCGAATAAAACAAGCAATTAGGCGACGTTTCCCCAACGAAGGGAAATAAGAGGAGGCTTTGTGTGACGCGTTCAAACTCCGGAAAGGTCCTTTTCAATTTTCCAGCTCAGATATTTGTAAATCTTGGAGAAGAGAAAAAAACCTGTGGACAATAAAACCTTGGATTGGACAGACAGGGTGGAAAGAGCTTTTCTTTTTTCAAAGGCTACTTAAAACAGAAAAGAACCAAAAAAAAAAAAAAAAAAAAAGCTTGCTGAATCCTTATGAAAGAGAATGGCTTCTTTTCATTACGTCATACCTGAAAAATTACGGCGAATTCGGGTGATGAGGGAGAAAGTAGTGCGAGATAAGAAAAAAAAGTGCAGTATAAAAAGAGTCAAAAGTGGAAGTACAAAAATAACTTTTTTAATTATGTTCTGGGGAGATTTGCAGAGTTTGTGGTGAAGGGAGGGAAGTTCTTAGCGGGAAGTTGCGGGAAAAGTATTTTTTAACTTCAAGTTTTCCTTTACGGTTATGTAACGGAAAGGTTGTCAGTTCATTACAACGGTGCAAAAATTTTGCCGTCGATATCGGGAGGAGGTTGTCACTAGTTTGATGCATTGATTATTGAGAAGAACGTTGTGACGTCACCATGCTCCTACCTTTGAGGTTATGAGAGTCGATTTCAGCGCTACCTCCCGCCACTTCAACGAACTACCATTCCTGATTACCATAACCACCATTCTAAAGATTGTTGTCTAGTAATCGTTTTCGTTTCTCATATTTCTATAACATGAACCAGTGACGATTTTGGACATCAGCTCATGAGTTTGATGAGTTTGGGTACGTTTCGCAACATAAAACGACACTTGGCATCATTTTAACGTCCATAACTGTTCAGAGAGAGAACAATAAGAGAAACGAAAACGAATATGAGAAACGAAAACGATTACGAGACAACAATCTTCAGAATGGTAGTTATGGTAATCAGGAATGGTAGTTCGTTGAAGTGGCGGGAGGTAGCGCTGACACCTGACGAGGGTTGTTGGGGGCTAGACTCTCATGTAGAGGTTGAGAAGAGTGGATTGAAATAGGTATCGTTTCAATACAAGCCCCTGCAAAAGATGTTTGCCTAGTTGGTTGGGCAGTAGAGGAAATGGAGCATACATTTTTCGTAGGTTATTCATAGATCCCACCAATCTACTTTCCAACCTCTTTCCTCAAGAATACTTTCTAGTTTCATCCGACTCGGTGACAAAAACTGTATCAGCAGTTCTTTGGTGTGGACGCGGAACGATGGGTCAGATTATTCTTCCCGTCACTTGATTTCTCACAAAAGACTCGCAAAACCCTCTTCGTCGCACAATGGAGCCCTTTTGTCGAGAGCAAAAGGGCTGTGAAGGTCTCCCTGACACAGAAGGCGACTTTCGGCGTGAAGCCATCTATTTATCTACGAAGAATGAATCAAAAACTCATGGTAATTATTATAATGGAACCTCTTCTGCTTGGTGATGTATGATTTTCGAGTCGAGAATCTTCAAAAACGCTGCAAATTATTACAAAAAAGGTTTATTATTTGTCTGTATAGATCGCTTGCCTACAAAGAGCAGAGCTTTGCCATTGTCACTACCTACCAACCATATATTTTCCTTCAGAATCAAGGTTATTTTGAATATGCTTCACACTCAATTCAGAGAAATGAAGAGGTTTGGTAATTTGAATACGGGTTGCTAAGGACGTAAAACTGAGTACGAACAACGAACAACGAACAACAATCGCATTTTGGTCAACTAAAATTTGAACGATCTTTTGCGATTCACACTCGTGTTTCTGATTTATCATAAGTCCAACCGTTGAGTTCTCATGGGGAGCAAACTGTTGGTCCAACAAATCTCTGGGTGGTCTCATTCGATGCCAAAAATTCAGTACTATTTTAAATTGAAGGAAAAACAATACCTTTATTTCAAGTTTTTCAGCTAGGGCTTTTTGAACATTTCAGCTCTTATTTTCCAACCTTAGAAGAGACTGACATCAAGCAAAAGCTTCGGGGCACAACTAGACCCCAAATGGAGCCCACATACCAAATTTCATCAAAATCTGTCATGGGGAACAAAGGAAAGTGTCGCGTAAGGCGGTCGTCAGACGGACGGCAAAATTTGTTTTCGATCGTCGGATTCTACGTACCTTGACATTTTTTCTTGGTCGATTCCAAAGGTCCATTAATGAAAAATAATAAATCGAAAATCAAAATCGAAATTGTCCTGTCAAATAGCGTATTCCTACCTATTTTGGTTTTGGAGTTATATTTATTTCTAGTAGTAGATGTAGAAGTAGTAGGTATTTTATTCATTTTAATATTTATATTTATCCAGTTTATTTCAAATCATTAATATTAATCAAGTAATTTCCACTAATAACATAAACTACCACTAAAATCAAGCTTTTGTGCAAATGTTTATATAAATTTGACCCCTTAGAGTTGTTCAAAATTCCTGGATAACGAACTTGTCTTTTCGCTAGTTAATGAATAATAATACTTATATTGGCGAAAACTTGGAAATTTTTCTAGATGATAGTAGTGGTGTAGTTATCGTTAGGAGTGACACACATTTGGTGAAACAGGAGATGGAAGAGAAGCACACTGAGATGTTTTTTTCTTATTTTTATCGACCCAGTCCTCATTCCCATTGTCCTAATTTCTACTGGAGCCAATCAATAGGAATAAGAGCAAAAACATCTTAGTGTATTTCTCCTTCATCTTTTGTTTCACTCATGTCTATTCCTATTCGACTTCTTTGTTTGACCGAACTTCCCAGAGATGAATAAATGTAATGATTCATCTTTAATACTCGTATACATACCTTCATATTATACAGGAATAAATAAGAGTTAGATTCCAGAAATCGTTTTGGGATCTGAATTTGAAGAGTTTGTTCCGAAATCCGGATATTACCTATTTAAAATTAACTTTTCATTAATTTCGTCCCAATCGGCACTCAGTAGCGAATTTTTGAAAAAATGAAGCTATTTAAATGGACTCAAAATTTTGAAAAAAGAAAAAAAAACTACAGTAACTAGATGCTCAATAGGGGCAGGCTTGAGGCGACGTTGTCAAATTTCTATAATAATCCACAGTAGGTACCCAAGGTTTGCCTTGATCCAATATCACAAAAATGTGAACTTCCATGTTTTTTTTCCGACTTTCCGACTACTTCAAGTATAATACACTCGTACCTATCAGAATGAATTATAGCCATCTCATTCACTGGATATTGAATTATCGTGTTTGAAACTAGACCTCACTATTTTATCCCATAACAATATTATAACTGAATATGCGACTGTAACCAGGGGTAGTATTTTCTAGTTTTTTCTTATTATGGAAGCGGTCTCGCTCCTACTTACTCCATTTTTACGACCGAACAGGAATGGCTTGGCAAGATGAAATATCATCTCCCAGCGGTATGATAGAAAGCGTCGAGAGTTTCATCCCGAAGAGGAGAGATACATTATTTCTGTCCGGTAATGTTTCTCGTACCTACAAGGTTATATAAAAGAGATGAAATTGAGGTACAGTATCGTTATTCCTTGAGAACACGGCTTTGCCGTAGTCACCATCTACCAACCATAGATACGTCCTACCTACCACATACCTACTTCACAATCAAGTTTATTTGGAAGAAATCGACGCTTCACACTCAGTTCGAAGAAACAGGGAGTTGAGGTTACCCTAATTATTAGGAAATTCGTTTACTGATTGCTAAAGACGGTAAACTGAGGACAAATCGAAGAAACGAACAGCGATCGCATTTCGATCAGCTAAAATTTCAACGGAGATTAGGCCTCTTTCGCAATTCACAATAGTGTTTCAGATTTATCGTAAGTCCGACCCTTTTAAGCCCGCCCACACTTGATTTTCGGCGAGCCGGGCATTCGGAAACCAATTAATACTGCGAATGCTTTTGGGTGTGGACGCGTTCGCGAGCATTTTTGAATGCTCGGCCGTGCTCGGGGATGTTCCCACTTGGTCGAAAAAACTGTTTATTGTTATTCTTAATCTAAACTAGACCTCATGCGGAGAATTTTGACACCAACCGCGATCTTCTAGCGTGAGAAGACCTTTTTCTATGATTTTTCAAAGTTACGAATGTTTATGACGTCACAGTTGGTTGGGGGGTCCCGCCCAGGCGAGAGGGGCGCGTGACGCCATAAACATTCGAAACTTTGAAAAATCATAGAAAAAGGTCTACTCATCCAAAAAGAGAACGGCTGGTGTCAAAATTCTCAGGATGAGGTCTACTTTCTATTAAAAATTAAAAAAAAAAACAGGCGCACCCCCCCCCCCTCCCCCTAGGAGTTGGTATTTCCGCCAACATCAAAGGGTGTTCGCGTTCCGTTAGTGTGAACGCGGTCCCGAATACTCTCGAGCATCAACTCCACCGGTATCGTTTTTGTAATCCAATTTTCACCGTTCCTTGCTTAAATATTATTTTCTATAAATGAACTTAATTCTAAATTCCTAAAATTCGAATAATGAACCTCGAATGAAACGCTGCAAATTATTACTCAAAGGTTTATTTTTTCTGTATGAATCACCCGTGTTCAATCCAATAATTCTTCCTAACAGTTTCGTGGAGTGAACTCTCCGAAGTAAATAATTCACGTAACATCTCTTAGATGCCGAGCGCCTCACCTTTCAACCCTTCATCTTATCAAGTTCAGTAAAAATAGCTCTGTTCTTCCCATTAGCCAGTCAGTCACAACTTTCTCTTGAGACCACGCGCATCACCGCATCCATCGCTCCCCCGCTTTGCATATAGTTTTATTCAGTTTTCAATTAATTTATTTGATTCGCATTTCAAACATTAGCGTTTAACGCAAAGTAGTGCATTTTTGGTTTTTACTCGTTTACGACAACGGCGAGTTTCGGACCGAGCGGAACCGGGCGTCCAACTTCCTGGCTTGCAGCTCGAGTACCTACCAGCAGAAGGGCCCTTCTCAACGGGATCACCGTATTTCACCAAGGTATTTCTCATCAAAACCTTATGTAATACTTTGCGACCTAATTTTTCATTTTAATCCTTTTAATTATCGAGAAACCCTTCTATCTCGTACTCCCGCTCCTAATATTCGCTTTCATGAAAACCGCTCTTTCCATACATAGCATACATAGCATACAGTCCCCTGTTCAACATACAACCCGTCTGCAAAAAAAGTCGACTTTTTTCTTTTATTGTTTTTGAATCTTTTTCTTCCGAAGGAGATTCAATAAAAGTACACTGGTACATCTCCTCGCGACGCTAGACAAAACGGGAGCCATTTCCTGGAGGCTCAGTGAACAACTACCACTAGAGACCAGAGTTGTTAAGTGGGAACACCAAACGAAATGTTCGTCACGAATGCTCAAGCACAGAGCGCGAGCACGAGCTCGCAACTGCTCGCGAATCCAAATTCATCCCGAATGCTCAAGTGTGGACGGGGCTTAAGAGTTCTTGTAGGGAGTATTTATTAGTATATTATAATATTAATTATATTTCACCCGCTGCAAAGAACACCAACCATATTTTCACTTCACAATCAAGTTTATTTCGAAGAAATAAAGAGTTCTGGATGCCTTCATTAGGAAATTTGATTACTGGTTGCTAAGGACGCTAAACTGAGGACAAATCGAAGAAACGAACAGTGATCGCATATGGTCAGCTAAAATTTGAACGGCGATTGGGTCTCTTTTGCGATTCACACTCGTGTTTCTGATTTATCATAAGACCAACTGTTGAGTTCTCACAAGGACCGAACGTTGGTCCTACAGAGCTCTGGTGGTCTCATTCGATTCTTAAAATTCAATACAATTTTAAATTGACAAAAAACCAGTATTCTTATGTTGGAAGTTGAAGAGCTAGGGCGTTTTGAAAATGTCAGCCTTTATTTGTCAACCCTTAGAAGTGACTGACATCAACCAAAACTAAACCCCAAATGGAGCTCATATACCAAATTTCATCAAAATCGGTATATGGTAACTAAGGAAAGTGTCGCGTACGGCGTATGGCTGGCAAAATTTTTATTTAATGTTTGAATTCTACGTACCTTGAAACGTAAACCAACAAATTTTGAGGGCGTTAACTTTTTTACTTGGTCGATTCCAAAGGTTCATTATTGAAAATAGTAAACCAAAATTATGGTTTTACAAAATTAACGTTAGATTAAAATGAGAAAGTTTCTACCCTTCCTCTGGCTATGAGGAAGCAAAATGATTATTTCAGGAACACGCATGTAGCTCGTAGGTTATGGGGTAGTTGGGGGCTGGCTCTAAGGTACTTGAGTTTGAAGCGAGCAGAAAAATTTCATCAAATAGCCTTTCATTGGCTTCAAAATATTTTACAGGCCCATAGAATGAATCATTTTGTTCGCAACATGCGATTGTCAGTCAGTTTTCCAATAAACTTTTTACTCTCAGTAAGAAAAAAACTTGGTTACGAGGGTGTCAAAAGTTCTTCTTGAGCGATGCCCAGGCCCCCCAAAAGCGGTCCCCGTCAGGAAAACTTCGTATTGGATCTGTCAGAAGTCGCAAAGGATGAAGAACCTCCATCTTGAAGGAAAAAAATATGGCAGTCACTAAGATACAGTTTTGGACGGTTTACTAAATCGCAACAAGGTAATAATGTTTTCGGAATTTATATTCCAAGCCCTTTTGACAAACAATTTGACATCGTATAGTGATTTTTGTGTCTAATTTTGAACTCAAAATTTGTTTCAAATGTTGGCGAGAATTTATAATTTTCTTCGTAAAAAAAATGTACAATAATTTATTGTTACCTGTATACTTCAAATATATATTTTAGCTAATAAATACATTTTTTCCCAAAAATAAATTTTGGCTGATCATTGATTAGGGCTGTGCGAAGTTCGCTGGACCTTTACGTTATGCTGTGAGCTGCTGAATATCTATGCGAGTGCTTATTATCTAATCTCCTTGAGAGTGAGGATGAGTACAATATTCTCTGAATCTATGCGATTCTGTAAGATTTTAGGTAGGCAAACAGAGGTAGGCTGATGGGGCGCTCAAAGGTACCTATGACCGAAGAAAACGAGCCAGTTTTGGTGTTTAATCATAAGGGCATTTGAACCAGCGGATTTCATAAATTGAGGTTTTATTTTGGCTTCCTCTCTAATGAAGTTAGTAAAGCTTTGAATTCTTCTACAGATCTAATCGAATTTTCAACAAAAATCAACAGCTCCTTTATGTCAATGTTAATCTTTGTAAGGCCCAACAAACTTGGCAGGCGATTTCTTTAAATTGCAGTATTAACACGTTGAGTGCCAGTAAGACCTACAGCGGGTGTCCACCAGTGGCGATTTTAGCGCTCGAACATTTTTGCTAACTAATGACTTTGTTAACCTTCTCTACGACGTGTTAGCATATATTGCCTCGCATCAAATTTTTCTAGTTTCATGTTGTACAAATTGCATTTTGATGGTGATGAGAGTATTTTTGGGATTCTTCCACTTCTGACTTCTCATTTTTGTTGTTTTCAAGAATGTTATGTACAATTAAATTGTACATAAATGAACAGAAATTTTCTGTTCGGGTACAATTCTTACACTTTTGATTTCCATTTTGTTGTTCTCCAAGAGTTTTCCTGTTCTGAGTTTCCAAGTGTTTCTACAAGAACACTTCAAAGCAACAAGACGACGCCTCTTTTAGTGGATGATAGTAATATTTTACCGGTTTTTTTTCGACGATTTTGATTCTTTAGCTTGAAAAATAACTTTAAAATAACTTTTCCACTAAGTTGTACAAAATAAATTACGTTTTACTGAAGGCAAGTTGTTCTTAACATCTTTTTCACAACCGAAATGACGAAAATTTGCTTAGACCCGTTGTGTGTCACAACTAAAATTGCCCTTATTTTCGTTGGATCGCTAGAACTTGGCAAATTTGACCATAAAACACCGTTATGAACAATCCTGAACAATATAAGCTAGAGAATGTTGGCCAGGCAGTCAACGTGTTAATTCTCGATTTCATCTATTGGGGAATGTCTGGAGATCAGATTCCAAACGTCACCCAATAAAAAATCGAGTCTAAAATGAGGGGAAGTTTATTCGATAGAAAACTCATTTGCGGAGGAACTTGATACATCCCGAGTGGAAATCCTACACCCAGCACGTAGGACTCCGCCACCTGTTGAACGAAGCCGCTTCCCTTCCGGAAATGAAGTCGGATATTTTCAGCCTTTCGCGAAATTGAAGCCGCAAGGAAGCGTCTTCCGCTCCGTCTTGTCGTTTATTCCGGAGTCGAATAAGAATGAGGGATCGTAAAATGGAAGCGAAGAAGAATGTTTCCTCTCTCCGAGCATAATGCGAGGAGTGACAGATCTTGACGACAAACAAGAGTGGTTCTTCACAATTGAAATTTGAACCTACTCTTCAAAAATGTTGGAAATCGAAGTGAAGACCCGAGTTTTGGATTTTTGTGACGAGTTTTGCAAATAAATTACAGTAACTTTAGTATCGTTTACGTACGGATTATTATTTTGGTCGAATTTTCAGATTCAAGAGTCTGAAATACTCAATAGGATTGTTAGGCTCAAAGGCACTGCTTATTCCATACAGGAAGATTATTTGGAAGAAACAAGAAAGTTGAGGAACCATTTGTTGAAAGTAGAGAAGACGTGATTGTCCGGATTTTTAAGTATCGATGTTCGTCCAAAACATTAGTGGATACAAAAACGCAATATTTATCTAGACATAAAAGAAGATCTTCGGGAAATTCCCTGAATCGTCCGAGGCTCTGATGACATGGAGTGAGCAGTTGAGGAAAGTTGAATTTAGATGGGTGGTCTGAGGTATCCTGGAGACGTGAACAGTACGGCTCGCTCGGATTGACTAGAGGTGGAAGAAGGCGCGGAATCCGCAAAAAAAATTTAACACCCCCTCAAAATTTGATGGTTTACGTTTCAAGGTACTTAGAATCCAAAAATCGAATAAAAATTTGGCCGTCCGTCCGCCGTACGCAGTACGCAGCACTTTTGCCACTTACCATTGACCGATTTTGATGAAATTTGGTATGTAGGCTCCATTTTGGGTCTAGTTGTGCCCCGAAGATTTTGGTTGATGTAGGCCACTTCTAGGGGTTCCAAAATCAATTTTGAAATTTTGAAAACGCCCTAACTCAAGAAATTTTGATATAAAGGTATTGTTTTTCCTTCAATTTAAGATTCTATAGAATTTTTAGAATTATTTGAGACCACGCGGAGCTTTGTAGGACAAACAGTTCGCTCACTACGTGAATTTAAAGTTTGGACGTACGATAAATCAGAAACACGAGTGTGAATCGCAAAAGAGGCCTAATCTCCGTTCAAATTTTAGCTTGCCAAAATGCGATCGATTTTTTCCTTCATGTTGGATGGTTAGTGGCTTTGCAGACGAGTGATCTATATAGAAAAATAAAAATAATAAACCATTGTGTAATAATTTTCAGCGTTTTTTATTCTTGAAAAGTTAAACTTTGGTAAACTTGTGAGCAATACAAGTCTGGATTCTAGGAAGTGAATAATAGTAATAAAGTTTGAAACCTCAAACAACTGAGGTCTGGATAGAATGATGTAGTTAATCGCCATATTGGTGTTACTATGGAAACCATAGACGCATCTACACAAAAGCATGTAGAGACACCCCTGGAAAAATTACAATATTTCTCTTAACTATCTCCCTATTTCCTCCAACAAAGCGAATAAAAACTCCAAGGGCTCCCTCGGTTTTAGGTTTCTCGTTTTAATAGTCATTTTTAGTAGGATACCTGCAAGATAAAAGGCAGGTTAAAACCGCTCTTTCCGACTTTATGATGCGGGCGGGAGTATTAGTGAAGCTATAAAGCTACGCGTATTCAGCCATCCAGCTTCGACGTCACACATCGATAGCTATCCAAGAGGAAAAGAAGTTCCCCCCATTCCGCTGAAGGCTTTCAGGCGTCTTTTGTTGGTCGGGTGGAGGCCTCCATAGGTCGAAAGACTGCGAGATGGCAGAGGATGATTGCTTCCCTTCATAGCAATTTCCACCACCAGGAGCGCTGAGGGACACCTGTTACTCGAACCAGTAAAGATCGTATTTGGAGGCCCTGAAAGCATCTTTCGGGAAGGGCTCACATTTTATTTTGGGTATAAATGGCGTATTCTATAAGGCAAAATATGGATCCAATTCGAGGGCGATCGCTCAGTGAAATTATCTTTTTTATTGCCAGTAACTTTATGGCTTCAACTACTAAACCTGACATTATCCTCTATAATCTCACATATTCAAACATGGTTGATGATGAGCATCAATGTGACTATCTAGTTTTATCCCATCATTAATCATTGACTGAGGAACAAACAATAAATTACTGTGAACAAGACAAAACAAATAACTTTTTTTTAAGTCAACCAAATGGCGAGGAACTTAGCTTTCTAGTGTCTACAAACTTATATACTCGTAGATAGTAAAAAAAAATGATCCGATACATAAGGATTAATCAAATTAGTTTCTTCGGTAATTTCTGGAGAACAGAGAGGAATAATCAATAATTTCTGGGTATCCTTCAAATTTGATGTTCTGATGAAGATAAAAAGTAGAGTGAACTTGGACTACCATCTAAAGCCCAGAACGCACAGTTCCTAAACATTGCATCGAATACAAACGGATGAAAACGGTAGAAATTTTACAAAAATCAAGTAGTAGAGTTGTCAGTCACCTTTTTCAAATAAAACCAAGGTTCCCTTTTTTGTTGGGATACAAAAGCCTGGAGGAAGCTGAGTGGGATCGGTGGAGATCGGCTCTCCCCGTTCGAGTGAATATCGAAGTTGGGGTGCCTCTCGAGGCTTCTGTCTGTGACCCAGTTCACGATGACCTCAGTTCTTGAAGGCAGACAACGAAGCAGAGTCGCGATTTACGGCCAAAGTGACATAATACCAGCATTAATTTTGAACGAGGAAGGGTGCCAGCACTAGTTATTGACCAGCTTTCAGTTAAAGGCCGCCACTTTTGGTTTATTATTGAAAATAATAATGATTTAATATTGAAAGTAATAATAATTTATTATTGAAAATAATAAACCTTTGGAATCGATTAAGAAAAAAATGTAATCCCCCCCCCCCCCCCTTTTACGGTACGAAACCGAAAATCGAACGCCACATTATCCAAAAAATTGAACGGAGATTAGGCCTCTCTTGCGATTCACACTCGTGTTTCTGATTAATCGTAAGTCCAACCCTTACGTTCTCGTTTGGAGCGAACGGATTGTCCTACAGAGCTCCCGGTAATCTCTAAAAATTGAATACTAATTCAAATTAGTGAAAAAACTATACCTTCATTTCGAGAGTTTTCGAGCTAGAGCACTATTGAAAATTTCAACCCTGAATTTTTTTTTGTAAAGCGCGAAAAAGACCTAATATTCGTTCAAATTTCAGCTGATCAAATTCTTTGGAAAGGATATTATTTCAGAATATAGAGTATTATAGTGGATGCATTAGTATAATGAGGATTAGTTGGGCTTCCTTAGCAACCATGAACCCAATTTCGTAATGGTGGCAACCGCAGCTCTCGAATAGTTGCCAGTAGGTAGGTAGTGTTGATGGAAAAGCCGAGTTATTTGCAGACGGGTGGGTATCAAGGTTGTGCCGACCAAACAGCCTCCACCCTGATTTGTGAAGAATTCCCCCTTGAATGTGGATCAACACAATTTAAAAGCTGTAATTATGATAATATCATAATATATTATATGATATAATATATTATATCATATATTATTATGATATATTATATCCAGTAAATTGAGCTTAATAACTGAGTTCAATTACTGGTTTCGAGATACAAGAATGTTACTTCCTCTAAAGTCTCTCTTCAGCGATTCCCAGTTTCAACTATGCAACTCCTAGCTATGTGCCTAAATGAGAACATAATGCGGTTCGAGAGAGCAAGAACGAATTCCTAAACTGGGAGGAAATATTTGCGGAAGGTCTAAATATTCTGGTTTCCGGAGCGAATACCAGTCCGACCCGAAGACGGAAGGGAGACCACAGGATATTTTTCCCTCCGGATGATCTGAGAGCTTAGTAGTGCAGACAGGTTGTTTTCCGCCCTTTTTAGCTCTGAGTCCAATTTTGTCCTTGACATAAGTAAGCCAGGTTGAGAAGGGACAGTAGATAACCGAGGCAGAGGTGACTTTTTCGATCCTGAGAGGTGTTAAGTATCTACTGGTTTTTTTCTTGGACAAATAAGAACGTGGTGGATCAGGGCCTGTGATAGGGCTTTGAAAGTACTTTGTCACGTAGGGATCAGAGGTGATGGAGCCGGATTTATTACTGCGACCTCAAACATAGTATTTATTCCACGAGAAAAACAAGAATTTGTTTCTCACTACCAAAGGTAACATTATTGGCCGAAACAATTGAAATTTTTAATATGGGCTCCAAGGGGTCTTGTTGTAACCCGAAAGTTTCCGTTGCTCTCAGTCAATTCTACATGGTGAAAGTAGTGTTGAAATTTTCAAAAGGCGCTGGCTAGGCAGTTGGACCCTGTGCAGAAGGACGCAGAGCAAAAGCTCCCTTCTTGATCACCTCTGCGATCCCTCCCGTGTCAGTTTTGCAACAGTTACGTACTCTAGGCCAGCCCTACAAAAAGCCCTCGTTACTTTTTAACCCTCGAATCTCATTAGATGAGTTCGCTGTCGCCATATGTCCTAACGACTGTGCCCCGTTTACCACCCATCCACCGTGGATGTAGAAAGAAAGTGTTGTCGAGACCTCCCAAATCCCTTCCAACTATTCTGCAGCCTACATCATTGCTGAAACGCTCGCTGAGAACTCTAAAATGAGTGTTTTTACCTTGTTTGTCATTGGCCAATCCTAGGTATTGTTCTTGTAATAAAATCATGTAATAAACACGTAATTTATTAAATTCGAAAAAATGTTGATGTCACAGTTTCTACTATATATAACATAATATATTATTATATATTATAATATAGTGTAGTATATTATAGTGTAGTTATGGACATAAGAAGTTCTTTGTAACTCTAATTCGAGGATAGCTTTCGACAATCTTCTGTGTCATTTTCAATCCTAGACAACAAAATGGAATGAATGCGATAATGGTAACAATGGAAAGAAGTAGGTAACGATGGGAACAGGTATTTTGAAGCTATGGAGTAGAATAAGTAAAGTGAATAAACTACCATTTCAGGTTGGATTTTCGTCTGGTTGCCATTCCTGGCGTCGCGGAAGTCATCAGCTGTCTTCCAAAGGGAAGATCAGAATTTGTTCCAACCGGGCCTCACCGCCCTGGGTTTTGACGAGGGAAGGCTGAGCCCGGCTCGCATGAAAAACGCCCCCACGGCGAGACTCGAACTCACGACTTCCCCGCAGTAGCCGGTCCGAGACTCGTCGTATTGAAGTACTATGAAGTAGTGAATCTTCTCTCCATCCTAACTCTATACTACTCCAAAGCTTCAAAATAACGTTTACCATTGTTACCTAGTTCTTTCCATTGTTACCATTGTTACGTTCATTCCATTCTGTTGGCTAGGATTGAAAATGACAACCAAAGGGTTGTCGAAAGCTCTCCACGAAGTAAAGTAATTGGAAGCGACAAAGGACTTTTATTCTCAAAAAACCCCCACTTCTTTATAACGTTATAGGAAAATTCCTTTTGTAACTGTATTTATAAATATTGCAGTCGTTCACTTTGTAATGCTTTAATAATCTATATTTGCATACTCAGTCAGTCAGAGTCAGTAATTTTCGTTAATCTCGAAGAGCACCCAAACATGTTGACAATCCACCATACTGTTCTTGAACTAATCTAGTAGAGCTTTCCCAGAACACGTTTCAGGAGACCCTTGAGGGCAACCACTCTTTGTTTAAATACACCTGTTGTGAAGCCGCAACCCTCGAGTTATTTTTTAGATTTACACCTGCATTCTCGATCATCTCAAGTACAGACGGATAGGAACGGTCAACAAAGTTCTAGGTAGATAACGTAAAACGCGAGAAACTCATTGCTTTACGCCTTTATTGATAAAGCTGTAGCCCGTAAGGCTTTCTTTGCGTCTCAGCCTGACAAACGCCTCATACTGCCAAGACCATTGCTACCAGAAACTGTCCAGGTAATTATCAACATGTTATCATTTAGATTGTAATAACACCACATCCCAACTTGCATTACACCAGTAAACAACAGCCAACAGCTTTTAGCGAATTTTTGATGAAAATTAAGCTATTGCAATGGTTTCATCATTTTCAGCATGGACTTTTTTCACTCCGGAAAAAGATGTCTCCACTCTGGAATTTTGGAGAAGTTTTTCAAACCACGAAGAACCCTGACCCTCCTGCCAACTGTACTAAGAGTACTTTGAGCGACCTAATGAATCCTGTCCATCTCTTCCTCCAATAACCCGAAAGAAAGTCGTCAGATCCGAATTTCCCGCCATCAATCGCCGTTATTACTTTTCCGATTGAAGGACCCTTCAAATCAAAGGACAACTTTTCCGGAAAAAAAACTTCCGAGGTTTTTCCTTCCAGCCTCGAGGGTCTTAAAGATTTTCCAAGTTTTCACAAAAGATTCGGAGTGAAACAGTCAAGTGCTCTAATCTGATTGAAGCACCTCTTCTTCTATCTTTCAGTTTTTAAATAAAAAGAACGCAGCAAAAAAACATCGCATTTCGTAGTTTGAGAGCCGTAAAAAACTGGAGAGGGTTCGTTGAGGGGAAACAATCCCCTTTCCGGGCGTTGGATGAATTTACGTGGGAATTGAGTTGGTTGTTCAGGATTATGAGAGGAAAACTCTTTTTCGGTTATTGGTTACTTACACCTGGGGAGAGCTCGGGAATTTATTCCGGTGGGAGGGAGTTACGAAAAAAGTTCGCCAAGGAATGGGCAGTATAACTTTCTCATAACAGCAACATCACGATTGAGAATTCTGAATTCTGAATTGAGAAGAACATTTCCGCTTCCACGTAATAGAATAACTTGGAAATGTGTGATAGTTAATGGATCTGCAATAAAAATCTAATCATAATCTTACTTAAAAACGCTTCAATTATTATACAACGGTTATGTACTTTTCTGTAAAGATCAGCGATGTAAGAAGTACACAGCTTTTCCATTAAAGTACCTACCAATCATATTCTCGTGCAGGGTTAACAATCTTCAGTTAAAAATCTTCTTCTTAACAAACCTTCAGGTCCGAAAGGTAAAATTGGAGTGGAATTTTTTATTTCTCAGAATGTTCACCACCCACTAGTGAAAATGATGTTTCCAATATTTTGGTAGACTCAGAAGACAAAGTTTATCACATTTGGAGAAAAATGTGTTTGAAATTTAGACTCGCCATCAACGCCATCATTTACAATCACAATCAACTAAGAGCCCCCATAGCCAATTCCATTAGTCAACTGCAGAGAGAACGCGGTGCTCCAAGGCAATAATTACCTACAGAATAACAAACCGTCACGTCGTGAAATATTAGGTACCTATTTCGACCTTACGGTCTCGTAATATCCCGAATTTATAAAGTGGACGAATATTCCTGCAAACAACCGATCCCTTGTTTTCTAAAATGTAATATTCCCTCAAATAAAAGGTCGGACCGCCGCAGGCTGTAGGTCGAGTGATCATCGAGTGCTCAACCACGCGAATTCACCACATCCGCCACTCTGATGAGTTGGCCGTACCCAATTAGATTTTTTCCTTCTATTTTATTGTTGGTTTTTAATTTTCGAATTTCCATTATTACGAAACATCCTTCACTTTTTCCATTCACTTGTTAACAATAACTCCGTAGCTTACGAATAAAGTCACTCGCGATGAGATTGTGGAAAACCTTTTAATAAAAACGGAGTTGAGTAGAACGTTGTCTATTTCCACGAAAATAATGAGTTACAAGTTAAATCGATTTCGACGGTTAGGTCATCATCAGTAACAAACAATAACTGAAAGTACATCACAGAGAGCATGGCTTATATAGACACAAGTGAAAGGGAGCTTGAATCCCATTGGTCGAGAAAGTGAAAGTCATACCCAATCAGATAAGCGAAAGGAAAATCCTATTGGCTCAGAGAAGTGAAGGGACCTGGGAGGATCATCAAATACCAATCAAGGCAGACAAAGTGAAAGGGAGCTCAAACATTGGTGAGGGTAACATTGTGAAGTGGAGACCAAGCTATTGTAGGAAGGAACCTATTAACGGTGAAACATGTTGAGGGACCATCTCATTCAGACATTTACCAGACTTATCACTCTTAAGAATCTCGAACTTTTCAAGCACATCCAACATACCTCCCTTCGGGCAAAAATGAGGAAATTCTATATACTGTCCGTTTGTTAGATCAAAACTAAAGTTATGATTGGATTCTGTTAGGTGATTCGCAAAAGCAGAATCACCCTTGCTATCCCTGAAATCCTTCTCATGCTCTTTTATTCTTTCCCTGAATTTCCTACCAGTTTGACCACAATACTCAAGCCCACAAGAACATTTCAGCTTATAAACCCCACTTTTATTTCACTTATCTTGATCCTTTTTTCCTTTCACTTATCTGATTGGGTATGACTTTCACTTTCTCGACCAATGGGATTCAAGCTCCCTTTCACTTGTGTCTATATAAGCTATGCTCTCTGTGATGTACCTTCAGTTATTGTTTGTTACTGATGATGACCTAACCGTCGAAATCGATTCAACTTGTAACTCATTATTTTCGTGGAAATAGACAACGTTCTACTCAACTCCGTTTTTACTCCGTAGGTTCATGAACATCACGTCATAAATGTCCACATCATTTTGTGGCTTATTGCTTCTTCGTTTCCATAACACAATTGTGTATATGATTCTTGATAGTAGACAATCTCAACACTTTTTTTCTTCCAAGTACCTACCACTGCCCTCCGATCCGTCACGCTAGTGGGAACACCAGCTACCTATCCCATTTTTCCCATTTTTCAGGAGAGCCAAAAAGCTGATTTGCACAACAGGTGCTATCTCAAAAATGGATCTCAATAGGCAACACGCGCTATCTCATCTCCTAACTTTGTGCCCCTGATTACTGGTGAATAACATCTTATTTATCTCACGAATAAAATCACTCGCGATGAGATTGTAGAAAACCATTTTAATAATAAAAACGGAGTTGAGTCGAATGTTGTCTATTTCCACGAAAATAATGAGTTACAAGTTAAATCGATTTCGACGGTTAGGTCATCATCAGTTATTGTTTGTTACTGATGATGACCTAACCGTCAAAATCGATTTAACTTGTAACTCATTATTTTCGTAGAAATAGACAACATTCTACTCAACTCCGTTTTCATCTTATTTATCTCCTTCGTAGGACTTTTCCCTTTCAACTTCCTAACACGTATATAAACCAAAAATGCCAAATGGGTGTGGCACATCGTATCCATAACCCGATTGTATAGATAATCCTATGCATAGTAGTTAATCTCAGAACATCAATCTCTACGTACCTTCCACTCCCCTCATAGGGAACCATCTACACGCTAATCTGAACAATCCTGAGAAATTTCGTCGGAATCGGATGGAAAATGTAAGTGTAATGGCTGTTACAAGGGTTTTACGTTCGCACATGCGCAGAGACTATTATCAATTTAAGACCTTGATTTTCATTGGGGACCATCTACAACCTAATCTGCAGAATCCCAGAAAATTTCATCGAAATCGGATACAAAATGTGGAAGTTGTGGCTGTTACAAGGAATTCTCGTTAGCGCATGCGCAGCGGCTACTATAAGTCTGTGTGTGATGATTTTCATAGAGAACCGTCTACACACCAACCAGCTAAATTCCTGAAAATTTCATCGAAATCGGACAATAACTTCGTATAGTGTTTTTAACCCAGAATGTGTTTTTGCGATGACCTACCGAAAAAATTACTTTGTAAAATCATCAATCAGGAGGGAAACCTTTCCTGGAAGCCTTTCAAATTTGAACTGTTCAATTTCTCCCTTGCGAGGGAAAAACATTAAATCATGTTTAATGTTTTTCCCTCGCAAGGGAGAAATTAGATTGCCGATCACTCAGCTGATCAGTGACCACTCAGGCGCCTTCAGCATTCTCCATTGACCCTGCTTCTCAAATTTCAGCTTCCTGCGTTCAACAGGAGAGAAAATGGCCTTGGAGCTCACTCAGCTGATCAGTGACCATCTTGTTACAACTAGACCCCAAATGGAGCCGATATAACGTGGTAACTAAGAAATCGGTCCGTGGTAACTAAGAAAAAAAAACGTTGCAGATTTGCGTGTCGGAATTCACAGAATGACCCCCAGCCCTAAAACATTAAACATGTTAAAAAATCGTCACGAAAAAGCGACAGAAAAAACCGTTACGCGCCTTTTATAATGATTTTCACGTGCAACCAAGCCGTTGGTAAGGAAATAGAACTCCCGCTGTGTTCATTGCACAGAAATTGTTCACCATTCGTTGGAAAGCTCTCAATTTATATAGTATTTTTCTTGTAGTTACATATTTATTTATATAACATTTATAGGGTTTTAGACCAAATTAAATGTCTAACAATTATTTATTTTATTATTGCCAAAGACTCCACATTTATTATTGTTGATTTTTATTTAACGGATGACAAGCATCGCAAAAACACATTCTGTGTTCCTATGATTTCATACAGAGTATGGAAAAAGAAATAAACCGGGGGGTGCAGGGGGGCGGAGCCCCCCGCCGCACAGTACTGTGAGTTTACGGGACAAGTGATCAAAAATCAATTTGTGGAGATTTCTGTTAGGGAAGGTTGCTCTGATCATGGATTTCATACTACTTCATAATATGAAGTAGTAATTTTCTTTCCTTGAAATATTATTTCAAGGAAAGAAAATTGCACAATAAATAATATTAGATGGAGTTTATGAAAAATACTGAAATTTTAAATTCAAAACAAAAGTAACATTTCACCAATTTTACAAAAGTTTGGGTACCGAAACATAGGTAATAATTAGATGTATTTAGGAGTGCATTACACTGAATGAGGAATCTAAATCGTCACTGTCATTAGCGCTGCAGATGCTGGAGAGAGCGCCTCCACAACTCAGTTCCACAGTGTTAGATGTGCTTGGTTAAGCATAGGTATCAGTTTTGTGGATGGTGGTCGTGTCAATGAAGTTATCCCTAATCAGATACTGGTTGATGACTTCATAATCTTTTCTGTTCTATTTTGTTGATATGAAAAATGCGAGGATGTGGTTTTTTTTCCTCTCCACACTTTCCTGCGACTTTAATTTTTCAAAAAGCTTTCTATTAGGATTGAAAATTTCATAGGTAAAAAAGTCGCGGCTAGTCGCGGCAATTCCAACGGGATTGAGTCAAGGGATAGTGCCAAAAAACATTCATCAAAAACATTCCTCATTCCTCCTCTTTTTGAGAAATTCACTAATTAATGTTGAGGTTTAAGAAGAAAAATTGGGAATTATTATTGTGACGATTTTACCGAGTGCTTAGGGGAAATTCATACTTCAAAAATTATTTTAAAAAACGTGAATAAAGCAGATACTTATGCCGTGACTCGTCATGAAGAGCAATAAGACCCAACTTGTTGATATGAGGTATCCGCACTCATAATGAGTAGGTAGTTCATCGTTAGCATTTTCGGTGAAATGAGTTATTAACATAATTGATCGCGGAACTTGCCCTTTGGTGATCCGTTAGAGGCTTGTGAGGTAAGGAAACCTATTTAAAAGTGCTCAAAGACTATCTGGGGTTCTTGCACTCCTTTCCAATACTAATAGACATTCGTTTTTTCGATTTTTTACACATACTCACAGTACTGTGCGCCGAGGCGCAAATTTTTTTTTTAACATTTACACCTGCTCCCATAGCGACTACAGGTGTTCCAAATTACATTACATTACTAAATTATGAAATATTCAACAATGTCAATAAAGTAAAACATTAAACATCAACATAAACAACCAACAACTAAAATATAGTAACTATAACTTCGTATAGTTATGCCGGTTACAAGGATTTCATCACACACACAGACCAAAATTGTTCAGAAAGGTCTGAAACGTAAAACGCGAGTGGAAATTTCGAATTTGGATAACTTTTTTACCAACTTTAAAAAGTGAAAACAAAGCTTCCTTGGTAGACTCGGAAGCAAAACACATGAATTTCTCAATAATACACGTAGTAAAACTTACCATCAGCAATGTCGCCTTCCTCCATCGCCATGGTGAAAACACTGAGATAGCATGTATTGACAAATAATTTGAGATAGAAAGTTGAATGAATCGCGATTCACGTGCTCCCTGTAGCCCTGATGAAGAAACTAACTTTACCACAATTCTCCGCTAAATTTAACTTTAAACGCTGCAAATTATTACACAAAGGTTTATTATTTTTCTATATAGATCACTCGTCTGCAAAGAACACGGCTTTGCCATTGTTACCACCAACCAACTTGAAGAAAAACTTCGATCGCATTTCGGTCAGCTAACATTTGAACGGAGATTAGGCCTCTTTTGGGATTCACATTCGTGTTTCTGATTTATCGTAAGCCCAACCCTTAAGTTCGAGTAAGGAGCAAAATCGGTCAGTGCTAACTGAGGAAAGTGCAACGTACGGCGGACGGACGGACAAATTTTTTTTTCGATTATCGGATTATACGTACCTTCAAACGTAAACCTAAAAATTTGAGGTGGGGTTGAAAAATGTTTCTTCTTGGTCGATCCCAAAGGTTCATTATTGAAAATAATAAACCAAAAACGGATCTTAAACTGAAACAGCCAAAAAATGAGATAACTGGTGTTGCCACTAGCGTGACAAAATTAGATGATCAATCGTTTATAACGAACTATCTCTGGAAGCTGAAGATGATTATAGAGGAGTTTACGTTGAAGCATGCGGATTGTTTGCCAATTTTCCACTCGTGATGGAATTGATAAAGAGCCTTCTAGTGTTACGAACACACGATCCCTAAAATTTTGTAGATAATTTAGAAGTTATGATTGTTACAAACGATTAGGGCTATCATCAAAGAGTAATGAATTTAAAAAGGGACCATCTAGACGGAAACAGCAGTTATGCAATTCATTAAGTTGAGTGGAGAAGAAGAAGAAAACATGTTTATTGACAAAAAAATAATCGGATACAAAAGAATCGGTATAACAGAATGAAAACATGATAGGCATGGAGGTGATGTCCGTCTGCCAAGTGATATGAGCATTTTTGTGGTCGTTCTATTCTGAGCCATTTTCGTACTAAATTTTAGATAAACTATATGTAACAACATTGCTATAAACTACTCAATATTAATCCCAGTTGAACTCTTCTATGAGTTTGGATCGACACATCCTACATTTTTGGCCATACAGGGCTACTTTTAACCAACAACTTCTACTATTCAGCAGTCGAATAGGGATGGGCGATAGTCGATAGTTTATGACAATCGATAGTTATCTACTATCGATAGATTTTACTTTTTTTGGGTTTGAAGTTCTCAGCATTCGGAGGGCTGTGGTATCAAATACGCGGGGCAGCCTCAACTCTGGAAATTCCATTTCATAGAACTTCTCAATTCACTGAGGAGTTCTTTGAACTGGTAGTCCCAAAGTTGAGACAGCCCCGCTCGTGTCAGTATTTTATTACCTGCTGAGAGTTGTGAGTACCTAATTTCGAGAAATTAAATATTCACCACTTGTGCAAAGGAACAAAATTCGTGGTATCGACTTTACCTCTTACCTTCTAACTCTCTCTCTTTTTTCTAGATAAACTAAAGGCCTGTAGGCATAAAGGTTAAAGACTTTCGGACTATTGGCATAAGGTCTTTTCTAAAATTCAATTAAAATAGTGTAAGGTTTCAACTTACCTACCCAACTTAACACTCAATGGGCGACTCCAATCTTTTCATCAGATGTTATCAACGTTAAACTGAAAATTGTCTTTATATATTTTAAATAAATTCGTGTTTTTTGAACTCTTTGTGTATTCTTATAAATTAATATACTTAATCTGGCAAGTAATAGTGGAGATTCAATTCAATAACATTAAATTCTCCATTGGACAGCTACGTACAGAATGAGGAAAGCCACTATCGAAAAACTATCGATAGTGTAGTATCTTTATACGATAGGTAGTGGACTAACAAAGATAAAAGATGTTTCAGTTTCAAGACGATTGCTGAAGATCCGGTTGTTGGAGGATCCACAACTCTCACTTGTAATTAGATATCTACAAAGTAGCTGGCCACCGAAGTCAAGTATGTCGGAAGAAATGTACACATATTTGGAGAAGAAAGACGAGCTGTCCTATGAGGAAGAGATACTGCTTTGGAGAGGGAGATTGGTAATACCAAAATCTTTACGAGACCAAGTACTTCATATTCTACACGAGGGCCACCCAGGAGGATCAGCTATGAGGTCCGTTGCCAGGATGAATGTGTGGTGGCCATTAATGGATAGGAACATTGAAAATTTTTTAAAGCAATGCAAATCATGCCAAGAAAATCGTCCATGGGACCAGGAGTCACCTTTATACTCATGGAATGTGCCGTCGGAAGTATGGTCGAGAATTCACCTAGATTTTGCTGAAGCTGTTGAGGGTCAATACTGATTACTGGTTGTGGATGCCACCAGTAAATGGCTGGAAATATTTCCGATGAGGAGCATAACGACGGAGCGTACGCTAGGGGTTCTTCAAGAGTTGTTTTCAAGATGGGGGCTGCCAAAGATGGTGGTGTCAGATAATGGTTCACAGTGGACATCACAAGCGTTCAAAGAATTTTGGAGTAGAAATAATGTACGACACGTCACGACAACTCCTTACCATCCACGTTCAAATGGATTGGCAGAACGGGCAGTCAGAACATTCAAGCAAAGATTCGCATCATCCAACAGCGGAGGTGAAGATGCCCATACTAGACTGTGCAAATACTTGATGTCATATAGAACCACTGTACATAGGACTACCAACAGGACTCCCGCTGAATTGATGGTGGGGCGACAGCTGAAGACAAAACTAACACTGCTGAAGCCTGATCTGACGAGTAAAGTGGAGGAGAATTTGCTCAGGCAGAAACTCTATCATGACAAGGGGGTCGATAGACTGAAGGCGTTTCAAGATGGGGATGTTGTATGGGTGAAAAGAAAGAAGGACGAGAAGCAATTCAAGGAAGGAGTGGTCAAGAAGAGAACGGGTCCACTTTCGTACGTAGTCATTGTCGAAGGAGTCGAAAGGAGAG
Source organism: Apolygus lucorum (assembly GCA_009739505.2). NCBI lineage: Eukaryota > Metazoa > Arthropoda > Insecta > Hemiptera > Miridae > Apolygus > Apolygus lucorum. Next base: position 39,019,601 of record CM019170.2, on the reverse strand, counting down.
TTCATGCTGACCAGTTGAGGAAATCTGGGGGATGCCAGGATTGGGGGGGAGGAGATGAGGTACCCTAGGTTGTTATTATGAATTGTTTCCATCCATGTGACTATTATTGTTGTTAGTGATGAATTTCCAAAATTATATCATTCGTATTCTTGCAGTCAGTTAGTCCACTACCTATCGTATAAAGATACTACAGATAGTATCGATAGTTTCTAACCGATAGTATCGGCCTATCTATAGTACTGAACTATCGACTATCGCCCATCCCTACAGTTGAATGATGCTTTGGGTGTCCAGCTGACTCGCTCCCAAAAAATAAACCCGAAACTTGGACAGCACAGGGCACACTCCAACATTAAGGAGAGTGTATTCAAGGCGTTGCCCCACCTGGGTTGGTCGAACGTAGCTTGTTATCCAAATGTTGAGTTGGTGGTGAAAGCTCAGCAATATGGACCACCAAAGACTTCACTGGAAACTGGAGAAGGCCAATTATGGATCCTGCCTGGAGCTACCTACTCGGGAACTGTAGGCTCTATTTCCAGAGAACACCCTCAGGGAAAAGGGTGCGGAGTTACACGATTCGTGACAGAATCAGCCGCATAACTATTGCCAGTAACTAAGCAAACATTTTGTGCCATTTTCTGTAATCTTTGATCGTGAAATATCGAAGTGACTCTAACTAGTGACTTGAAGGTCAGGCATTATAAAAATGAATCCCCAAAACTCCAGAGGAGCTACCAAAGTTATTAGAACATAAGGGAGGCCTAAAGATTCATTAAGAGATACCATCGCCAATCAGTATTAGGAAACGAATTATAAGACTTATACATCCACAAACCAAGCCCAAACTCATTAAGCCTAAAATCGTATGGAACTACAACTCACGTGAGAGTACGATGTTGGAAGTATACCTACTCCCTGACAAGCTGCACCCTTACCTGTGAATAAAAAAAATGATATGTTAGAACAAATAGTTGTTGGATTATTATAAAATTTTAATATTAGGTATAAGTTATAATTTTGCTATGATGGTCTCACTTGTCAATCACCTCCTTGTTTAAGGGGCGTAATAATTATGAAGGACATTGCTCTCCCAGACAGTTAAGTGGAGCCATTCGCCCGACACTGTAGTCAAGTCGAGTCCTGTCACGAAGTGACGCCAATTTTTAACACAGAATGTGTTTTTGCGATGACCTACCGAAAAAAAATCGTCACGAAAAAGCGACAGAAAAAACCGTTACGCGCCTTTTATAATGATTTTCACGTGCAACCAAGCCGTTGGTAAGGAAATAGAACTCCCGCAGTGTTCATTGCACAGAAATTGTTCACCATTCGTTGGAAAGCTCTCAATTTATGTAGTATTTTTCTTGTAGCTACATATTTATTTATATAACATTTATAGGGTTTTAGACCAAATTAAATGTCTAACAATTATTTATTTTATTATTGCCAAAGACTCCACATTTATTATTGTTGTTTTTTATTTAACGGATGACTAGCATCGCAAAAACACATTCTGTGTTCCTATGATTTCATACTGAGTATGGAAAAAGAAATAAACCGGGGGGTGCAGGGGGGCGGAGCCCCCCGCCGAGGCGCAAAGCGCCGAGTTTTTTTTCATTTTGACATGGATATGTCTTTAATTTGGCCTAATCTCCGCTCGAATATCAGCTGATCAATACAGACGGGTGATCTATACAGTAAAATAATGAACCATTGTATGATAATTTGCAGCGTTTTGAAATCATGAAATTAAGCCAACTATTCGGGGTTGGTCAGCCGCGACCGAAATTTGGGAATTGATATTATTTTTTTATAATTTCAAGGTCCCGAGGCTCTCTTCTTTTCGCAACTGCACTTAGCCCCCGCTCCCACGCACTTCCCACCTCTAACCGTACAGTCTTCTTCGAAAGTTTTGACGGAGCAGATCATAAAAACTTCATAACCCTTCTCGCGGAGAGCTTCATAAGTCGAAGTGAAGTTTTGGCATTGTCTTCCCTGAATAAAATATGGCCTTCCCCCGGGTTTTCACGGGAGGTGCACTTTTGGGGGATAATCCCGTTAAAACGAGTAACTTCTCTCGAGTGATGAAAACTTGGTCCATTTCCGCTCCAATAAGTGAGGAAACACTACGGTAATAAACCGTGGTCGAACTGTAAAAGCGAAGAATTTCACTGGATTTTGGAAAAGTTCACGAAAGCGATTCAAGAAGATTCCATTCATGCAGCGTGAGTACATTTTCAAAGCTTCTGCTTTGTTTGCCTCAAAAACAGCAAGAACTATCGTCGTGTCCTCTATTTGTAACTGATTCAAAAACTTTTAAATGTAGTAAATTCTGAATTTAACTAAATTTTGCACAGACTTTTGATATTTCGCTCATTTAATGCGATGGTGTCATATATCAAAGTCAGTTGTACTTGGTGATCACTGTTTTGTGACACTATATCCACTAATAGTTTACAGGAGGTGGAGTGGTACGACAACGGACTTCTCGCGACTAGTTTTGCAAGCATAGAAGTGACCTTCTTGTACTAGTTTCTTAATAAAAACGAAGTTGAGTAGAATGTTGTCTATTTCCACGAAAATAATGAGTTACAAGTTAAATCGATTTCGACGGTTAGGTCATCATCAGTAACAAACTATAACTTAATAAGTTATTGTTAACTTAATAAGTTATTGTTTGTTACTGATGATGACCTAACCGTCGAAATCGATTTAACTTGTAACTCATTATTTTCGTGGAAATAGACAACATTCTACTCAACTCCGTTTTTATTAAAATGGTTTTCCACAATCTCATCGCGAGTGATTTTATTCGTACTAGTTTCTTGCCTGCCAGATAGTTTTTTTCTTCAGAAAACCGAGAATCGCAAATTTTGAGATATGTCACTATTGCATTAAAGGAGCCATTTATTGACTAGGAAAAAGTCATGGAAATGAATTTGAAGGGATATTGTCGTCACTGTTAGCACGACTAAGATGAGAGTGAGGGTGAACCTAACAAGCCCAGATCCTGATCATGGAAGGTAGAGATGAAGTATTGAAGTAAACAAGACGAGTTTGTGGACTAGAATCGAAACTGAAGGTCTCTCACTGTCCTTACACATTAATGGAATAGGCGAGAGACGGATGGAGATAAGGCGCCTCCAGTGTCAACCATTACAAGTTGCATGATAGATTTCCGGCATCCATTTCAAAGACATATTCTTACACGAAAGAGGATTTTTGTCTCCTTCATCTATTTCCATTGAAATGTGTTTTTACTGGATTATCCGCTCTAGTTGTTCACAAAAAGAGTGTTCTTTCGAAAGAACAGATTTTTGTCTCTGAGACTCTTCTTGCTGCTTCCTTACTTTGACTGACACTGAATAAAACTATAATTTCCACTTTATTTGCCACTCTGGTTATTCACAAATAACGTCTTCCCCCAAAAAATAGATTCCCGGCTTCCATCTTCAAGAGATATTCTTTCTCCCTCAAGTCTCAGAGACCCACAAAAGGTGACTTCTTAAAAAAAAAAGACCTGATATCTATCGCTGTGATATACTCTTTGCTCACCCTCAAATTTTTTTTTCACTTAAGAGGGTCTCAGTCGGTCGCTGTTCTTTCAGAACATAAAAACCGTTTATTCAGTTTGGTTTTTCCCTTTTTTCTCTGGCAATTATTGTTCGATTTTGATGATTCCAGCGGCAATCTTTTAGTTTTTTAACTCCCTAGACTGATGCATTAATATGCAAACTGATGCATGAAATACTAATGCACTAATAAATTTCAAAAATTCATGAAAATTTCAAATTTTGGTACAACTTTTAAAGTTTGAGTTCTTGCAATTTAGGGAAATACTGACCCGGAACGAGGAACGAACCCCCTTAAATTTATTACTATTCACAAATTGAAACTTTTAAAAATCGGTTTCTGTATGGAATCACACTTTTTTGTTTCTTTTACTGAGACGTCCTGAATTACGTTTCCACTAGATTTATACCTCCGGAATGGAGACTTCCTTCTAAAGAAATTTCCTACTTCCGTTACTGACACACTTCTAGCTGATTACTGTCTCTGTAACACCCTGCATAAAATAATTTGATCACTAGTTTTGAGATTCTTGTTGTTCACGAATTGGGACTTCTTTCTACGATGTAATTCTATTAAGTTATTGTTTCTCGTGAGCTTGGTGGTGTACGGATGTTGAGACGAGAGGCGGTCAAGGCAGAGATGAAACGACTCACGATTGTCGACGTAGAAAGCGCTTAGCGCCCTACGGCCCCCAGATCCGATAGGAGTCCAATACACCGTGAAGTGCCTTTGATCCTCGATGGATGTTGCCACTCCAGACCTCGTTAGATCTACTGCAGTCGTGCTTCGGAATTCAAAGAGAAAACTCCCTTTGCAACGTGGAAAGCCCTATAGAGTCGCTTCTTGCTTCGTTGCTTATTTCAATAACAACATTATCACCGTAGTGTTGAATTCCACCTCTAGCGACTGATATAGTGGAAGCTTAATATGATCAAGCGTTCAGTAATAACAAGGTGGCCTCACGTAAACATGAGAATATATAGGCTGAACCGAAAAATGTCTGCCATTTTTCATTTGTCAGCCAGACTGACGATAAGATCGGGTTGGTGCCGGTCTCAAACTACCATCTAAATATGAGGGAAAACTCACGTTTTGCTCCCGTCTGAGGAAAAGCAGAAAGTGAACTTATCTTCATTACCCGAACACAAGATGGTCAGGGAGACAATAAGAGCCCCCCAAATTGGTACACATTAACTCAGAAGAAAAACGAGCTACTCTTCTCTAAGAGTTACGTACCGTCAAATTCCCTTATTTCCCCTCTCTCTTCTTCCGCAAAATGTTTTACCTCTGTAGTTCAACTCATTAATTCAAGAAACTGCTGACGTTTGCTAGATTCGTGTGACAATTAATTTCGCCCCATCATCAGCATCTGCTTTGAATTTTCACTTAAGCCCCAAATCCTTCCTTTCAGTTTCTACCACTGCCATCTTAACCTCCTTAAGAGTTAGAGGAAAGATGTTTATGGTTATGAACAATCATCTCAGCTGATGGGTCATAGGGGACCATCTCTACCCCAACTCGGGACGTCCTCTTTCGTTCTCCCTGCATACTAGAGCGAATATCTTGACAAGTGTAAAAAGTTCCCAGTTACATTAAAAGTGCGCAAGTTCACAACACGAGTAGATGAAAAATACTTAGTATTATGCTTGAGAGTAGGCTCCATACTTCCTTTGGTCATCCATTTAGGGGGACGTGCGGAACTTCTCACTTGCCCATGTTTCTTACTCTGCACTTCCCCCCATAGGAGGAAAAAACAGGGAAAGTGCAGAGGAGGTCTTATTTTCAAAATAACCAAATGTAGAACAAAATGTCATATGTACAATAAAACTGCAACATTTAAAGTGTATTTAAAAGTGTAATCCCAAGTACAGGGAGGTTGAACTCGGGTTGAAAAATAGTTGATCACCTCGACCTCACAGATGAAAATACATGTGGTACATCATAACCTCACCGTGAAGGTTACAACCGATATGAGTACACTCTAGTGGTGTTTTGTGAAACTTGCGGTACTTCTCTACAACACCCACAGAGGATATTCATTTCAGCCCTTATGTTTGCTGGTGAAAGGTATAATCTCCACTTACCCCATTTCTGCACTTACTACGTTTTACTTACTTTTTAAATATTTTTTCTAATATATACAGTGGCGCCTCCTCCAGGCAAACATAGCAAACACTGTTTGCCTTACTAAAAATAAGCAAAAAGAATAAATTAATTTTTGTTGAGATTCTCCTATATTCCCATTTTTGCAAGTAATATAATAGCCAATTTTGGAAAATTTTAATATAATTTAGGTACTTTTTCATTATTACCAAGTAAATTAGATGAAATAGGAGAATGGAATAAGAAAGTACGTATTTTGCCTTGGATACTAGCCCGCAACACACCAATCACTTGGTAATGTAGATGATTGCAGATGATAAGCGAACCAGCGCGGGGCAAAGCGATGCAAGGCAAGCAGTTCAAAAAAATGAATTTTTCGGGACTGTATAGAGTGAGAGGCGTTGATGGGCGGGTGGCGGGGGGTCATCTCGGTGTCAAGTATTGCCATACCCCCACTTCCACGCTATCAGCTGTAGCAAACAATCGGAGAACTGTTTCGTGACCTTGAAAGCTGAGAAACTCGAAAGATGAGCCATGGATACTAATTAACCCATACATGGCAAGGCATAACATATCCATCCAACCACATCATCTCAAGGAAGGAAAACTTAGTTTTTTCGCCACCGCAAATAGCAGCTGCCTGGCGCTGACTGGTGTCCCGTTCCCGATTTTACTGTACCTTATCGTTTTTCTTGTTGATAGGTACCTACTTGGAAATAATTGCATAATATTGAACCCCCCGATGGTTTACGTTTGAGGTAGGTAGCTACTACGTATATTTTGAAAATCGAATATAAAAAATCCGTCCGTCCGCGGAACTTTCCTTAATTATCATGGACCGATTTTGATGAAATTTGGTATAAGAGCTCCATTTGGGGTCTACTTGTGCCCCGAAGGTTTTGTTAGTCACTTCTGAGCAGTGAAACATCAGGGCTGTATCTTCTTAAGGCCCCTTCTCTCGAAAACTCTCGTTATGAAGGTATTGTTTTTTCACCAATTTGAGATAGGTACCTACCATTGAATTTTTAGAATCGAATGAACCCACCCAGAGGATAAACTATTAGCTCTCCATGAGAACTTGAAGGTTGAACTTACAATAATGAGAAACACGAGTGTGAATCGCAAAAGAGGCCTAATCACCTTAAAAATTTTAGGTGACCAAAATGCGATCGATGTTCGTTTCTTTGGGTTGTACATTTGATTACAGGTTGATTAAGGAAGCAAAACTCCTTAATCAACCTGTAATCAAATTTCTAAACCAAGGAATTCTTTATTTCTTCTAATGGAGTGTGAAGGGTTTATTTCATCTAAATAAACAACATTTTGAAGCAAAATCATGATTGGTAGGTAGTGACGAGGGTAAAGCTGACGCTTTATCTTCAGAAAAATAATAAACCTTTGTGTAATAATTTGCAGCGTTTTTCATTATTGTTTATTCTTCTGTGACTGGCCAAGCTGTTTGCCTCACGAATATTCTCACCAGACGCCCCTATATATTTGACTTCATATGTATTTGAAGTTTTTTCTTTATTATTTCTTCTTTATTAATCTGCAAACTCTACTAATAATTATTAATAATGTAGGGCGCAATTCTTTGCAACGTTTTTGTAATGCAAATAAACGTATTGAATTGAATTGAAAGGATTAATTTGATTTGGAAAAAATTTAATACGGTTTGGAAAAAGTTTGGTTTGGAAAAAGACTCTTTTGGTTTGAAAAAAGATTCATTTTGTTTGGAAAAGGATTAATTTGACTTGGATATGCTATACTTACTAAATTGAGTATTCATCATTTAGGTTCTCCTAAAATCAAAAACTCTTGTTTGAATCAATATGGATCTCATCTTCCGCTCAGTCTGCAATCTTTCAAATTTCCACAATTTTCAATTTTGACAGATTATGAATTGTTGGGGGCTCAGGCAGCATCCTTGCCAAACATCTGCGAATGATCCACCATAAAACAGAAGAAAATATATCAATTTTCAGGTTTCTACGGCCGAGAAGGGTTATAATTAAAAGCATGAATCGAGATTCATCCAATATTTACCCCGGTTTTAGTTGAGCGGGACCGAACACTTTTTGTTAAGATTCTTTTCTTTTCAGTTTTTTACGTTTCTTTTTTAGTCGAATTCCCCGCAGCGTAAAGTTTGTCCTCGGGAAAGCCTTTGTCCTTAGAGCGACCCTTATTATCTCGGAGAGTGCTGGGGTGGTATTGAATAAATAATTCTCCGTAGGGACGAACTTGAGGTCGGTTTCGGCCCACAAGTTGCCCTCAGGTGAAGAATATGACCCGCTAGACGCACTAGTCAAGACTTCACTACCTCCCCATTAGCCGGGAGGAAATTGCTGGCGGGCACCTGGGGAGAGATGATTAAATTGTGGTAGACGTTGTGAAACACCAAACGGTTAGTACCTTCGACCGCAAATTTAAATTTCATTCACCCCTGGCTTGTAAGAACAGGGTTTTATATGTTCACTAGGTGTACCTGTTAAGGTTTTTACTCAACTAAGTAAATTTAAATGTTTACAGACTGAATTTTATTGCTGTTTTTAGAACTTAAACTGCATTTAAAATCTACTATTTACAGGTTATTCACAACTCTGGCTTGCTATGATCACGGTTTCCCTGAAGGGGACTTTCCTAGTTCGAAGGACCAGGTAATCCGTTTAGCAAGGGCCACACCTCCACATCTGTGGGCAGCGAGTACTCCCTTGAAGAGGTAAGTTACCACAATATACGGGGTGTTTCATTTCGTGATGGTGACAGGCCAGTAATCGATTCTAGAGTTCATTTCCAGAAAAAATAGCCTCTTTTTTAGGGGCTTCGTTTTTGAGTTTTACTTTTGAGATTTTTTCATACATTCGACCTTATAACGGCTTTAACTCCTCGAATTTCCATGCAAATTCAAATCTGATAACACCGTAGGAAAGACCGCAAAAATTTCCTATCTCCTGGATGAAAAAAAAAAACCTTTTTTAAATCGGAAAAAACGGGTGAAAATTGGACTTGACACGAAAAATTGGTCAAATCTTGGAAATCTTAACTTTTTTCAAACGCTCATAGGTTCTGTAATCCGGCACGTTAATTTTTGCATGTAGGCCAAAAAGATGAACCAAAATCTCAGCTTTCCATCGGTCTAATCATTTTTATTTGGAAAGTGGGATTTATCGCAGAAATTTGTGTTTGAACGCGAAAAAACGTGATGGGAAAAAGAGATAGGAAATTTTACGTTTTTTCCAACCTTGTGATTTGATTTGAATTTGGAAATTCGAGGAGTTATAGCTTTTTACTGAGATAAGGTCAAAAAGACGAAAAAAATCTTAAAATTGAAATAACTCAAAAACGAAACCTCAAAAAAATACTATGAGGCATTTTTTGCTGGAAGTGAGCTGTATAGTTGATTCCTGGCCTGTGGCCGTGGAATTTAATATCCTGTATTGTGAAGGAGCGAGTACTTCCTCTGGAAGAAAACCTCTACATTACAATGGGAAGAGGGAAACTCACAAGCCAGGAGAGTCCAGCTACACACCTTTAAAGTTTTCAGCCCCGGAGATAAAAAAGTTACTTAGTTTCAAGAGTCCAAATTGAGACGTATGATAAGAATGGGTAGTTAAGTCAGTGAGCCCTGGGCTTATACAGGAGGCTGCCCAGGCTCCCCTTACCAGGCCCTGGGGGATTCCCTAGGGTTTGTTATGGCCCGGGGAGTTCCTCTAACTTCGAGGTTTTGCATCTTCATTTACTCAATTTATTGTCGTTACATTTTAAATTATGTAAGAAGGTCTTACCCAACAAATCTTTTACCCAAAGAACGTCTAGAAGATCCAAAACTGTGTCTAAATAATAACAGAAAGTAGGATTAGGAAATAATGCAAGTTATAAAATAGCAAAGTCCTTTTTTAACCCCAACTTTGCACTCGATACGAAATTCATCATAATCAGTCCATCGAACTGAGCTAAGTTCTGAGTAAGACGGATGGGAGGGAATTTTCTTTATTTGGACTTTCGATACTGCGTACCTACACAAATTATCAAATTTTGAAAGGGGTTAATTTTTTTCTCAATTCCAAAGGTTTATCATTGAAAATAACTTTCAAAATGGCTAAAAATTGGTGTTGTGGGGTACTAGTGACGATTAAGTTCTCTATAAAGTTCTTTGAGGCTGCACACAAGAAAGAGGCTTTTTCTGTTATTCTCAAGCGCCCTTGTTCCTAGTGACCCGAATACAGTGCCACCTGTTTTGATTCCTCTAATACTCTCCAAATTTGAGCAATTTCCGAATAGGTACCTATAACGAAATTTTCGTAAAAATCGTACCAACACTTTGTAATGTTTATAATTTATTGTTAACACCAAAACTGTTTAGAAAGGTTTTAGCCCTCTTGCTAGGGGAATAATAAATTGTTTGATTTTGGAAAAAAAAACACTTTTTTACCTGTTTCACGGTAGCGAGGATGCATAATAATGCAAATAATTAATTCTGAATAGTTATAGGTTTTTTCTTCCACGTTTGAACATTTCAACAATTGTGAAACACTGTCACTTCGTTCTTTATCGTCGGAAACACGGAAAGCTACCTTCAATCAATTCTGATGTTTTATTCATATGGGAAGTGGATTCAGTGCTTGCTGTCAATAGCTAATCAACATACTTCACCATTCTGTTCGTATTCAGCACACGTTTCAGATACCTCCCGAACCAGCAACGCAGCAAGCAATGCAGTGTAACAAATAATTAAATAAAGTTCAAAATTATTAGGTGTGGTCTACGTGTTCTCATATTCGTGAGCAAAACCTGTTCAACTTCAAAGAGTTAAAACAGTGCTTCCGGTTACCTTGGTACACTCGGCAAGCGTAATTTAGTCGCTCCCAAACCAAAATTTATACCTACTCGTATTTTGCGTTTCAGATTTCGGAATTACTCTGAATTTGTGTCTGTTTGAAAACACTCTTTCTTAAGTATTCGAAATTGTGGTTCGATTTTGATTACTCAATTGTGAGACGGTTCCCTAAAAATTTTGTCAACATCGAATGAACGGCAGCGTCTGCGCACGCCCAAATGTAATTTTTCTTAAAAGTAAATTTCTCGCGATTTCGGAGGGTGGTTTGGGGGTGGGCAGAAAAAAACAGCACTTCATCAAGATCCGATCAGTAATTTCGGTTTACGTGGAATGACCACCAACTTCTCAATCGTGTTACTGTTTGTTTAGACTCAGAAACTAGCAATATGATCGTGAACTCTAGTTTCCGGACCCCATGAGGAGAGCCCGCGATCCCAGAGGGTCCATCACTGTAGACCACATTTGTATCTTACTCTCTCGATGAGGTACCTACCTAAGAAAAGCAAAGGACCCCGTCTAACCCCTTCGTCTGAAAAGGATCCAATTGAATCCGAGAAGATGGGATGAAAAACAGCATCCCGGGACCGGTTTCTAAGTAAGCCGTTCTCTTGGATCGTTGAGTGCGGCTTCACCTGTCTTCCTGATGCTTTTATCTTGACGTGAAAAACTGCTCAACCCGAGAAGCTTTGGAAGGGAAGTTGAACCTCCGTCGGCAGAACGGATTGACGGCTTGAAATTCATTTCGCCAAACAACACAAGAGAGATTCTGATGAGCTCGAGAGAGGTTTCCTTTGACTACAAACTGAGACGGAGACAGGCGAAAAGAATTTATTTTTCGTTCTTTCACGATATTCCATCACTTCATGGAGAAATTCGAAAATAGTATTAATCGTGAATTAATTTAGAGTGCAGATCTCTATTTCGTGGGTCGTGATCCCCCGAAAAACACTCCGCGTAAAAGAAAAGCCAAAAAAAGGCTTGGTATTCATGACGTGGCAAAACCATGACTTCATTCTTTGGTTGTTTCAATCCAGGTATTCCGAGGGGTTTTTATCTAAAAGCCTCCGTTTTTTTTTTTTTTTTTTAATTTCTCTTTGAAGTAGAAACGAGTCACCAAAAGCAGGCTGGTACATCACGACTAGACCGTCGAATTGCCTCCAAACTCCAGATGAAGCTGAATTGGTGAGATCATGCGATAGCAGTGGGCATAAGTATCGATGTCTGAAAAAATCGGCAAAAAACATCGATATTTGGTTTATTGAGAACTATAAAATAAAAATAAAGAGCGTTTAAACATGTAAAAACAAAATAAAATCGCAACCCTGTGACTCATTGAATTGAATTGAAATCGATGTTTTTTAAAAATAAACATCGATGTCTGAGAAAAAATCGGCGAAAGAACTTCGAATTTTTGTTTATTGAGAACAATAATTCAAAAATAAAAAGTGTTAAAACATACAAAAAAATCGCATACCAAGGACTCATTGAATTGAGATCCTTCCTTCTTCGGAGATTTTTGAGGTTTGAAGTCAGTTAAAAAACGTCGAAACTCTTGCCTGAATATAACATAACCAAAATGATTTAATTTCGAAGAAATTTTCAGGCATGAATTAGGTACCTTATGAGCTACTCGCCTCACCCACTTGTCAGACATATTTATTGAAGTTACCGTACAGGATGTAATGTTGGTTTATCTCAGACCAACTAGCAGATTCTGTGCTATTCGGAATCTTGGAAATTCGATACAAAGTGAGAAATGGGAATGCGTGGGGAAGAAAGTCCTCGGTTTTGAACCATTAACGTGGGGAATGATTCGAACGAAGTGAAACAACGGGAATCCCTTCAAATTAGTCCTTTGAGAACATTCTCAGCTCAAACAATCCACGAACAGAACTCTTCGAGTGAATTCTCGGTATATTACGTCAAGAGTGAATCATTAATAATGCTCCTAATGAAATTATGAAACACGTCGAGAGAGTAGGGGGAAAATAGGGGTTCGTACGACGAGGCAAACGTTCCATGATTACAATGTCTCGTCAAATTAGAAGACACAGGTTGTTGTCAGGTGATTTGTGATTGTCTTGAGGTCGTGCGAAGAAAAGCCGAAATTTCATCTGTGATGAATCGGACTGATTACCTTCTGAAGCAGGAAACTGCTGAATTGGTCTTTGACTTGACATCCGAAATTGCTAGAGATGATTTTCGCCACAGATTGGATTGATTTATTTTGTCAAATAAATACAATTTTCCCTCCTGTTTTATTAATAAATCAAATTTTTTGTAAACTTAACATTTAGTCAGTTAAGTAAAGTGAAGTAAACAACAATTTCAGGTTGGATTTTCGTCTGACTGCAATTCTTGGCGTCGCGGACGTCATCAGCTGTCTTCCTAAGGAAAGATCAGAATTTGTTCCGATGATTTCGCTCATGGCTTCCCATTGGCCTCACCGCCCTGGGTTGGGACGAGGGGGAACTGCGACCGGCTTACCGGAAAATATGCTCCCGAGACGAGCCCGAACTCACGGCCCCGCAACCGGTCCGAGTCTCGTCTCCAGAGACACATGCCGCAACTCGCTCGTCCACAGTTGAACCCCCTCAAAATTTAGCAAAACTAATTTTAATTTATAAATTCTAAGAGCAGGAAAAAGTATCGGATCAAACTATGATTTCATACTCAAATAAATTTATTTAGTTTTTGAACAAATAAAGTAGGTATTAAGAAATTGTTAAATTTGATTATTGGTTGCTGACGCACAACATAGTGCAACACAAACAACGACCACATTTCATCAGCTAACAATTTGAACGGAGGTTAGGCCTCTTTTGCGACTCACACTCGTGTTTCTGATTTATAGTTAGTCTAACCCTTAAGTCCTCATGGGGAATGAACGGTTAGCCTCACATAGCTCTGGGTGGCCTCATTTGATTTCAAAAATTCAATTCTATTTCAAATTCGCGAAAAAACAACACCTTCATATCAAGAGTTTTCGAGCTAGAGCGTTTTGAAAATTACAACCACTTCCTATCACAACTAGACCCCAAATGGAGACAACATACCAAATTTCATCAAAATCGGTTCATGGTAACTAAGAAAATTGTCGCGTTCGGCCGACGGACGGATTTCCTAAATTCAATTTTCGAATTCTACGTACCTTGAAATGTAAACATCAAATTTTGATGGAAGGTGAGTTTTTTTTAATTTTTGCTCGATTCAGAAGTTAAAATGAACCAAAATTGTATTTCAACTTCAGGCTTCCATTTTCATCCACTGTTTTATTTTGAATTATCAGTCATTATCTGAACTGGAAAATCACTTAGCATGGTACTGCAAGGTATTTTGGTAAAGTTGATGGCATGGGTTCTTCATTTTGAACACACATGCCAGAGAAACATAAAGAGTGATGCCTAAAGGGCAAACATGTTCCTTGGAGCTAGCTTTAGTGTATGATAAATAGGCAGGTAGCCCTCTAAACGAGATTTTGAATCTTGTCCCATCCGAGTGGTCAATATTCAAAGCTGAAATTTGTGTCAAGCAGCAGTTGAGTGGATGACTTTCAGTATGGTAAAAAAAATATCCCCCAGGTGGGTATCGATTGAAAGTATCAAATTATCTGGTATTGAATCTAAACCAAAGTATCAATACCAAAATATTCGGTATCGAAAGAATCGTTACCAGTATCATATCAGTAGTATCTCATCATCCCTACACATTCGTCATTCAAAGAGGCTCAACTTGTGAAATTATTTTAATTTATCTAAATAATAACAAAATTCAAGGTGGAACGATGTTGTGAATTACTGTAGATTGGATAATTAATGAAAAACTAATGATTGTCTTCCAAATTTCAATTCCTGAATCAATTTCAAGTTCTGAATTCTGTTCTGACTTTCAGAAAAAATATCTCGTAATAAATGAGTGTATAATAATTCTGCAAGATCGAAATTGAACTAAAAAATTGCTTCTAATCCTCGCTTTCCAACGTTCTTTTATAGCTTTCAGCCTTTCCCATTTGAGACACGACATTTGAGAAAATAATATCCTCCATGAAACGGTTTGAACATAAGTGGGAACGTCGAGAAATGTACTTAGAGGGCAAAAGTACCTCCCATCGTAATGCAAAGGGCTCATTCAGTTTTCCCTTTGCGAGTTGACCTTCAGCAATGGAGGGCTTAAAAAGACCTTCAGTATCCCTGCGTGCTTTATTAATATTTTACTTTCTTTGACAAAGGGAACTCGACCAAATCCAGGGAGAATTTTTTTTTCCGCTGGAACCTTTTTGAATGCGAGACAAAAATCTTGATTTTCTTTGCTCGTATTGCTGTAGCCGATATTTTTTTCTCCATCTCGTTATTTCTATCGTATTTGGACGGATGAGCTGTCAGTAGACCGAGTTGGTTATTGATCGAAGGTTGTTAATTTGCTTTTGAGTCTACCAGGTAGGAGAAGTAATCAGATTAAGAAGCATGTAATCCCTTTTGGCTTGATATTTCCAACAATGAGCCTTTGGAGTCTCTCACGAAGAATTTTTATTCATATACTTTTCTTATAAAATCTAGGGAAAAGGACCCGAATTCCAAAACTGCTCCCCACGACACCCTAACTTCAATGTGAAAAAATGCTATTAATTATTACACAACGGTTTGAAAAAAATAGATCTCATCTTTGCCAATGTCAACCAACCACATTATTGAGCACTGATGGGTTTCATAGGGAAGCGTCTGGCGTCTAATAAAACAATTATTGGGAATTTCATTGAATGGGGTGTGCGCATGGGTCGGAAAAACTGTTTAGTTACCTATTTTTAATCAAACTAGACCTCATGCGGAGAATTTTGACACCAACCGCGACCATCCAGCGTGAGAAGACCTTTTGACATGGATATGTTCTGGGGTTCATTCCAAAATTTTCGACACACAAAATAATGCTACGTTTTTTTTCTGATGCTGTTGAACACAGGAAGCTGAAATTTGAGAGGCAGGGTCAATCGATACATACTTCTATACATCATCAAAGTTGATGATCACTGATCAGCTGAGTGAGCTCCAAGGCCACTCCCTCTCCTGTTGAACGCAGGAACCTGAAATTTGAGGGCGGGTCAATGGAGAATGCTGAAGGCGCCTGAGTGGTCATTGATCAGCTGAGTGAGCTCATCATTTAAATCATCATTTAAATTGCCATCATAAGACATATCCATGTACAGATGTATAGATACATGCAGATCTGCATGCAGTGTAGATAATCGTTTTAATCTTATTTTTAGAGGCTTCTTCTCCGATTTATTTTAGTTTTAAAGTTTTTTCTTTCTGATTTTGACCTTATGTCATTCAATTGGTAATAACTCCTTCAATTTTCAATGATAATTACAATTTGAGGATACCGTTGGAAAGAACAGTAAATTTCCTATCTCCCTACTACCAAACAGAATTTTTCTATGATTTTTCAAAGTTTCCAAAGTTTATGAAGTCACAGTAGAGGGGGTCCTTCCGAGGCGAGAGGGGCGCGTGACGTCTAAACACTCGAAACTATGAAAAATCATAGAAAAAGATCTACTCATCCAAAAAGAGAACGACTGGTATCAAAACTCTCAGAATAAGGTCTATTTTCGATTAAAAATTTAAAAAAATTAGGCGCACCCCCCCATTTGGATGGAAATTTTATGGCTCATCTGAACGCCAACCCTCACAATCTCATCGAAATCGAACGGTAAATTCTTATAGTTTTGCCCAGTACGAGGATTTAAGGATACACAGACAGACTGACAGCAAATAGAGATGCAAGAAATCAAAATTGATCAGGAAAGTCAAAAACGTAAATCGCGAGCGGAAATTTTGTATTTTAAGGATATTTTTTAACCTTGAAAAGTGAAAATGATGCTTCCGTTAGTTAGATAGACACGGAAGCAATTTGTATGTTGGAGGCCCAACTTTGTATAATTTTTGAAAAAAAAAACAGAGCATTCCCTACCGATGGTAGTGAGGAAGCAGTGGAAACGTTGAAACTCCAATGTGAACCTCTTCAACGCTTTTAGCGTTGATCATTCTCATTCCCCAACTGCTCTTCTGAAAAGTTGGTTGATCCCAGTTTCGAAAGCGGCTTCCATCCAACATCGTACTATGAACCACAACAATGTATTACTTGGTGGAGTAATGCAACTTCCCCTCGTCGTAACCCTCCAAACTCGCTTTTGGAGAATATCGAGGCTTTTGTAAGCTCGCCCGACTCAAGTTTCAAGATTTCACTGGAAACTACGTGACATTTCTTGATGATTCCAATGCCGGAATCTCGGATTGAAACTTTGTACATTTCCTCAAATTACAACGTTAAATCGAACTTGTCACCAGACATGGTCGGACTTCACAAATCGAAGTTGAAAAGTTGCTGCAAATTCAATTTTCCTCATCGAATTTTGATGCCTCTGAACCGAAGTTAGGAAAACGGTTAGGGTGAGCAAATTTTATTTCGAATTTTCTCGAATTTTACTACAGAATTTTCTGAATTGTTTTCGCTTCTTTCTAGTAATTAGTCAGTGCGAAATCCTTGTTTCTATCAATCTATAACTCTACCCTACAATCTACACTAACAGAAATAAGCTGCCTCAATAAAAAATATTGCAACTTTTTTCTAATATTTAGAGGCTTTTTTTAATGTAATGAACTCCAAAACTCGGAAACGTGTGCCTTATGTCATTACTGAATTTGTTAAAGAATAATGTGAACTATATTTCACATGGCAAGTTCGACTCAAGCTAAATTGCGGAGTTGAAGATAAAACGATTTAAAAGGTAAATTAACCATCAATTTCCGTTGAAATAACACGTATTTTGCATTCAAACATCATACACGTTTTCAAATTTCGTAGTAAACCAAAAAAATATAGACCGTTGGAAAGCTTTGATTTTGGGCAAGTTTTTCCTATAACGCGAACGGGGTTTTACATAATGCACCTTAAAAAACACTAATTTCAAAAAGTGAGAAATTCTCATGTTAGGTCCATCTTTGGTTTATATTTTCAATAATGAACCTTTGGAATCGACCAGGAAAAATTTGTTGGCTTACGTTTCAAGGTACGTAAAATATAAAAATCAAATAATAATTTCGCCATACGCTGTACTATCCTTAGTTACCATGGACCGATTTTGATGAAATTTTCTAAATGGGCTCCATTTGGGGTCTAGTTGAGCCCCGAAGATTTTGGTTGATGTCAGTCACTTCTAAGGGTTGATAAATAAGGGCTGAAATTTTTAAGGTAGGTGTACTTTCAATATGTCTACCTAACGGTATTGTTTTTTCGTCAATTTAAAACAATAGGTATTGGATTTTTAGAATAATATGAGACCACCCAGAGCTCTGTAGAACCAACCGTTCGCTCTATTTGAGAACTTAAGGGTCGGACTTACGATAGATGTAGAAACACGAGTGTGAATCGCAAAATTGGCCTAACCTCAGTTCAAACTTAAGCTGACCAAAAAGCGATTGTTGATCGTTTCTTCGAGTTGTACTCAGTTATGCGTCCTTAGCAACCAGTAATCAAATTTCCTAATGAAGGCACCCACAACTCTTTATTAAATAAAGAAGAAATTTTCTTCTTTATTTTTCCGAATTTCTAAAAATCGGTATATGCTAAGTGGCAAAAGTGCCGCGTACGGCGGACGGCGGACGGACCGCCAAATTTTTATTCGATTTTTGGATTCTACGTACCTTGAAACGTAAACCATCAAATTTTGAGGGGGTGTTAAAAAATTTTTTCTCTTGGTCGATTCCAAAGGTTCATTATTGAAAATAGTAAACCAAAATCAACTTGATTGTGAAGCAAAAATATGGTTGCTAGGTAGTGACTACGGCAAAGCTGTGTTCTCAGCAGGCGAGTGATCTACATAGAAAAATAATAAACCTTTGTGTAATAATATGCAGCACTTTTTTGGTTTATTATTTTCAATAATGAACCTTTGGAATCGACCAAGAAAAAAAAAATTTTAACACCCCCTCAAAATTTGATGGTTTACGTTTCAAGGTACGTAGAATCCAAAAATCGAATAAAAATTTGGCCGTCCGTCCGCCGTCCGCCGTACGCGGCACTTTTGCCACTTAGAATTGACCGATTTTGATGAAATTTGGTATGTAGGCTCCATTTGGGGTCTAGTTGTGCCCCGAAGCTTTTGGTTGATGTAGGTCACTTCTAAGGGTTCCAAAATCAATTTTGAAATTTTGAAAACGCCCTAACTCAAAAAATTTTGATATAAAGGTATTGTTTTTCCTTCAATTTAAGATTCTATAGAATTTTTAGAATTTTTTGAGACCACGCGGAGCTCTGTAGGACAAACCGTTCGCTCACTACGAGAATTTAAGGGTTTATATTGAAATATATATATATATATAAATCAAAACACGAGTGTGAATCGCAAAAGAGACCTAATCTCCGTTCAAATTTTAGCTGACCAAAATGCGATCAATGGTTGGTGATTTTGATTTTTTAAAAATTTTTTTGATTTTTTTTCTTTTTTTTTCTTTTTTTCTTCATATTGGATGGTTGGTGATTTTGTAGACGAGTGATCTACCTATATAAAAATAATAAACCATTGTGTAATAATTTGCAGCGTTTTTGCCTACTGGACCTACTGAAAAAAGTCAAATACTTCAGGGAGAGGGGAACTTTAACTAAATGTCCATTTTTAAAGTTTACTTCGTAAATTAAGGGAGTTTTTAGCAATTAAGGGGAATTTTAGCAATGTAAGGTCAAAAACACGAAAAAAATCTTGAAAGTGAAAAAAAAACTCGGAAAAACAAGGGGTTCAAAAGGAATTGCAAGGAAGTATTTTTTGTTGTAAATTATTTGTGGAATCGACCCCTAGAGGTTTAACTGTCTTAAGTGTGGACATTCTATAGAGGATAAAAAAATGCCGTTGGGATCAAATCGCTATTTAGTTCGACTTATTATAGCTTGGAAAAGTTGAAAAGTGATCCTATTCAGAGAAAACAGCAAAATTCATCATAAACTACGAACTTTTTGAAGGTCTTAAGAATGAATGAAACGCATTCTAGATGCAAAAAATTCCTAACAGAGATGGTGATGATGATTATTATTATTAATGAATGTACTAAACAATATATTTGGCAACTTTTTTCTTGTGAAAGATTTATTAGGTTCCTGGTGTGGCGTTGTGACCTACTCGATCTCAGCTGACGTTGGAGAGGGTTGAACACGCCCAGGACTGGAGCGCTGGTGGTGACCCGAGCAAAACTTGATGCGGGCAGGAAGGTACTATACCCCCCTCCCCCCCAGAGCCGTATTCTACTGCCCACCTCCCTTGTACCCTCATGGGACGTCCTAATGGGATTCTATTGCTCGAAAATTACGGAGGCGGCAAAAAACCCTCCTCCGGCTGTCGCTATATGTCAAGTTTTCCCACCTGTTTGACTGTTTGGCGACCCCCTTTTTCTCGCGACCTCTTTTTTTCGGTTCGAATGTTTTTCCACTTTGCCTACCCAATCAAAAAGCGAAAAGGAAAGTGAAACAACCGCCAGAAAATGGTCATCGGGGTATGAGTGATTTTTTTTTTCGCGAATGAATGAGTCAGGATCGAAAACAACTCTTCCGAAATCGTTGAATAACGTCAATAACTTTTTATACTCGTACAGGATGTCCCACAGAGGTGAAATGTAGACCTACAGAATGTTTCGAAACAAATCAGCAATACTTTAGGATTCAATTCTACAACTAATTTGCAAAAACTTTTCCCTCTTATAGCTCTTAGTGAATTTTCAAAGAAAATTATGGATTGCAGTGTACTCGAAATGTATAGCATGAACCCCTTTTGCATTGGAATCGACCGAGAAAAAAAATGTTCAACCCCCACTCTAAATTTGTTGATTAACGTTTCAAGGTATGTAGAATACAACAATTAGTTAAAACTTAAGGATTGGTCTTACGATAAATCAGAATCACGAGTGTGAATCACAAAAGAGGCCAAATCTCCATTCAAATTTTAGCTGACCAAAATGCGATCGCTGTACGTATCTTCGAGTTGTACTCAGTTTGGCATCCTTAGCAACTAGAAATCAAATTTGCTTATGAAGGCACCCACAACTCCCTATTTCTTCGAATTGAGTGTGGAGCGTAATAAACTTGGTTGTGAAGCGAAAATATGGTTGGTAGGTAGTGCCAAAGGCAAAGTCAAGTGATCTACTCAGAAAAATAACGAACCTTTGTGTAGTAACATGCAGCGGGTTTTCACTGAAATTTGAAAGTTTATACGAAAAGTATGGGCCCCATATCGTTAGTAGCCGCAGCACATGTGCCAACGATAAAACCTTGAAGTCTCAATTCCCACATTTCGACAGCATACCTGCAAAACCGTGTATGTCGATTTCCTGAAATTTTACAGGAGAATAGAAAAAAACCGTCAAACTCACTCCACGATCGTATATCCTTATTTTTGAAAAAATCGGACATAGACGGTTTCGCAGGTATGCTATCGATTTGCTCCCCGATTTAAACGACTTTATTAGGGATTATGCGGGTTGGCGTTCAGATGGTCCCTTATGAAGATAGTGCAAAAGATGTCTTTCAAGAGATGTCTTGATATTAACTACTATGCATCGGATCATCTATACAATCGGGTTATGGGTACAAGGAAGCTATGTGCACCACTCACTGGTAGACTTTTTTCATTACTTCTGTAGCTCTTTGATTTAGTATCTCCAAAAATATTTGCTCAAATTTGAGTTGAGTATGTCATTGTGTATTATTATTGGGTACTTGAGGGGGAAAAAAGATTTCAATTTTAAAAATTAAACCAGATATTTATGCAAGTTATCTCTTCCTATATAAACAATTTATTCTATGTATTCCCCGTAGCAACTCTTTTTCTCATGAGAATTCCCTCAATCGACGTTCATATCCTGTATCCTGTTGTTGGTATAACGAACGTATTTTGAACGATATTTATTCAGTATTTTAGAGGGAAATAAACAGTGTTCGGTGATAAACATTTTACGAGGTGCCCTCAGTAATTTCTGGCGTAATTGTGGTCATTTATATCGTGTGATGTTAATGAATTAAAAACTAAAATTATTAAAGAAAAATAATATGGGAACGACTTGCATCGAATTCGGTTTTCTTCAGAAATAAGCAGCGGTCCAACTACTTTGCTAAAATCCTATTTTAATTAACATGCTGGAAATCGTCTACCCCAGCATCTGGGAGCTCGAACGAGTCCATAAAACTACGATTCAACTTCATTTAAAACTTTAAACTTCATTAGGAACATCATCATAACCTTCTGGTTGCCTAATGTAAACCTGAAACATCAAACTGCACAAAACCGAAATCACTACACGCAGCAACGCTAAGTAATCTGCTGTAATGTACTGTACTTGCTTCAGCTTGATAGTTTATCCTTGACATTTGGAAAAACCCTTGGATTTTGAACCACTCAAATGGTACATCAGGGTTCATTTTGACTTTTACATCCCACCTAGAGGAGATCGTTTTCTTCCCAGAAGGTAAATTTTCCACGGTCCAAGATCTATATTCTTATCGAGAGTTTAATTCACTTAGCATAGTCTTTTCCCAGTGTCCAATGTTCCATATTTCTTTGGCTATTCATCGCTTCTCTAAAATGTCTAGGCTCATCAAATTTTTCAACATAAGCATTCATTAAGCTTCAAATCTACAAATAGGGATATTAAGTTGACTAAAATTAATTATTTAGTTGAATTAAGGTACTTCGAACCAACCAAAGCTCGAAAAATCCTCAGTCATCTTAGTTAAACCTATAAGGATATTCGAGTTGACATAAATATCCTTAGGTTCACCTGATTCCGAGCTTTCGTTGGTTTGAAGTACCTTCACCAGAGCTTTTGTATTCTCTACAGCTTCAAAATCTCCAGTAGCTTCTAGTTATTCCTCCGAGTCAGATCTTGTGTTTTCTGGAGTATCAATTTTCTGGACATCAATTTCGAATATTTTCTTTTGTATATTTTTTTTTTTTTTTTATATTTCGAATATTTGTCACTAAATTTTTCGGGAATCATTTACTGAATATTATGATGCACTTGTAGTTTGTGGTAGGAGTATAATATACTTAAGAATTTGGATAAATGAACAGAACATATTTTATATATTATATAAAATATGTTCTGTTCATTTATCAAAATTATATTATAATATGAAATTGATATTATGAACCGTTACATGAAATTTTATAGAAATAATAAGAAATGAAATTTCTCATAAAATGTACCTCTTAGATTACGAAGGAGTCAGGAAAAGCCGACTTTCCCAAAGAATAAGGGAATTCAAAACCAAATTCTGGTTTAGCACCCTTTAAACTACAACATAATAGTTTTCAGCTCACATTTTTCCTTCCATAACTTCCGACATTCGTGATCGCTCCTTTCTAACCTATGAAAACGCTGCAAACTGTTGGACAAAGGTTTATTATTTTCCGTGTAGATCACTCGCCTGCAAAGAACACAGCTTTACCATTGTTACCAACCAACTTGAAGTAAAACATCGATCGCATTTTGGTCAGCTAACATTTGAACGGAGATTTGGCCTCTTTTGCTATTCACTCTCGTGTTTCTGATTTATCGTAAGTCCAACCCTTTATGTTCTCATTGGGAGCGAACGGTTGGTCTTACAGTCTGGGTGGTCTCCTTTGATTCTAAAAATTTAGTACTATTGTAAATTGACAAAAAAACAATACCTTCATATCAAAATTTTTTGAGGTAGGTAGGGTGTTTTCGAATTTTCAACCCTTATTTTTCAACCCTTAGAATTGATTGACATCAACCAAAAGGTTTGGGGCACAACTAAACCCTTATTTTTCAACCCTTAGAAATGATTTACATCAACCAAAAGTTTTGGGGCACAAATAAACCCCAAATGGAGCCCATGTACCAAATTTCATCAAAATTGGTACCATGGTAACTAAAAAAGTGCCGCGTACAGCAACATTTTTAATCGATTTTCGGATTCTACGTAGGTACCTTGAAACGTAAACCAACAAATTTTGCAAAAAAAAAATTTCTAGGTCATAAGAAATAAAAATAATAAATTATGAAAATAATAAACCAAAAACATACAGCACCTTTTCGAACAATTGAAATAAAACTGAAGTTTCCCACTACCTTTATTGGAGCAAACACTGTCCTGATTCTGATGGCTGTGCCAACTCTCCCTCCCACAATTTCCCACGGTTCTTCTAACAAAATTTCGATTCGTTTTCTTCAAAATACATTGTATAATCCGCGAGTATTGTTGCCGACCTCAGATTTTCACGTGAACATCTAAACCACCTACCTTCCTGGTTACCTACTTTCTAACGTTGCTGTTCGCCGTCTGGACTCCCTCTGCTGATTGCTGATGAATTGAACGCCGCACTGCGACCCCAGGTACCAATCTACAAGAACTTACGAGGTAACAAATTTGCCAAAATCCTTTTATTCGTCGATTCCCATTTCCATTCCCATTCGTTCATTCCTTCATTTGCCTACTAAGAAAAATCCTAAGTATATCAGTAATCCTCTAAACCCTACACAATTCTATTCATCGAACGAAGTGTACAGGGGAGTTGAGGTATGCATGGTTTATCAAATGCAACTAATTTGCAACAAAAATGTGCAATAACATAAATTCTTTTTTCTTGAACTTGAAATCCCGATATTTTCACATTTTAAGATTTTTACGTGATTTTGACCACGTATCATAGGAAAGTCTGTAACTACCACAATTAATCCAGTAAATTTAAATCTGAGGATACTGTTGACACCAAAGTTTTAGATGGGATTCATCTGGTGAAAAAAACTGCCATAACATTGAATTA
Organism: Apolygus lucorum; assembly: GCA_009739505.2. Classification (NCBI taxonomy): domain Eukaryota; kingdom Metazoa; phylum Arthropoda; class Insecta; order Hemiptera; family Miridae; genus Apolygus; species Apolygus lucorum. The sequence continues at coordinate 38,995,263 of CM019170.2, read as the reverse complement.
TCACGGGAATGATAAATTCCTTTTTTTTAAGTGTTCTATTCCTATTTAATGTACCACCATTCTAAAAACTGGCCCAAGATCTCAGCTATCCAACGGTACAATCTTCAGATTTAAACTTACAGTGTTATGGCAGTTATAGTCGTTTTAGCTATAGTAGGTTGAAGTGGTCATATTGCTTGCGCATGTGAGAAGTTGATTCATCTATATGCTTACCGAAACTAATCGAACACAAAATTGCTGTTGAGACCAGCAGATGAGTTGTACCAAGTAGGTCGAATGAGGGCTTATTTGCATTGAATGATGAAGTGAAGGGAGGAGAGGGTCATACGGTACAATTAAAATTACCTTCTGTTGAAATAGAGATAAAATTATCCACACGCTAACCGTGAGTTAGGTACCGCACTCGTCTGAATTCGCGAGGGACTGCAAGCTGGTATCTACGTGACTACATTTTCCTTTTAAATTAATTAGGTCCATATTACCACAGACTATTTCTGCTTTCTCATCACAACACTACGAAACCTATACGTTCGAAACTCGGACAAACCGCTCCGAATTATTACACAACTGTTTATTATTTTTCTTTGAAGAAAACCCATTTACAGAGAACACGGCTTTTCCATAATAGTACCTACTAATCAAATTATCGCGCATGGTTAATAATATCTCTGAATAATTAATAATTAATAGCTCTGAATGGTCACATTGGAACAGAAAGTATTATACATTATGTAAAAACGTCAGTAATTAAATTAATAACTAATTAAATAATTAATTATCATCACACGAGACAAATTGTTGGTCCCACAAAGGTCTGGGTGGTGTCAAAAAATCCTAAAAATTCTAAAAAACGTTAACCATCAAACTTTGAGGGGGGTGGGGGTAATTTTTTTATCTTGCTCGATTCCAAAAGTTCATTGTTGAAAATAATAAACCAAAAGAGAGGATAGAGTCCATACCAATCACCAAGTTTAACGAAATTGGACCTTGAGATATACTCGTAGGTATTCAATTGAAATCACGTTTAAACCAGTGCACAATCGATAGGAGGTCGTCTTGAGGTTAACTTGAAATTCAATCGAAATCTAACAATGCCTTCGTGGTTATGCCCTGAAAAAGAATGACTACTAACAGACGTGGAACCGAAATTGCACAGGGAGCTCTGAACCTCAAAGTGCGGGTGGAAATTTTGATTTTAGAGGACTCAATTTTGGTTTATTATTTCAATAATGATCCTTTGTAATCGTGCAATAAATAATTTTAACTCCACCTCAAAGTTTGATGGTTTCAAGGCAAATCCAAAATTCCGATTAAAAACATTCCATCCGTCTCCTACGATTTTCATGAATTTTGGCATATGGACTTTGAAGGCATTGTAATATTGGGGCTCTAGGCGACCGCTTATAAAAATGTCATTGTGACCAGATAATTTGAAGCAACTGCGCATGCGCCAACGTGAAATTCCTAATACGTATAACATTCACTGTTTCCATTCGATTTCGATGGAATTTTCGGTTATGTGGTTGAGAATCCGGATGTTCAATTATCTCTTAGCCATGTGAAATCAGATTTGGAGGGTATTAGGTAGTTGGTACGAGTCGTACTCACTCCGCAAATTTTCCTTCTTCTTTCAGAATTGGGATTCCTAGTTTCCTAGATTGAGCTTCCTGAGCAACGAAGAACAAAATGTAATAAAGACACCCACAACAATCTGATACCGATGGTTTTAGAATCGAATGAGACCACTAGGAGCTACTCAGACAGATAAATAAACCGTTGCGTAATAATTTGCAACGTTTTTACGATCTACTTCACATTCTAGTAATATAATGCAACCGGCATGGTTGCCAAATTAACTTGACTAAGGTACCAAAATAGACCTTTTTTTTCCTTCCCACTCTAATATTTTCGTAACACATGATTCAACCTTTGTATTTCTAAATGGGGTTTCGCGTGACTGCAGAATGTGCATTATTGCCTCAGGCTGTTCCATCAAGGGATAATCAACTTGCCGATAAGATTAAGTAATTTAGACTTAATTATAATCAACTTCGAATGTAATGGAGGCAGTCATTCCAATTAGACATATCAACTATACAATTATTTAATTAATAACTAATGGTAATTGGGTATGTTATCGTTAATGATTTAATTTGCGACATTAATTTTAAAACCTCGTCATGTTTCTCATGAATGAATTTGGACTGTTGGTCGGGTCGTTGATTTAATTGAAAATTCCTCAATGAGATCTTATAACTGCCCGCGACAGGAATTTACCACAGGTAGACCAACATTTTGCTTCCGAGTCTACCAAGGTGGCGGAAGCTTTGTTTTCACTTTTCAAGGTTGAAAAAAAAGTTCTCCAAAATCAAAATTTCCACTCGCGTTTTACGTTTCAGACCTTCCTGAACAGGTTCCGTGTCTGTCTGTCTGTCATGAAGTCCTTGCCACAGCCATAACTTCCACAATTCTCATCCAATTTCGATGACATTTTCAGGGATTATGCTGGTTGGTGTGCAGATGGTCTCCTATGATAATCATTACCCCCGGACTGATAGTAGCCGCTGCGCAGGCGCAAACATGAAATCCTTGCCACGGCCATAACTTCTACATTTCTTACCCGATTTCGATTACATTTTCGGACTTTATGCGGGTTGGCGTGTAGATGGTCCCCTATAAAAAACATTGCCCCCAGACCGATAGAAGCCACTGCGCATGCGCAAACTTTTGTTTCCTAGTTGCAGCTTGAACTTCTACATTTCCAATCTGATTTCGATGAAATTTTCATAAATTATGCGAATTGAGGGGTAGATGGTCCCCTATGAAAATCATGGCCCCCAAATTGAATGTATTTTGTGCTCATTCCCAAACTTAAAATCCTTGTGACAGCCATAACTTCTACATTTTCTAACAATATTCAGAGATTGTGCGGGATGACGTGTGGATGGTTCCCTTTGAGGGTAGTGCAAGAGAGAGTGCACTTATAAATTGATGATTTGAGATTAACTATTAGGCATCGGATCATCTATACAACCGGGTTATGGAAGTTTAATAACCTCGTATGGAGGAAGCTATGTGCCACACCCACTTGGCAGACGTTTTGTAAAAGTTTTCAAAACTCAAAATGCGAGTACAATTTTGATTCGTAGGACCCAAATCTTTTCTTGACCTGGAAGAATATGAAGTAAAAACAGTTTTTGAACCATGTACTATGTTGGTCTGCACAATGATTATTACGTATTGATCTCGGTGTGACAGTCATATCCACTTATTAGAAACAGGGGAAGAAACGTAGTAGGTAAAATCTCTGGAAAGAACAGCATGGATGATGTTTTTAGGCACTGATGATGTTTTTAGGATAATGAGTTTGCAGCATGAACTTTACTACTGGCTTCAATGACAAGATGAAACTACAGCCTGTGATGAGTGAGTTAGCATTCCCCACCACTCACTTATCCATAATCTATCCTGGCCCTTTGGATTCTCTCCTTTAGCAATCCATCCATTCCCATTTATCTGACAGACCAGAGTTCTCCCTCAACAATCTTCCAACTTCTTCTGAAGTCTCATGGAGGTCTATACTCGGTCCCCTGTTCTCCTCTTTTATTTATTAATTTGTCAGGCAGTATATTAAACGATGTTCAAGTAAATTTTCTACCCAAGGGTAGGATTCTGACCTGAACCTTGTTTCTGAGCCTGAAATGATCGTTCCCTGAAATACTTTTTATATAGCCTCAAACCAAGGAGTGATACTTCTGCTTAAGCATCATCTTTCTTGAGAATGGTGTTTCTTGATTTTTCCAAGTTTATACAGAATTTTTCTTGTCAAAGATGTCGGAAGAGGAATAATTTATGCGAGATTTCCTTTCGGGGGAGTCCATGAGGTTCTGGACCTCTTCTTCGGAACAGCCACGTCCTGGACCACTTTCAGGCACGATCTTTTCGTTTGGATTGAATTTCATGGATTTACCTGGTGAAGAGTCCTATCTTAATTATGTTATACAAGCCAATCACAGGTTCTGGTAGGTGACCACTTCAGAAGTTTTTCATAGTTTGTTAGTTGTTGACCTGATGGAAAAGTTGCTTGTTAGAGCGAATAATACACTTGTTATTTGAGCAGTACATAAATGTTGTGTTTCATGTCAATATTATGGATTGGGAAGTGTTTACGTTGGGGTTGTTGGATTAACTCAGGTTAGTTGGCAGTAAGCGAAGTCCCTTCAATGCATGCTTTAAACTGTAGAAAAATGTTGTATTCTTTTAAATGAGCAATCAAATTTAATTTTCATTGTATCAAAGAACTTGTTTAAAAATATTTATTGTTATTGTCAAAAATTTCAGAAACTATATTTAAATAACATCATTTTTCATTTGAAAAATTGATAAAAATATGAAAAATTTGGTCGGATTTGGACCCGTACCTGATGATAATCGAGATCGCGACTCACCTGCGTTTTCCACCATTATGGGAGGTCGGTGTTGAAGGTGAACTGCGACCGCCTACCCGCTCCGGACTAACGGCTAGAAGGCTCGCGTCCTTTGCCCTTTACCCGCCCACAATTCTGCGCATGTCCTCTGTCCCTCGACCCCAGTCGGAATTTTGAGTTTATTTTTTTCGGTGGTGTACCTTCAAAAAAATAAGTCTGCCAGAAGGGTGTGGCATTGAGCTTCATCGTATCCTGCATAGTGGATAACCAAGACTATATCATCAAGTATCTACCTACTTACCCTTCAAACTTGGTGATTGAAACATCTTAAACTGGCTTCCCATTGAAACTCGCGTCTCGAGATCTGATTTGTTTCTCGATACCAGATTTAGTAGTACTTTGAACGTACTGCATAATAACTATAAGGCATCATAACTGCATAAAAAACTCCCATTAAACATATGAAGGCTTCACAGATATTGTTTCATTAAAACAAATCCACTGCCTAACTCAGATGAATAAGAAGGGCGCGTAGTAACAAAAAAATAAAAAAAACCCTGTGTTGTTGCCTGTAAAGTCGGTATACGGGCGAAAGTTTTACGTGACAACGACTTTGAGTGGTAAAATAATTTTAATGTTAATATTCATTCGTATAGTAGGAAGAAGGATAAAATAAAATTCTTTGTTGCTGTTGTTGTTTCTTGCACAGAGTAGGTATTTCCCATGGGTGGGGGGGGAGTGAGTGCCAGGGAAGGGGGGCGGGGCGCTCCCGCTCTTGTGAGCGCCGGGGAAGGGGAGGGCGCGGGGGGGGGGGGCGCTTTAGGGAGCGCCGAGCTGCACCCCCTCCGTGAGCGGAGCGTAACGCAGTTTCTTGAAGTGTCTCCCGGTAAACCAATTTATAAGACGTTATCACGTCAAAAAATCCATGTTTGCCTCTGGGCAGTAAAGCCATCGATCCAATAAGATCATTCTGGAACTATCCATCCTTCAAGTTTGATCTAAGTAGCAGTTTACAGGACCCTTAGCTGAGAGACCCTTGTTTGATTTGAGTCGAAAGTGATATCTGACAATATAAGGGCTAACACTCATAATTTTTGAACGTTTCTCCGGTGGATAATAATTGTGGAATGTGAAGTTTGGTGTAGCAAGGGTTTTTGGCGTGGAACGAACGCACTGACAGACCGACAAGACGTAGAGACACTACAACAAAATCGTTGATGAAGACTTAAATGTGAAATGCTGCTGAACGGAAGAAACTGTTCATCTCTCACCTTGGCTCAGCAGCGTTTTGTGGAATCAGCAGTTGTGGAATCGAACTTCAGTTACGGCGCTTAGAGCTACCCGTCCTTCAAGACCGATCGGTCTTGCGGGTTTTGCATAACACGCCCCTGACCAGAACTCCGATTTCCCCAGTCCGAACTCGGGTTTTTACTAGAAGAAGATTACTTGTCCTATTTGCTTTACGATTTATGTTTTATGCTTTATAGTGTATCTTCACGCATTAACACAACAAACCGACTTCCAAAACTCAACAGCAACTTTTAAAATCAACTATCAATCATCATTAACACAACACTAATTGCTAAGTACACTAATTGTATGAGTTAACCGCACCGGTAGATTTGGCCAGTCCACGGGCTTTTTTCTTCACAAAAAAATTCATTAATACAATTTTAATCGAGAGGACGCCCAGGACTCACCCGACGCCGGCTCTACGGATGAGGGAAATTGGGGAAGGCGGGGGAGTGAGAAGGATGAAGGGAAGTGTTCCAGAAGAACAGCAATTCAGGTATGAGCCTAGCAGGATGCGGATGGTGATACACCTGGAGTATACCTGCCGAGATGCCCAACTCGAACAACTCCGTAGCCCTTTTTTCCTTAACCTCGACAACGTTGCAGCCGTCACCCTAATGTTGGGTGCCACTCCTTTTAGCCGTAAATAATTTCTACAATTTTTTCTTATTTTAGCCCGCCAGGTCAGTTCTTTATCCAAGCTACCATTGACAACTTAGACTAGTCGGGTTTGACAGCAACGATGTCAGGCTTCTTAGCCTGGTCACTCGTCCAGTGATACAATCTATCCTTCTTAACATCCCAACTGCTAGATGACAAGGCACCTGCTAAGTACACATACCCTTGACAACCTGTTAGCACGTAGCAGTCATTTCTTCCTCCCCATTTTCACCTGGAACAATACATCACTCTTCTTTGGTGCTACCACCCATGGCCCACTCCACAGTAGTTGAAGTACCACGTACCAGGTTTGGATAATCTACCCACACCTTGTCTCCTTCTTTGAATGAAGGCCGCTTGGCTGACAAAAGATTCCTTTTGTAATCGCATTTATAGTCCACCATTATGTTGAGGAAAATCCCATACTTTTGCAAGATTGATTCTGAGCTGGAGAGCGTGAGATGTGGTTAGCAACGCAAGTTTTGGTGTAGAAGGTCTCACCAAAGTATCAGGCAAATACCAATCAGAGCAATGTGGTTAAGTTTTGCTTACAAATCTACCCCACAATGACGAAATTCTCGAAGGTGATGAACATCTTGAATAGGTATCGTTGTTATGGAGTCACTCGATTTATTCACTAAATTATTACGTTTAGATCGTTTGTTTCTAAATTACTTTTTCTACCCAAATGTTCTCAATAAATTGTTATTGTCTGAAAAGTCGAACCGGTGGTATTCACTCTATTTCTAGCTTCTACTTCTACCTTTTTTCTCTCTATTTCTCTACTTCATTATAATGACAGAACCAAAATTCAGGATTCCGAATCGATTAAGTTCGTTTTTTAGAATTCATACTTTATTTTATGAAGTTTCAATGAATTAACACGTTGAGCACTATATCGATGTTTTCTCTTCTTTCCAATATAAACTTGTTACGAAGCACCTCCAAGTGCCATCCCATTTTCTCCTGGAATTTCAACTTTTCCTTCCAACTTTCTGGAGCAATCGAATATAGTTTTGTGTTTTGTATCTACAAACTACCTATTACATTTGCACATGTGGAATTTAGTTTGTAAGTTCAAATAATTTTATTGATGGCAAATGGAAGTCAGCACTTATGCCGAATTTGAAAAAAAAATTAAAAATTAAATAAAAAACATATCTACTGCCTTGGTTCTTGCGGAAGCAATGCTATAATTTATAATACGACTACATTAACAAATTGGACCTTTTGGACTTGAAATTGGAACAAATCCAACTCACCCAAAGAATCATCAGCTGTAGGTGGCAAAATCAAAATCCTCGGCACTTCTCCAACGTTCATTTTCATCGATTTCAAAAAACACTCGACGAATCTCGACGGATTCATACAATTTGCGAGCATAAGTCCGCAAAGGAGGTCCACCAGCGACTGAGCCGCTGCAAGCCGGTTCATAGCGAAATCGCCTGACTTTAGATACCGTGAACTTGAAGCAAAAAGCCCTCTCTATCCGAGATAAGAACCCAAATCTCACGTATCGACGAACAACCAGAATAAAATTATTTATATAAATAATTATTGCCGGTTAATTGAGGTTGTCACGCGATTAGTTGCATCTTTTCAACTTTGATATTTAACAAGCGGGTGCAGATTGTGATGTTGAACTACGATCTCCCATCGAATAAAGTACAGAAATAGAGAATGTTAATTTTCGATTGTTCTGTTTTTTACAGCTGGCGTGATAGTTTATTCCATAAATAAAATACCGTTTGAAACACGCATAGGAGTCTTCACGCAACTTGAGCATTTTGAAAACACACGTGCCGTGACCACGTCCGAGAAGACACGATACCTAGCTTAAAAGGTACATCAAGTACACTTTACGACCCCATTTTCATTATATGACCGCGCAATGTGCTGGTCTTGTGAGTTGTCTTAATAAACATGATGAAAACAGTGATGAATACCGCAGTGCTGGTAGGTGAATATCAGTTGTTGATGGGTAAGGAGTGGGGAGGGTAGCGTGGAGAACCGAAAATAATTTGACAAACTTCCTCACCGAAGTTCGTAAATAGTCAAAGGGAACACTTGTACGTTATATTCATGGATTTTTCAGTTGATATGATAGAAATCATACTATGAAAATATTCCCAAAAATATTCCGTGCAAAATATTCCTGGAATTTTTGTGAGTCATATTTATGTTTTTTCACAAATTTTTCAAACCGCTGGTCACATCTTTAAAAAAACATGTATTTATATTATTTTTTAAAATAAATTATTGTTTAAAGATAGACATTTCACAAATATAAAGGAAGATAAATTATCTGACATTTCGAAAATTCTTGGTCACAGAAACGTAGAGAAAATAATTTTGAATAACTTGATTTCCTGGTTGCATCAAGCGTCAGTTTTCATTACTTGGATGCTGTTTTGCTTGGTATTTTTGCTTGGTTTATGTTTTTTAATCATTCAAGAGAGGCCTGGACGTTTGTGAGCTCGCAAAACCCACTTATGTGCCCTTTCCGATTGCTGATGCAGACGGTCGTTGGTATCATCCAGCATCTTCCGCAGTAGGTACCTTCACCCTAAAGCACTCGTCAAATGTTGCATTGATAGGGAGAGGTCGTGATTGCGTGATTGATGCCCTGTGGTTATTCATGCGCAGATTAGGAGTGGAGGCCTTACCAACATAATATGCTGGACAATCTGCACAATTCTTGCAGATCAGTTGGTAGACGCACATGGAGCATTCTGTAGATCCTCTACATTAACAATTTATAATTGGAATTTTTTACTTCACCACTGCAATCGATGGTATTGTACATGAATATTTACATCACAGCATTGTATCAGCACTTGGCCGTCATGTCCATCTGGCTGCTTGGTTTCAGGGTCCGAGATCCGACCTCGGACATTGGGGTGAGGGAGAAGGTTGAATCACCTTGTCCCAGGAACGATGGAGGAAGGATTGTGCCTTTTCTGGCTAAGCCATCAGCCGACGCGTCTCCTCCCCATGGGGTTCAAGTTCAGCTCCAAGTCCCATGGGGTCCATTCGCTCTAGCCGTGGCCGTAGCCCTGAATGCAGACCAGATATGATCCACTCTAGGATGTGTCCACTGTAGGTGTGGCTTGTATTTGCTGAAGTGAAATCGGGTCCTTTAATAACCAAATTGCACAGCTCACATCTTGGCTTATTGCAAGGAGTTAAGCCTTGTTGCTTTTTCTCAAAAGGCTGTGTATTAAGATGGCGATGAGATACTATCTCACCGGTGTTTTTTCCTTGACGGTAAGCCGATCGAGGTGTATTTGGAAATACATCTTTGGTCTGTGCGCTGGATGATAAATCTCTTGTAACTCCTGAAGGATCCCATTAATCTTTTGAGCGCCAAAGAAAATTGTATTTACAAGGGAAGATCCTCAATCTGTCGACTCCTGAGGCCTTAGTTGATAAGCGACATGGGGTAGGACAATTCTGTCTTGGACAAACTTTCTGGAATAACCTCTTTCTATTAACTTGTTTTCTATTCTAGATAAGTAGGTTTTCATGTTTTCTCGTTCACTGCAGATCCGATGAACCCTAATTGACAGTGACCATGGAATTGATCGTTTTGTATGAGGAGGATGGCAGGTGTCGTATTGTAGATAAACTTGCTTGTTTGTGGGCTTTACATGAATCGAAGTAGCAAACCTCCCGTCCCTCAGTGTGCGCTACCAGTTAGAAACCTTATCTTACACCCGCAGACCTTTAATATCATGATGTAATGTGTGCAGTCTCTTCTATCCGAGGATTCAATGCACTCTATACTGATAATTTGGTATCCTGATAACATTTAGTGATATTCAGCCATTGTATTAACTATTCTCTTAAGAATCGGAATAGGTTTTAGTGATGATTTCTGTAACTTCCAATGGCAGCCAAAAATGTTATGCTTTTGGCGGATGTTTTCCCTTTTTAATGCACTACATGGAAACTTTATACTTGTATCTTACATCGCATTGAAGAAAGGTATATAAAAAGAAAAAAAGGGGGTATATAAAGGTATATTAAGGAAATTACGTTGTAGGAAGTAGCTACTTTATAGGTACCATACATTTTTCACACAGTTGAATGCAAAGGTCGATCACAGTATAACGGTTTTTTGATCAATAACGAGTGACGACCCCAAGGGAGGTTAGCAACTTCAAAGTGGCTGTTCATATCTCGTGCTTAATATTTAATTCGTGAACTTGGCCGCTGTTCTTTGACATCGTCGCGTTTTTGTATATTTCTGCGATCCAATAAATCGTTATACTAGTACCACTAGTTTCCGTGACGGTTGTCTTTAATTATTATAGCCGGCTTCGCGGAACCACACTATGAATAAAGAGGTTGGATATTCTGGAACTTGTAGGTACACCAATGTGTACCATTTTTTTAATTTCGAATAGGAGCACTGGGAGGAACTGGTTTACCATGGATTTGTACTACAATTGGTGCTGAAGCTGATCAGTGAAGTTTGGACAAACCAACAAACATTCTGAAATTCGATACACAGCCTCGGGAAATAAGGAAGAAGCTAAGTCATGTGGGTGAAACACTATAGAATCATTAAAAATAGAGGAAATATCCTCCTTCTCCTCCTTCCCTCGGAAATGCAAGCAATCTAGTAAAAACGCTGTGAAATATTACACAACGGTTTATTATTTGTCTTTAAAGATCACCCGTCTTCGAAGAACTCGGCTTATATCGACCCTTCAAAGGACCAGCAATGGTGCGGGGGGTTGTGGGTACTCTTGAGCTAGCTGATAAGGACACTAACACGTGGGTGTAGTATTATAATAAATTTCACAATAATTGCTCATTTAACAATAGCTGAGTAAATTGATTTAAAAAAAGTCATGGAACATTCATTAACTGGATAGTTAATTATCTTCATTCGCGAACGGTTGGGCCTACAGAGCTCCGGGTATTCTATGTCAGAGGTACCTGAGCCTCCAGTGGCGCCTCCTCCAGGCAATCGTAGCAAACACTGTTTGCTTTGCTAAAAATAGGTGCAAAATAAAAAATTTAATAGGGAAATTAAATATATATGTTTTTAAATTCTCCTATTTATTTATAAATTTTTTGCAAGTAATAAATAGGTACCTAGCCAATTTTGGGAAACTTGATGATAATTAGGGAATATTTTATTATTAACGAAAAGGCGGCGCTGACTTCTGTCCCGTCAGCGAAAATGCTTTTAATACGAAGAATTATTATTTTTTATTGTTTATTGTGGAATGGAGTTTTCAAATCCCATTAGGTCTAAATTCAAAGTCTCATACAAACGTGCACAAGACCGATATAATTTTCCCCTTTTGGGTTATTTCTTATTTACAATAATGAACCTTTGGCGTCGACCAAGAAAAAAATTGTCTACGACCACGTCCGAGAAGACACGATACCTAGCGAAAAAAAGAAAGAAAAGGTACATCAAGTTCACTTTACGAATGACCCCATTTTCATTATATGACCATGCACTGTGCTGTTCTTGTGAGTTGTCTTATGATGAAAACAGTGATGAATACCGCAGTGCTGGTAGGTGAATATCAGTTGTTGAGGGGTGAGGAGTGGGGGGGGGGGGTAGCGTGGAGAACCGAAAATAATTTGACAAACTTCCTCACCATAGTATAATTTGATAAAAAACATACTATGAAAAAATTCCCAAAAATATTCCATGCAAAATATTCCCGGAATTTTGGTGAGTTATATTTATGTTTTTTTCACAAATTTTTCAAACCGCTGGTCACATTTTTAAAAAACATGTATTTATATTATTTTTTTTCTACCAAGAAAAAATTGTCAACCCTCCCCCCCCCCTCTCATAATTTGATGGTTTACATTTCAAGGTTCGTAAAATTTTAAAATCGAATAAAAAATTTTCCGCCGTACGCTGCATTTTCTTTAGCTCCCTTGGACTGATTTTGATGAAATTTAATGTAAGGGCTCCATTTGGGGTCTATTTGTGCCGCGAAGCTTTTGGTTGATGTCACTTCTAATGGGTGAAAATTAAGGGTTGCAATTTTCAAAAGTGCCCAAGCTCTCAAAATAAAAGTGTTTTTTTTTCACCAAAAAGGTGAAAGGTTTTTAGTAAAAGGTAAAGGTTTTTAGTATTGAATTTTCAAAGTTAGACCCCACTCATAGGCAGATTTCACTGAGAATTTTACAATTATCATTGCTTTGTCAAGGCCTTGTCTATTCTCCACTCGATACCTACTGCATTAGGAACAACAAAAGTCTAAAGATACTCCCCATCATATTTTCTACGATTCAGCTCGTTCCATCTAACAACGTTCAGATTCTAGACGAGAAGATCTCGGAGTACCAAGAATTGAAGAGATCACTCGCAAACCCCTCCAATTCCTGCGTATTCCTTGAAAGGGCGATATATTCCGAGTATGGAGACGTCAGAATGTCGTTCCTCCTTTCACTCTACTGAATGAGCTCAATTTGCCCTCACTAGCAACCCTCTCGATACACAACGGGATCTGTCACCCACGTATTTTGCTTATTCAGACACACGCTCTTAAAATTTCAGGAAAATACGGTGCGTTTCCTCAAACATTTCCTCTGACATGGCTCTCCATTACAAATTCATCTCTTCGAAGAGAGCAATTCAAAAGAGAACAATGCTTCATCTGCATAATGAAGTCATGTTTCGATAAATAACTCAGGCTTTGAACATTTCAGTTGAATCAGCCGTCTCAAACACCAACATAAGTACAATACCAGCACGTCCGCTCGCTCATCCAAGTGGGTCGTCGCCGAAAAATTTCAATGAAGATACTCATCTAACAGGTTTAGACTAGATGGTAAGGATTTGTAGTTTCGCGGTACGAAAATATTCGCGGGTATCACAGGTACTTGGCTGTTTTTATACTACCCAACTCCTCCGCCAACTCTTGGCAGTATTCAAACTGCATTTTCATTGGCGATCGCCAATCATTACACTGCACACCCCCTTCGACAATGGATGGAGAACAATTGATTCAGTTAGGAACTCCAATTCAAGAAGATAATGAGCTATTTGTGCGCAGTTGATCTCGTATAGCAACTAATCAACTCTTGGTTTGTCAACATTAAATTAACTTCAAACCAGAGCAGAACCCATGGCTGCCGTTCTTTCTCTCATCAATCTCAAAACCGAACCATGACATTGCTACATTGTTCTGCGTGTAATCATGTTTGATCATCTCCAATAAACGATCCTGGAATTCCAAACTCAATTCGAGTAATTCATCTTAATGAAAAACCCAATAATCCAGGACATATGCAAAAAAATTGTAAATATAAAGTGCCAATGTCTTTACGAGTTGTTGAGAATAATAATTTATTAATGAGAGGATGGCTGAATTTTTAGGCTATAAATTGTAAAATAGGCAACAAATTTATATTTATTTCAATTTCCAACATTTTCTCATAATTTTTTTAAAGGAGTCTTGAAATCAAACTTTGTTGGCGTTTCAAGTCGGGAACGTATGATTTGGCAGAAACCCTAGTCGTCACCCTAGTCTTCAAGGTGGTAAGGAAAATCTGATGTTTAGTATATTTTACCTCAACTTTGCGGAATGCTATCTCCAGAACTACTCGTCCGATTTTGATGCAACTTCGCACACTTCATCATAAAACTGTGCAGAATCAACCGTGCAAATCATTTTGTGACAGCATTATCAGATGATCGGTGATCAATTCGTGAAAATGTTGAAAAAATCGATCTTTTTTTCAACTTTGAAAAATCTCCAGGAGACTCCTCATCAATTTTTTCGTAATTTCCTGTGTTACAGAGCATCATTATGATATTAGTAACTCGCCATGAAAATTTCATCACTATAGCTCGAGTGAAAGTAACGTTCCTTTTACGCCAAAAATGGTGATTTTTCATGAGAGCGGTTTTTTGAAAACTGACATGTGTATAGACCTAGGAATCGATTGATTTATCACCGAATTGATCTTAAATCTTCTTTTTTTCAGTTCGGATGCCTCAGAAAGCTTCTTTCAAGTAGACAGCGTTCCTTGGGCTCTTTAAAAAGAAGTGGAAGATTGCTTTCATCTGATATCCGTTTGTTGTTTCTGTTTCGAGTCGAGCGCGGATTTTGGTTTATTATTTTCAATATAATTTTGGAACCGACCAAAAAAAAAAATTGTTACCCACTTTTTACCCTTTTTAAAAAATTTTTTTGGTTTACTTTTCAAGGTACGTAGAATCCAAAAATCGAATAAAATTTTGCCGTCTGTCCGCTGTTCGTGGCACTTTCCTTAGTTCCCAAGAACCGATTTTGATGAAATTTGGTAGTATATGACGAAACAGACGCGAATGAAAAAGAGTGAAGCAAGAAAGAAACTTGAAAACAGTCCTTCTAAAACTCTGAGTTGTCAACTTACACTTTAATTTTGAACACGTAAGAGTTAATAAAAAATTCGAATACTAGTATTTTGGATTCTGATGTCTAATGTAGTCTATTACTGTAAAATGTATTGATCTCAAAACTAAGTTTTCGACCAAAAAATTTTCCTTACCCCCTTAAGAAGAGGAAGAGGGGCTCCATACTCGAGGCCTAAGCATTGTAAAATGATATGTGGTTTAGTTTAAACCACATATTTGTTGGCTTTATATTCAATACACGATAACAAGAACTTTAGAGGTGAAATGTTTGTAGGTTGTCTTCGATAGTCGCGTGAAGTGGGAGAAACAGATAGCTTTAGTTATCACTGACTTAGTAAACTGTTATACAGATAGCCGTGGTCGTTCGCCTTGCGGGAAGATCGTGAGTTCAATCTCGGGTGCCGGGCGCGTTTTCGACCAGGGTGGTGAGGCAATGGGAAGCCATGAGCGAAATCATCAGAACAAATTCTGATCTTCCCTTAGGAAGACAGCTGATGACGTCCGCGACGCCAGGAATGGCAGTCGGACGAAAATTCAACCTGAAATGGTTGTTTACTTTACTTTTTAGTAAATTGTTATATGATTTTGCTAGTCCCGACAAGATATTGCCATTGACCCTTTCAAAAATGTTACACTTCGCCATTGTTTAATCGTTGCTCTTGAACCGTCTTCATGCTAGGGTGGTACATATCCCGTTATCCCTCTACTAAGCTGGTAATTGGGAAACCACGTTATCAGCAAATATTTTCCTTCCATTCCTCTTTCCAAAATTGCTGGCCCCGATTTTTGCTCTTCAAAGCTCGTACCTCATGCCATCTGCGATTTCGGCTTGTTTTAAGGTCTTTTCAGCAACATTCTGCCCGCATTTCTGCTATGTTCGTTAATTCAGCAATTCTAGAGAGGAACAAATCCAAGAGTTGTGTGGGATCTGGTTCAGATCCCATGGAAAATCTCTCCTGCTAATCTGATTTCCCAGTTACCAACTAAGAGATGAAGATTCCACATATGATCGGTAATCGCCATAAGATCATTTACACACATTGATACTACCTGATCCAGAGACTTCAATAACCTACTAAACTTACTATCATCTTCACACGATCAGTTCAACGGAATCAAGAAACTCGGCCCTACGGGCCTCGCCAAGGGGCTGTGCCCCCTGGACCCCCCTTTTTGTTTTTATTTAGAGCCTGCTGCTACAAGTATAGAAACGTAGAATACGCTTTAGCCTCGATTGGACGCTGAACTGCTGAACGTTCAACGGTGATTATCAAACGTGTATTAGCGTTTAAGTAACGTACAATAACGATGGTATTGATATGGCGGGCGAATATGGAATCAATGCACGATCCACCACGATAATCCGCATTCTTGTATGTGACAATCAATACAAACGTGCGCAAATCAATAGAAAAACGACGGTTTATTTTATTGAAAACCACGCGGAGCACTGTAGGACAATCCATTCGCTCCCTACGACAACTTAAGGATTTTCCTTCGATAAAACAGAATCACGAGTGTGTATCACCAAAGAGGTCTAATCTCCGTTGAAATTTTATCTGAAAACTAAGTACGTTCATCTCAGTACAACACGAAACTCTAATCAAAGAAGCAATCAAATCACACGCGATTCGAAAGATACAGCTTTCGTACAAGTACGCAACCACGAGAGACATTTTATGTCTTTGCGCCCCCTTTCCCCTTCATATAAAACCCCGTATTGTACTTTTGTTTGTGGAAATTTGATTGTGCTCGTTGATGGTTGCGATGTAATGTACGTAAATATTCATTTAAACCCGCCCTCTCAAATTTCAGGTTCCTGCGTTCAACAGGAGAGAAAATGGCCTTGGAGCTCACTCAGCTGATCAGTGACCACTCATGCGCCTTCAGCATTCTCAATTGACCCGCCCTCTCAAATTTCAGGTTCCTGCGTTCAACAGGAGAGGAAATAGCCTTGGAGCAAACTCAGCTGATCAGTGACCACTCAGGCGCCTTCAGCATTCTCCTTTGACCCTGTCTCTCAAATTTCAGGTTCCTGCGTTCAACAGGAGAGGAAATAGCCTTGGAGCTCACTCAGCTGATCAGTGACCACTCAGGCGCCTTCAGCATTCTCCTTTGACCCTGTCTCTCAAATTTCAGGTTCCTGCGTTCAACAGGAGAGGAAATAGCCTTGGAGCTCACTCAGCTGATCAGTGACCACTCAGGCGCCTTCAGCATTCTCAATTGACCCGCCCTCTCAAATTTCAGGTTCCTGCGTTCAACAGGAGAGGAAATGGCCTTGGAGCTCACTCAGCTGATCAGTGGCCACTCAGGCGCCTTCAGCATTCTCCATTGACCCTGCCTCCGTAACGCTTCAAAGAGATCTGTTGGATGACGATACCTATTTTCCTCTCACGATCATGTTGACATCTCATTTGTTACTCACGATCATATGTTACTAAACATGCGCATAATTCAGCTTTCTGTACAGGTACATTCATATTAGGGACCATGTACCATGTTTAATAAATTGAGAGCTTTCCAATGAGTGGTGAACGATTTTTGTGGGGTGGAAAATGAGGAAGTTAGTTTTCCCTAGGAACGATTGGTTGTACGTGAAAATCATCACAATTATTTGGTAACGAATTTTGGTAACGGTTTTCGAGTTATGTGCCAGAGCAAAGACATAAAATGTCAAAATGAAACACTTCACTTCAAACGGGTTTGTCGCAACTACTACACACGGATGTAAATATTCTTATAAACCTAAGGACGATTCGCGAACGACTGAAACTCCGATTTACATAAATAAAATTACTCACTTCAAACGGGTTTGTCGCAATAAACATCTGGTGATATGTTTATTGGTTGTCATGTTAATGTCACACATTTCGTTCCCATCCCGCGTTAGGGATGTCCGATACTTCAAAAGTATCGATATAATATCGTATCGATACATCTAGAAAGTATCAAAAAGTATCGATGCGATACTTTCAAAAAGTATCGATATTTTGAAGTATCGATACTTTTCGATACTTTCACAAAAATGGGTGAAATTTTCGTTTATGTTTCTCTCTATCAGTGTGACATCTCTCCGTCACGAGGATAATAATTAATATAGAATGAACAAAACGATAAATCACTCATTTTGTTATTTAAAACTTGTTTTTGTTTAGGCACTTGTTTGGGTTAACATTTTGGTGGTCCTTCCTCGATACAGAAGGTTATCATAGAGAGCTGGAAGTGGTGGTACATCATCTTTGTTTAATTTGTTGAAGTTTTTTAGTCTCCCAACAATCTACGTAGAGATAGAGGTACTGTCAAGTAGGAGCCTTCATGTTGTAGGTGTTGAAACAGATAAAATGTGATATAAAAAAGTATCGCCTCCGATACCGGAATAAAAGTATCGATACTACGATATATATCAGGGAAAAAAAGTATCGATATGTATCGATACTTTTTTCAAGAAATATCGATACTTTTAAGTATCGATACTTTTGGGACATCCCTATCCCGCGTTCCATTTTCGGCTAGTTAGTCCATGGCTAAAGCGTATTCTACGCTAAAATCGATCTTCTTCTCTTCACACCTGTTCTGAATTAATTTACTTCCAAACATTTCCAGTGATTTCCTTCCACTGTCTGTGTACTGAATTTCACTGCTCCATGTTGAACTGGAGAGAAGATAACGCTTTGTTGATGTCTTCATCACTCCCCCAGCTGATTGAAACACTTTAAAGGCACTTTAAAGGCAACTCGTCAAAACTGACTTTCATACCAAGTTTAACGCTTAAACACGAAGTTTCGAGTTTCAAAGTTATAATAAGCGAATTCTGGGCTCTGTTTATCAGACTTGCATTGTAAATAGCTGTTGGTGCTAAAATAACTATAACAGTGTGTTCTAGGATTCCAACACTCCCGCTGACACAATACAAAACACAATAATGTCACGAAATGTCGCGTGGAAATGTAAGACGGGGTCGGTACATAAATAATTTAATTAAGAAGGTTTGTACAGGCTCGACTTGGAAGTGATCTCAAACTTTAATTAGAAACTGAATGAATGAAGAACCGACGAGCTTCCGCGGAATTTCATTAGACTCTTTGGGCACCCCGTGTTTAATAAAACTTAAAAAACGCTGCAAATGATTGTACAACGTATATTATTTTTCTGTTCAGCTCCGAGTGGTCTTATTCGATTCGTGAAACATCGAAATGTGAGAGTTGTAGGTGTATTTCTAACGAAATTTGGGTTTTTGTTGCTCAGGATGCTCAACTACCCAATTCAAGGAATAGAAAAAGTCAGTCAAATAGGTGTGGCACATAGCATCCTCGTATCCATAATATGATTGAATCGGTGATTCGAAGCAAAGATGATCTCAAAACATCAAAGAAAAATTTGTGAAGTAAAAAAAACCATTTCAGGTTGGATTTTTATCCGACTGCCATTCCTGGGGCCGTGACGTCATCAGCTATCTTCCAAAGGGAAGATCAGAATTGGTTCTGATGATTTCGCTCATGGCTTCCCATTGCCTCACCGCCCTGGGTAGGGTCGAGGGGGAAGGGAGGGGGGATGAGAGCCCCAGACGCTCAAAAACGCTCGCTCCCGGCGGTGAGATTTGAACCCACGATCCCCGCAGAAATTGGTCCAAATTCCACCACCACAGAAACGCGCGCCCAAGCAGCCGCGGCTACACTGGACCCCAAACGCTCAAGAAGCACAACTAGGAAACCCAATTCAAGGAATTGAAAAACGTCAGTCAAATGGGTTTGGCACATAGCATCCTCGTATCCATTACACGATTGTATAGATAATCTCAAAACATCCATCTTCGAGTACCTACCTGCCACTACCCTCCAAATCAAATAATGATGGAATTTATAGGGAACCATCCAGAGTTCAACCACACATTGCTTGAAAATCCTATCGACATCGGATAGAAACTGCAGAAAACATTCTTATTAGGGATTTCACCTTGTCGCATACGCAGTGGATACCAATGCTCCACTCACGATGAAATAAATGAAGAACCGACCAGAGTCCCAAAAACCCGATATTATAGGTATATTGTTTATGTTTTGAACGCCGACGGTAGACTGTAGAGAAAGTTCGACACATTTTCAGGTCTTTTTTCATTAATGAACTTCCGATTGGATACACTACGTCCGATGCAAAAAAAAAACTACGCCCAAAATTCCCTAGAGTTCTATTTCCTCCGACATTTTCGTAGGCATCAGTGAATCTGAACTAAATTTTGGTGAGGACGCGATTCTTTCTCTTGAAGCAAAGGATAGGTTCATTTTATACTATCAGTTAATGTGAATACTATCCAGAAAAATCCACTTTCCAGCTGTCAGAATTATTAGGAATTACCACCATTGGATTCAGCGTGAAAATTTAGTAGTAAATGATACCAAACTCGTCATGACATCGAGATCGAGGGTGACCATACACCGCATAAAACACTCGATTTTCTTGTAAAACACACTTTTCTTGGCATTCAAACTTGATTTACTCTTCCAATTGGAATTTTATAAAGAAAAATTGATAAACCGTTGGAAAGCCAAAAAGCGCCCATCGAAATGGGCAGGAATTCAGAATAAAAACTTTGACAGCAAAAAGTCAAATTTCGAAGAATTTTTAAAGTTCATTTTTTGACTTGATTTTTTCAAATCATTTTATTGCTAAAAGATTTTGGTTTTGCACTCAGTAGCATGGAAATTCCTTCGATATCCCCGAATTTGAATTTACTTGGTAAATAACAGAGGATATGACAGTTTTAATGGTGTAGGGTCTAAAGCACGAAAAAATTCTATAAATTGAAAAAGCTTGAAAAACAAGGGGTTAAAACAAAATTGCTAGAAAGGTTAGAAAAACCTTGTAAAATCGAACCCTGAAGTATTGTCCTATATAGCTGTTACTTGGAAATCAGAAATTTTCAAAATAATGAAGAGTTCATTAAGTAGGTACTTACTCACCTCCTATTATTTTAACTCTCCCGTTGACGTTGTTTTGAAGTTCGATGTTGACTGCTGGATTAATCCTTTGCGTCATTGAGAGCTGAAACCAGAAGAAATTGAAAGTTTAGAATCAACGTAGGTATTCATTGATACTTATTTTAAAAATTGAAAAATTATTTTTTGATCATTGTTTTCATAGATGAGCAAAATACGCCACGAATGAAACGAGAGCCCTGCGAACCCAGCACTTTCACAAACCTGAAACGTAGGCCAATTTTGCCCATTTTTGTACCAGGAACCTTCGTTCTTGATGGGAAGCAGTTGATTCGTTCATAACAGTTATCTCCGACTTCAAATTGAATTGTTGGTATTTTTGAGCCGAGGATGGGAGAGGAAAGAAAATTATTAGCGGAATATTCACTTCAATAAAACCCAGCTGCCTAAAGGAATCTATGGCCTCCTTAGATTTTCCACAAATTCTAGTAATTCTCGCCTTCAACGATACTTGTTCACAGCATTTCGGAACTCAAAAGTGATCATAAATTCTGTCCCTCGACCGTAACTTTGCCGTTTTGGTAAGCCAATTACTCAGAGAGTGTACCTACTCCCTACTTCCTGATGAGTTACCACGAGGAAGCCAATTTCTCCTCCGAGGAAATCGCCGCTTTTCTCGGAGTAATGTCAACCCATATTTCCGCAAAAGTGTGAAAATTAATTACCGAAAGAAGTCGCTGTCTCCCTCAAAAACAAGAGGAGTTTTGAAGAAAAGTTTCTCAACCCCCAGTTTCTCGGAAACCCCTGGTAGATTACAGAGACGAAAAATATACTGTTTGTAGTGTGTAAAGGTAATTTTCAATCATAAACACCGTTGATTAATTTATAACTCACGATTATAAACAAATTTGGTACTTAACTTGTAAACGGCTCGACTGTTTTGGAGAGAAATTGGCGATCCGAGCTCGTTACTTTCTTTAATGAGGGGTGCCGACATGTAAGAAGATGGGGTGACGAGTTTAAATTCAATTTTTACCCGTCCGTTGCCCGGAGAATATGCGAAACCTCAGGTCTCAGTCGGTCGCTGTTCTTTTCTCGTTCCCTTAAATTGCAGGCACTCGAACTTTTTTAAATATTATTATTGGGACGGGGCAAGCCCTTAGTCACTTAGACCATAAGTTTGACAGGATTCCCTTTTTTCACTTAAGTGCACGTTTGAAAACCTCTTCTTTCACGAAGTGAAGAAGTTTTTCGGGCGTTTCCCGAGCAATTTCGGCCGGGACAAGAGTACCCTTACCAAAATACCGGAATCTGGTAGATGCTACAGCAGGACACACAGAGGATGTGTTCTGCTGTTTCGACTCCTTCGCAGCAGAGCCAACATTCAACTGTCCTGGCCTTGCCCATCTTGTTGAGATGGTATCTCAGGGGGCAATGGCCAGTCAGGAGACCCACGATGGTGCGAAGGTCCTTCCTCCTTAGCGACAGTAGAGCTTTTGCTCTTTTTTTAGAGATGTTGATTAGCTGCTTGGCTTGCCTCTGCTTTGGAGTGTTGCGCCAGTACGCAGCTCTCTTGCTGTCCTCCCATTTTTGGACCTGTTGAGTAATGAAGCTCTTAGTAACCCCGAGTAGGGGTTCAGGACCAAAACATTGGGATTCCGATCCCTGCTTAGCGAGTCTATCGGCTTCTTCATTGCCATCTACTCCTTCATGGCCAGGGACCCAGAGCAAAGTTAACTTATTGCCCCGAGCCGCAGCCTTCAGGAAGTCCAGACAATCCCAGGTTAGCCTTGAGGTTATTGAGTAGGCTGCAATGGCCTTTAGGGCTGCCTGGCTATCAGACATTATACAAATTCTCGCACCTTTGAGTCGTTTTTTGGCGATCTCTTGTGCGCATATTTCTATGGCATGGGTTTCAGCCTGATAAATGGTCGCTGTTGTTCCTAGGGGTTTAGTTAGGCTGAAATTTGGGCCTTTGATCCCTAGACCAGCTTTTCCATTCATCACAGACCCATCTGTGTACCACAGAAGTGAACCTGGTTCATATTGAGGCGTGCCTCTTTTCCAGCATTCACGATCATTAATGATCACTCTAAAGGGCAGGTAAAAGTTCATTCTCTCTGACATAGTGTCAGGGACTGACTTGACCACTGGATCGGTGTGGACTTGGTCCAGTATTTCCAGGTGGCTCCCTTTACGAGGGGAGAGTTTGAGTTTTCCCGAGTGCAGCATTCTGATAGCCCCCAGGAAGGCTGTCCTCTGAACAAAGATATGTAGAGGGGTGAGGTCAAGAAGAACCTCTAGTGCTGCTGAAGGGGTGGTACTCATTGCTCCAGATATACCAAGGCATGCTTGCCTTTGTAGTTTGGTTAGCTGGAGCATAGATGTAGCCTGGTTTTGATTTTTGCCACCATACAACTGAGGCATAGGTGATCATGGGTGTGACAATCGCTTTGTATGACCAGGAGGTCATTCAGGCGTTAGATCCCATGTTTTTCCGAGCATTCTGTGACAAGCCCATAATGCTCGTGTTCCTTTGTTTAGGATATACTCTAGGTGCTTGTTCCACAAGAGTTTATGGTCTAGCACAACCCCCAGATATTTAACTTCATTGGAGAACGAAATCCTCTGCTCATGAAGATAGGGGTTTTTTAGAGATAGTTTCCTTCTGTTCGTGAAGGGAACAATGGTGGTCTTTTCTGGGTTAACATGAAGCCATTGGTCAGAGCACCATTTTTGGACGATATTCAGAGCACACTGCATTCGGTCTGATACGACGCAGTCGAATTTGCCCCTAACTATTATGTTAAGATCATCCGCGTAGGCTATTACCTCAAAACCTGCACGAGTTAGAGTTTCAAGCAACTCGTCAGCCACCAACAGCCAGAGCAGTGGGGAAAGAACCCCTCCTTGCGGGCAACCTCTGTTAGCTAGAACAGTGATGCTCGCCCCGCCCTGTGTGGTAGTAATCACCCTACTGATCAACATAGCTTTGATCCAGTGGGTAGTAGGGTCTTCGATCCCTTTGTTTCTAGCTGCTCTTTCCAGTGAAACATAGTTGGTGTTATCGAAAGCACCCCCTATGTCCAGGAAACAGCAGAGGGCCACTTCTTTTGATTCCCACTCAAACTTTAGAAGTTGTACCTAAATTTTAAATTTTCAAGGATCTCTGAAATTCATTAGTCTAGGGAATTGAAAACTTAAATATTACCGCTGGAATCATACCTAACTGAACAATTCTAAACTAAATCATTGTTCGATTTTAATGATTCCAGCTGCAATATTTTAGTTTTTCAATTCACTTTTTAACCCAGAAATTTAGAAATTTCAACTTCAAATTTAGGTACAATTTTTGAAGTTTGAGAAAGTGATTTTTTTCTCTCATAGTGAAAGTATTCTCCCAAATTTAACTTGCTACTATCCACTTTGTAAAAAAATTAGGTAGACGCCACTAAGTGCTTATTTCCATCAATTTTTCATATTGGGAATTCACCTTACACCTCATTTACCACCTCTCATGGTGAAATACTCTGAATTTACGTGATAGTTCTTACTAAATTGGAGCAGCAAAAATGTAACTTCATGCAATAGAGGACCACTAGGTACTTCTGGGTTAGAAGTAGTGACAAATTCTACTGGTGTGAATGAGTAAATCCCAGGAGTCAGAACACCATCTAATCCAAAACTACAAGTACTTACTAACCGGAGAGGAAGATGCGTATTTCTCCATGCCGTACAGAAATACAAAGATGAACTAAACATTTATAATCAGAAATCAGCCGTAAAAAGGAAGTTGCTAGATCGAATATTGTATTTTTGCATAATTACATTCTTTCCGCGTTCTGACCCACAATAGAATGTTTTGCGATGCTTTTAAATGGGAAGGGAGCTATTAGAGTAGAGTAATGGCAGATCCTGAGGCCGATAATGTGTATCAATGGGGAGAAATTATGCTGAAAACCTTCGTCGAGAAATATATTGGTGAATAAAAGAGATGGAATAATATGAATTCAACTTTTGGTTGTCACGTTATCAATCTTTGAGTAAATTTTAGGAAGACTGTCGGAGTGGTTGACACGTCCATCAATAACACTATACAATTCACCTCTACTTCTGAAAATGAATAAATTAACGAATAATGAATATCTGTCAAGTCCGGTGGACATAAAAGATTCCTCCCAAAAGGATAACACGAACATATAGAATATTGTGGTTTAGAAATATTGTAGGAAAGATGGGCATGAAATTTATACTGGACAGCCTAGGAACTGAAACACTTCGTATCCCACAAAATACCAAAATCAAATAATTTTGATTAAATGTAATTAAAATTTATTATAAAAATAAATTTATTAACCCTAATTTGACAATGGTATCACTAGTGTCACCGAAAACATCTCCTCAGGAACTCCACAGCTATCCCAAAGTGTCATCAGAGTAACCAAAATTAAATTGGAATTTTAAATTTAATGGATAGCTGAATTGTTTGAGGACCATTGGAAGTCTCAAAATAGAGTTAGACTGAAATTTCCAAAGAAGTCGAAGAAGAAAAATTTCCAAAATGTTTGTCACAAACCTCATTTTCTGACTTCTAATAACGTACAAAAAATTCAGCACTGTTCGCTAATTTTTAAATTTCAGTTTAAATATAGTTAATATGGTGACACCTTGGGACAACTAAGATCTTTTCCTAAGATGTTTTTCGGTGACATTAGTGACACCATGGTCCAATTAGGGTTAATGTACGCTTCAGCGATGAATTAAATTAATATCTAAATTTCAACTCATGGCCACATGATTTCTAAATCCATTTTCGATATTACTGGAATTTCATCATCTGTGTAAAATTATTTAAATAATATTTAACTATATTATATTATAATTTGGTTCGAAGTTTCTTGGCGGAAAAGTCGTATTTTCTGTTTAAAAAATTTTTAAAGTTAAGTTTGAGTTAAGTTAAAGTTAAGTTGAAAGTTAATTTTGGAGAAATTTCCTTAAAAAGTGCGCGGTGTCGTCAGTCGAGTTAGAGTGATCACCAGTACGGAAATTAGGTACAATTAATTTTCAAACAAATAATGTTTTCTTCGGAATCTATCAAGGTAGTCGAAGCATTTTTTTAATTTATCAAAATGAAAAAAAAATTCCTCCAAACCCAAATTGATTAGGATCAGTTCAATGGTACCCACTGCGCACGCGCCAACATGAAATCGATACCTTAAAGCACAAAGGAGCTACGTCCAAAAACGGAGTTTTGAGAAAACGCAAAAGAAATTATCACCAATGCACAATTCCTAAAATAGTGGCTTATTTCACTAAGCTCTTTAATTTCCTCAATAAATTTTCAAGCTATTATCGTCAAGAAAACTCAATAATAGTTTGTTGAATTTGAGTTTTTCTGAAATTAAAAAAAAATAAACATATTGTTTAGTAATGCATGCATTCCAGGGGACGTCCCATTGGATAAGCATTAGATCAGTTTAACCAGTTGGTCAGCAATAAAACTGTTTCAATCGATGTAATTTATTTATTACTTTAGGCAAGAAATACTGACCCCCCCCCCCCCCTCTCACCCTTATCCACCATAAAATTTCTAGCGGCATGAGAGCCTCGAATCTGAAGAGCATTTTAAAATCCATGATCTACGACACCCAACATGCAAATTCGAGTTCACCCCCCCCCCCCCCCGACACCAACACCAATGGTGCCAGTCTGGCACCAAAGCGGAAATACGTCGTAACGTTGAACTTTCATCTATTAGTTTTAGTAGGCGGTCTGTCGAGGTTCACATCCGTATTCAAGGTGAAACACAAAAAAAAAAAAGTCTGCCAAGTGGGTGTGGCACATAGCTTCCTCGTATCCATAACCCGATTATATAGATGATCCGATGCATAGTAGTTAATCTGAAAACACCAATCTCTAAGTACCTTTCACTACCCTCATAGGGTACCATCTACACGCTAATCTGGACAATCCTAGAAAATTTCATCAAATTCGGACGAAAAATGTAAGTGCGGTAGTGATTGGAATCAAAAACTTTCATAGTCAGACTGGGAATCGAACCTGGATCTGCTGGGTGTGAGTCCAGTACTTTGCTTACTGATCTACAGAAGGGTTTGTAGAATGGCTTTGAGATCCTCACCTCAGACGCAATTGTTACGGCTGTTACAAGTATTTTACGATTGCGCATGCGCAGAGGCTACTGTAAATTTTAAGGCCTTGATTTTCATTGGGGACCATCTACAACCTAATCCGCGTAATCCCTGAAAATGTCATCGAAATCGGGTAGAAATTGTGGAAGTTATGGCTGTTACAAGGAATTCACGTTTGCGCATGCGCAGTCGCTTCTATCAGTCCGAGGATGATGATTTTCATAGGGGACCATCTAAACACTAATCTGTAACATCCCGGAAAATTTCATTGAAATCGGATGGAAAAAGTGGAAGTTACGGCCGTTACAAGAAAATTAACGTTTGCGCATGCGTAGTGACTACTATCAGTCCGAAGGTGATGATTTTCATAGGGGACCATCTAATCACTAATCTGTAACATCCCTGAAAATTTCATTGAAATCGGATGGAAAATGTGGAAGTTATGGCTGTTACAAGGAATTCACGTTTGCGCATGCGCAGTCGCTTCTATCAGTCCGAGGATGATGATTTTCATAGGGGACCGTCTACACACCAACCCGCACAATCCCTGAAAATTTCATCGAAATCGGACAATAACTTCGTATAGTTATGCGCGTTACAAGGAAATCATGACAGACACACAGACACACAGACACACAGACAGACAGACACACAGACAGACAGACACGGAACCAAAATTGTTCGGAAAGGTCTAAAACGCAAAACGCGAGTGAAAATTTTGATTTTGGAGAACTTTTTTTTTTCGTCCTTGAAAAGTGAAAACAAAGCTTCCGCTACCTAGGGATGGCATATCGAATGAAATATATCGATATATCGATCAAACGATATATCGTCAATGAGATATCGATACCTTCGATATATCGGAGAAAATATATCGATATTTCGATATATCGGAGAAAATATATCGATTTTTCGACGTATCGGAAGATCTACTTTAAAATGTCACATGTGAAGTACGTAGGTGAATTTAATAGTTTTAAAACAATATACCTAAAAATAATTTAGGATGACATTTATGGACTTATCGGAGTATCTACTAGGAAAAACTTGAAGAAGTAAGTAGGTAGGTGAATAGAATAGTTACTAACATCATTTTGAGGGAATTATATCGATATACTCGACATATCGGAAGATCTATTTGGAAAAACCGTGTGAAATACGTATTAACCTACTTTCAAAAGTTACTGGGTATGAATGATCGAAATTCATTGATTAAAAACTGGAAAAAAGTGCGAAAATGTCATTGCAATGTTAAATTAATTTATAAATTGACAGGGGTATAGGTACTGTGGACGATCATGATCCTTCAAAATTGAAAATAATTGTTGTGAAAACCTGCTCCACTTCGTTTAGTAGGTAGTTTTAAGTTGGACGAGCCTCCATTAATTTTGGTAAGTCAAGTATTTGAGCCTTGAGAGCCACTGTAGGTGAATACTATGCACACAATCATGTCTGAGCTGAAGTCAACAGTCTGAAATCAACCCATCAGTAGGTACCTACAAAATTTGGAATAAAATTACTTGATGTTTTTTCAAGTACAGGCGTCCCTTCTCGTCCATTCATTTCAATATTTAATTTTTACTAAAAAAAAATTTTTTTTTTAACTTGAAAACAGGTCGCGATATATCGTTAAATATATCGATATTGACCGATAATATCGGTTCTCTATATCGATATAAATATATCGATATATCAACCGTAATATATCGATATATTTCATATATCGATATATCGTTGCCATCCCTACCGCTACCTTGGTAGACTCGGAAGCAAAACCACGAAATATGCGGTTTATGGTGTCCTGGCACCATGGTGGCACCACTATTAGTTCCATGGTGGTACAGAGAATAATTCATGAAAATCCGGAGGTATATTGAGAATTTTTCCTCAATTTCAAAGCTTGGGGAAAGTTAGTAAGCAGTAAAGGAACCGAAATATTGAAAAATCGGATATTTTGTGAATATTATCCCCCCACTTGTCCCCTCACCTTGCGAATTTTGGTACTCGGGTGAAATTATGTACAACTCGGAAGTTATTTGAGTCAAACAAAAAAAGAAACACGCAAATCGGTTGGAAATTGAGGCCTGGGCAGAATTTACAAGATTATGTTATATTTTTAAGCATTAACCCCCCTTTCCCCCCCTTAAAAGGCAAAATTCGAAATTCCGGCGACGTAGTGCACAACTAGATAGTTTTCCGCGTCGAACAAAAAAAGAACCAGGAAAATCGGTTGAGAACTAAGGGCTGGGCAGACGACACAAGATTTTGTCACACACACACACACACATACACACACACACACACACACACACACACACACACACACACACACACAGACAGACATACACCTATGGTTTTTTTCGCGGATTTGGATTCAGAATGGTCTAAAACGGATTACTGCGTGGTTATTTTTTTTTCTGTTGAGTGTTGTCCAACTTCACCCCAGATCGATCGCATAAGGACGCCCAAGTCTTACTGTGGGACGTCCTAAAAAATGTGGAAGGTGGATGGACATAGCTCCTTTGCGCTTTAAGGTATCGAAATTCTTGTAACACTCATAACATCCACATTATTCAATCGATTACGATACAATTTTCAGGGATTGTGAGGTTGGAACTCTGGTTGGTTTCCTATAAATGTCATCTTCAACTGCTCATCACATTTGAACGGTAGTGGTAGTTACTTGGAGGTTTTTCTACTTATCCCTAACTCAGTGGATCCTACTGGCCAAAATTCAATTAAATCGTGAAGAATTCGGTTGATCCAACAAAGAGCATCCAAATTGAAGAATTTAGGAATTGAAAAATCGTAGTTTAAAAAAATCCTCGTTTTCGCATGCTGAAAAAATTCTGAAAATTCCATATTTTTGTATGGTTTTTGCCTCGGAAAGACTTTTTATACGCTTTTCTTTTCATTTTCCCATATTCAAAGGATTTCCTCAGTACCCCCCCCCCCACCGATTCCTAATTACACCTGCCCTGGAGTACAGAGAACCTCCCGTTGACGTCACCGCGGTTATTCGTTTCTCTCATTCCACATCACCGGGGGTCTGACGGCCGATATTAATCCTGGTCGGATTATAATTGCGTTTTCCGATTGGCTGCTTGAAGGTTTACCCCCCCCCCCCCCAACCACCTACCATCACGATCGATTCGATAATATAATTTCGTTAATGTGTTTTTGTGTTTCCCCTTCTCTTGAAAGTTGTTTTGGACGAGTAGAGCGTTAAGGTTACGGGGTGTCGATACTCCGGGCCTTTATTTACCTGAGTTGATGTAGAAAATAATGAAATACCAACATAATGACATCGATTAATCTCGATTTCCATCTATTT
Source organism: Apolygus lucorum (assembly GCA_009739505.2). Classification (NCBI taxonomy): domain Eukaryota; kingdom Metazoa; phylum Arthropoda; class Insecta; order Hemiptera; family Miridae; genus Apolygus; species Apolygus lucorum. Next base: position 38,965,084 of record CM019170.2, on the reverse strand, counting down.
CACCTCAATTCTATGAACAATGGACTCAGAAAGTTTTTCTTTTTTTTTTAAATCCTTCCTTGTATAGATAACCCGATTGTATTCATGATCAGATGCCTAGTAGTTAATTTAAAATTCTGAAACTGAATTGGAAAATTCTGAATATGGTTTGGAAAATTCCGAATTAGACTTGGAAATCCTATATACGCCATTCCTATCTTTAATCACCCTTGACAGAAGTGTGGCGTTACATGATCATTTGGAGGAAGTTTTTAAATGATTCTAAAGTTCGCATTTTGAGCTAAAATTTCCAGCCAATTCCCATTTCACAGCTTAATTCAACGGGTATGATTTAGGCATTTTCTCATCTTCTTCAGTTACCTAATATTTCGAGGGAATTTCGAGTATTGGCGAAAGTCTGAAATTTCCCTAGCTCTGTTGTTTTCTTCGGTCTTCGATAACGAAACTTTTGATCCCTGTACTGTTCCTACATCCCACTTCTGATACCAGAGAAATGACTCTACAAAACCATGAAACCACACTTTCCAGTACAAACTGAGACTGAAACTATTATTGAATCATTTAGTGAAACAGTTAGTGAACTTACGTGCTAGTACCACATGCCAAAATTGCAACTTTCCCAAAATACATACATTTTAACCCTCAAATTGGCATTTTTTCAAAATTAGTCTGCCTTATATAAGCAATGTTACTTGATGTTACTTAAAGCAAGGTTACTGAAGGCAGATCACGCTGCTTGAGTTTCAATAAAGTAGTACAGTATTGAGCAAAAATATGGAGTATCCCAAAATCAACAAATTTTCATTAATGAATTGACAATTTTTGTATTTGATTCTGCCACTAGAAGACAGCGGGCTATCCAAGGCAGACCATGCTCTATTTTTTACATACCACTCATACTTAAAAAATGTATTTACATTTTACATACCACTCATGTGTTAAAATGTGAATCATCCCAAAGTTGTCTGAATTTTAAATCAAATTTGACAATTTTTCAATTTAACTCTGCCAGGACTTTACAGCTGCTTAGTATTGGCAGACAAGTCTCAAACCCGTAAGTAGACTTTTAAAATCCAGCTGTAAAAATTTGGAACGTCCCAAAAATTGTGGATTTTTGCACAAAAAGTGTACAATTTTTAAAATTGAGTCTGCCGAGGGTTAAGAGTGGCAGACTGAAGAAAACATCCATGATTGGACTTAATCTATCATTCACGGAGTTTTCATCCATCCCGGAGATATGATGATTTTTCGCGATTTTTGAACATTTCACATGGCCGCCATTTTTGAAAGCAACCGTTTTGGAATGGCAGACTTGAATTTTCTATCTCAGAATGGACAAGATTTTCATAATTTGTCGTCAAATCGTATCCCTAAATGAAGTGCGATTTTCGGCCTCGGCTCCAGGACTATAAGTAAATAAGTAAAGTAAACAACCATTACAGGTTGAATTTTCGTCCGACTGCCATTCCTGGAGATGCAGACGTCATCAGCTGAAGATCAGAATTTGTTCTGATGATTTCGCTCATGGCTTCGCATTGACCTCACCGCCCTGGGTTGTGACGAGGGAGAACTGCTACCGGCTTACCCGAAAATATGCTCCCGAGGCTAGCCTCGAACTCACGGCCCCGGAACTGGTCCGAGTCTCGTCTCCAGGGACACACGCCGGAACTCGCTCGGCCACAGCTGAACCCGATTTTCACGCCCATAACTGTTCAGAGAGAAAACAATAAGAGAAACGAAAACGAATATGAGAAACGAAAACGATTACGAGACAACAATCTTTAGAATGGTAGTTCGTTGAAGTAGCGGGAGGTAGCGCTGAGACCCAACAAGGATTGTTGGGGGCTAGACTCTCATAAAATTTCATTAGTCATAACCAAACACCAACGTAACCAAAAATCCCAACTATATGATTGAAGTCGGTCAAAAACGATCTGGTTTTGATGACATTTTCAGATTCCCACCTAGTAGGCTCGTGTGCTACTCCCTTCAGTCCTTGCACTTATGAGAAATGGAGATGTGCTGTTGCATCATCCAGTTAGTTTTCTTCTCCACATCGGATCGATAGATTTGAATTGTTTAGCGTGAATTATACCGGGGAATCGCCATATTTCCCGTGCGTGTTGCCAGGTGGGGGGGGGGGGGGGGGGTCGAGTTGTATCAAGTGAGAATGATAAATCGAATATAGTTGAACGACCTTGGTGGGAGAGTCGATAACTCAAGCGCTGCAGTCGATCGTATTCTTCCTCCAATCAGATGGAGATATTGTGAGGGGGGGGGAGGGTCGACAGGGTGAAAATGAGGGTGGTAGTTATATTTTCATTTGTGAGCTCTAAATATAGAATATATAGGACTTTTGGTGGACGATGAAAGGTCTTTCTACACTTGGGGGAAACTTGTGTTTGAAGTTACACCTGTGTACTTCAGCGTTGTGCATATTCAGGTACACAAGTGGGTTTATAGTTTTGGTTTATTATTTTCAATAATGAACCTTTGGAATCGACCAAGAAAAAAAATGTTTTAACACCCCCTCAAAATTTGATGGTTTACGTTTCAAGGTACGTAGAATCCAAAAATCGAATAAAAATTTGGCCGTCCGTCCGCCGTACGCCGTACGCCATACGCGGCACTTTTGCCACTTAGCATTGACCGATTTTGATGAAATTTGGTAAGTAGGCTCCATTTGGGGTCTAGTTGTGCCCCGAAGATTTTGGTTGATGTAGGTCAGTTCTAAGGGTTCCAAAATCAATTTTGAAATTTTGAAAATGCCCTAACTCAAAAAATTTTGATATAAAGGTATTTTGTTTACTTCAATTTAAGATTCTATAGAATTGTTAGAATTTTTTGAGACCACCCGGAGCTCTGTAGGACAAACCGTTCGCTCGCTACGAGAATTTAAGTTTTGGACGTACGATAAATCAAAAACACGAGTGTGAATCGCAAAAGAGGCCGAATCTCCGTTCAAATTATAGCTGACCGAAATACGATCGATGTTTTTCTTCATGTTGGATGGTTGGTGGCTTTGCAGACGAGTGATCTATAGATAAATAATAAACCATTGTGTAATAATTTGCAGCGTTTTTATTTTGTATGTACTCTAATAGCATGTGAACAAATATATGGATGATCCAAACGATTGGGATCTGAAAATAAGGGTGGTTGAGATATAAAGCTTTGAATACTAGGTAGACTACTGGTACTTGGTAGGTGGTGGTACTTGGCCTGGATGGGTCTCGCACGGGGTTACGCGGGTACAGTCAGGTATGGCATATCGAATGAAATATATCGATATACTGATCAAATTATATATCGTCAATGATATATCAATACCTACGATATATCGGATAAAATATATCGATATATCGGAAGATCTAACATGGAAAATCTTGTTGAAGTAAATACGTGAGTTAAAACATTTTAAGCTACACATACAACATTTTGGAAGAAATTTATCGATATACTTGACATGTCGGAAGATTTACATGTAAAAACTCTTTGAAGTTAGTATTTGACCCTCTCAAAAGTTTCACGGTTTACGTTACAAGGTATGTAGGGGTGGCAAATCGAGTGAAATATATCGGAAGATCTTCTTGGAAAATCTTATTGAAGTAAGTAGGTAGGTGAATTGAAACGTTGCTAATATCATTTTGGAAGAAATACATCGATATACTCGACACATCGGAAGATATAATGGAAAAACGGCTGAAGTAAGTAGGTATTTAACCTGGTTTAAAAAGTTACTGGTATGAATTATCGAAATTATCAAACGTAGTTGTAAAAGTGCGAAAATGTCATGGTTGTCAGAGCACTAGGTCAGTAGCAAAGGGTTTTTGGGGTTGCAAATTTGGGAATGAACTACTCTCAGGGGTCCTAAAACATAATATAAAAAATCATAGATACCCTCGCCATAGCAATGTTTCATTAATTTATAAATTAATTTATAAATAATAAATAATTGGAAATTTAATTTTTTCAATGAAATAAAAGATCAATGGAGGAGTTCAGAGCACCACTATCTGTACGCACGTTTGGGCCACAATATACCGAGAATGTGGGCTCGAGGAATGTCTGGATGGTTGGTAATATCCTTCTTTTTTTCGGCAGGCAGGTGAGAGAATCTTAAGATCCATAGGTGGAGTTGGACCTCTTAAAATACCTGGGAGGATCCGCATCTTCCGGTTATGTGGGATTCAAACCCACTAAAAAAAACCTCCATTTCTCCCACGTTGGAGCTCAGCCCGGAACCGTTTAACACATTACTTCGGGCTGAGTCCTGGGGCATTTAATCAGTTCTGAGTGAGGGGGAGGACCAGATGCTCCCTCCTCTCTCTTTCTCGATCTAATAGTATCTTCCTTGTGAGGATGCTTTCTGGGTACTCTGCCACAGCAGTCCGGCTCCTTTCACCTTCCAGCATCCTGCTCACAACATCCTCTGGTGTTGAACTCTGGGGAGCTAACTCCAGGTCTGCCATCAGCTGGTCTCTTTCAGGCGCCCATATGGTGCATTTGAAGAAGGTGTGGAGCACATCATCGTCATCTTTGTTCTGGCAGTGTAGATATGTTGGGGAAGATACCTTCCCAATTTTATGCAAATAGACATAAAAAGTCCTTGTCCGGTAAAGAACTTCGTAAGGAAGAAGTTCACTTTCAATCCACGTTTGAATATTTGGCACCTGCCTGTGCAGTCCGTCTTCCTCTATGTTCTACAGTCCATTTATCTTGCCATTTTGCCATTGTACGCTCCCTTTCTTCCTTTGCTTTGCAGACCCTGTTTCCTTCGTCCCTTCTCTAAAAGATTCTTTTCCTCTCTGAACCATCAGCTGAATGTGTATGACACTCGTGAGGACAAATATAGCGGGTTCTGAAACTGTTTCGGTAGGCACAGGCGATTCGTAGGGCTCCTCTACGCTGCACAGCTATTAATCTCTGTCGGAGATATGCCACACTCAATGCGTCTGCCCACACCTCCGCTCCATACAAGAGAACTGACTCCACCACTGACATCATTAGGCGTCACTTGCACGGTCTAGGGCCGTTTATGTTCTTCATAAGGTGAGCTGCTGTTTTTTGTACTGCTCTATCTGCAGTTCTTCTTATACGTTCTCCAAAAGTGATTTTGGTGTCTAACATGACTCCTAAATATCTGGCTACTGGTTTAGTTGTTATTTCGGCATTTGCAATACGCAATGGGATGATGGTAGGTATGCGCTTACGCGTAAAGATGACTACCTCAGTCATTGCTGTAACTAGTCCAAGGCTATGGTGTTGGTAATATCCTTAAAGCTAGAGGTGAGCTGTTCAGCCTGAATACGATCCCTAACAGGCCGGAACGACAGTTGAATTGCGCACTGTGCAATCTGAGAGAGCTTGAGGATACCCGACACTACCTGGTAAGATATCCAGTATTAGCTGATTTTAGAGTGAGATACTTTGATAAGACCATGCTGACTGATGAAGAGTTAGTGGAGATCCTTAATGGAAAATGTGGGCATCAGCTTCATCTTTATATTGTTTGCTCACAACGGTATAGGTCAGCATTGCTGAGGGAGTTCAATTATTTCTGATGCATTCGATCTCCCACCCTAAATTTTATAGCCCTTCGTTATTTACCTATGTTTTTGTTTATATAGATATATTATATTTACTTTAGTTTTTGGTCTGGGATGCGCACGCACAGTCATATTAAAATTGAATATATATTTATAAACGTGAGTTTTGTTTGTACTATTTCACTTATACAAATGGCCAACTAGACAGACAGCGTTTGCCATTGTTGAAATTATGATTTTGTATGTATTTATTTTGAATTGTTGTGAAAAAGAAATAATAAACATTTATTATTACGATTACTAGTGTGAGCCCCAGCTCAATGACACACTCACACAGTGACGTGTGTCATAACGAGTCATTTTACAGCAGTATTTTTAATTAAAAGGGTCCTATTAGTTGTAACTTTGCATTTCTTCTTTCATCTACCTGGTTCCCGTAACAGACAGGTAAAACGTGCGCAGCTAGGATTTTCGTGCGCTACCTGCGCAGCTAGGTTTTTCGTGCGCTTTGTGCGTAGCTACGTTTTCCGTGCGCTTTGTATTTCCCTTCAGGAAAATAACATCAGTCCATCAGACATAGACACACTTAGTGATCTAAGAGTAACTGGGCCCTTCAGGTTGAATTTAACTTCAGGAAATTGCACCTACCTTCGAGCCGCTACAGTCATCTACCAGGTAATTATCTACACCTATTTTAAATTTTATTATCATTACAAACTAGATGTGGTCATTTCAAAATTACTTTAACTTATGTCAATTTAAACTCTCAATTTATATTTGGTTGGTTTAAAAGGGAAAAACTTTGTTAAATTGGTCTAACCCCCGCAGCTTACAAATTGGTGACAGTGGTAGGATTTAACCCCCTACTTCTGACATCAAGGCGTAAACTTAGAATAATAATCACATAACCCCAAGCTTACACTAGGTAGTCCAAACCGTTGTAAACTGATCCAAAGAAAGGTGCAGCAATTTATTCTAATGGCTTCCCTACCAATCAGTTTCCCTTTCAACTTTTAGAATCAGTTTCCCTTTTAATTTTTCATGTTTCTCTTTTCCTTTCATGTTTTTCGGATCAGTTATCTCTTTCAAATATTAGGATCCGTTTCCCTTCCAACAAGAGATCATTTTCCCATTTCAACTCACGGGATCAGTTTCCTATTTCTATGATCAGTTTCCCTTTTAATTCTCAGGATAGGTTTCATATTTCTCGGATCAGTTATCCTTTTCAAATCTTAGGATCCGTTTCCTATCCAACTTTTAGATTCAGTTCCGCTTTCAAGCATTGGGATAATTTTCTTTTTCAACACGGGATCGTTTTTCCATTTCAACTCTTGGGATCAGTTTCCTTTTCTAGGTCCAAACCGTTGTAAACTGATCCAAAGAATGGTAAAGAAATTTATCCTAATGGCTTCCCTACCAATCAGTTTCCCTTCCAACTCTTATAATCAGTTTCCCATTCAATTCTTGGGATAATTTTCCCTTTCAACTTGGGATCATTTTTCCATTTCAAATCTTGGGATCAGTTTCTCTTTCAACTCACGGGATCAGTTTTCTACTTCTAGGATCAGTTCCCCTTTTAATTCTCAGGATATAGGTTTCATATTTCTCGGATTAGTTATCCTTTTCAACTCTTAGAATCAGTTTCCTTTCCAACTTGAGTTGAATTATACCCTTTCAAATCTATAATAACTAATCTATAATAGGTGACCACATCAACGACAACTTACCTGGTAGGGTCTCCACTTTTGTCCTTTTGATTTTTCCTTTCAATGATTCACTGAGAACCGGATTTCTGGTTGAAGAACGACTTTTTACGACGTGTTTTGACTGAAAACAAAGACGAATAAGGTGCCAGTCATGTAATAGAACACTAGGAGAGAAATAACCCTCAGCCAAGTTGGGTGGGCAGTACAGCTTCCTCACAAGGAACTAAAATTTGAGATTTGATTTATAAAAACATTTTGATTTAGGAAGACTCAATTATTTTCCACAACCTTGATAGGAGGTTTTCCTCTCTTCGAACAAAATCGAGATTATTTAAAATAGAAAACTTGAATTTTGACCTTGAAAATGCATAATTTGATCCCTTGAAACGCAGAAAATACCCTTTCGTGGATATTTGACTATCGTTAATTCTACTGAAATAGTTGCTGGTGAATTTCATAGTAATCTGATCTGCAGAGGATTAAAAAATATTCTGAAACAGTTCCTGAGAAAGCACAACTGGCATGAAACCCTAACAAAAACAGATAGCATTATTTGAAGTGTAGAAATTTGAACGGGGATTTGGCTCACTTCCGCCAATTGGAAGCGATTCACAATCATGTTTCTTATTTATTACTCAACCTACATTCGAGTCCTCGAGGGAGAGAACGGTTGATCCTACAGAACTCTGGCTGGTCTCATTCGATTCTAAAAATTCTATATTTTACTCTGATGTCAAAACAATACTTGTACGTCGAACGTTACCGAACTAGTACCTATGTTCGGAAAGGAACATCAGAAATGACAGACAATAATCAAAAGGGACACAAATGGCACCCGAATTTCATCAAAAACCAGCGAAATCAAAACCAGCAAGAATTCGCAATTCTGTTGCCGATCCTAAATGTTGAAAAACCAGCAACTTGATCGTGAAGTTTTAGTTTCAAATCAAAAATCACAGTTTAAAAATTGAAATGTAATTTACTATCATTACCCTTCCTGTTGTCCGCCACTAGCTCATAGGCAGCTGCTAGGGTAGGCTGCCACTAGCTCATAGGCGGCCACTAGCCCATAGGCGGCCACTAGCCACAAGGGTAGGCCGCAACTAGCTCATAGGCGGTCATTAGCTCATAGGGAGCCACTGGTCACAAGGATAGGCTGCCACTAGCTCATAGGTAGCCACTAGCCACAAGGATAGGCCGCAACTAGCTCATGGGCGGCCAATAGCTCATAGCGAGCCACTGGTCACAAGGATAGGCTGCCACTAGCTCATAGGCGGCCACTAGCCACAAGGATAGGCCGCAACTAGTTCATAGGCGGTCATTAGCTCATAGGGAGCCACTGGTCACAAGGATAGGCTGCCACTAGCTCATAGGTAGCCACTAGCCACAAGGATAGGCCGCAACTAGCTCATGGGCGGCCAATAGCTCATAGCGAGCCACTGGTCACAAGGATAGGCTGCCACTAGCTCATAGGCGGCCACTAGCCACAAGGATAGGCCGCAACTAGCTCATAGGCGGCCATTAGCTCATAGGGAGCCACTGGTCACAAGGATAGGCCGCCACTAGCTCATAGGTAGCCACTAGCCACAAGGATAGGCCGCAACTAGCTCATAGGCGGCCAATAGCTCATAGGGAGCCACTGGTCACAAGGATAGGCTGCCACTAGCTCATAGGTAGCCACTAGCCACAAGGATATGCCGCAACTAGCTCATAGGTAGCCACTGGTCACAAGGATAAGCTGCCACTAGCCTATAGGCGGTCACTAGCCAAAAGGATAGGCCGCAACTAGCTCATAGGCGGCCATTAGCTCATAGGGAGCCACTGGTCACAAGGATAGGCCGCCACTAGCTCATAGGTAGCCACTAGCCACAAGGATAGGCCGCAACTAGCTCATAGGCGGCCAATAGCTCATAGGGAGCCACTGGTCACAAGGATAGGCCGCCACTATCTCATAGGCGGCCACTAGCCCATTGGCGGCCACTAGCCACAAGGATAGGCCGCCACTAGCCCATAGGTAGCCTCTAGCCATAAGGATTGGCCGCAACTAACTCATAGATAGCCACTAGCCACGAATATAGGCCGTCACTAGCCACAAGGAAGGCCGCCACTAGCTCATATGTAACCACTGGCCACAAGTATAGGCCGCCACTAACTCATAGGTAGCCACTAGCCACAAGCTTAGGCTGCCACTAGCTCATAGGTAATACTAGCCACAAGTATAGGCCGCCACTAGCCCATAGGTAGCCACTAGCCATAAGGATTGGCCGCAACTAACTCATAGGTACCAATTAGGATAGGCCGCCACTAGCCACAAGGAAAGGCCGCTACTAGCTCATAGGTAGCCACTAGCCATAAGGATTGGCCGCAACTAACTCATAGGTAGCCATTAGGATAGGCCGCCACTAGCCACAAGGAAAGGCCGCTACTAGCTCATAGGTAGCCACTAGCCATAAGGATTGGCCGCAACTAACTCATAGGTAGCCACTAGCCACGAGGATAGGCCGCCACTAGCTCATAGGTAGCCACTAGGACAGGCCGCCACTAGCCACAAGGAAAGGCCGCCACTAGCTCATATCTAACCACTAGCCACAAGTATTCGCCACTAACTCATAGGTAGCCACTAGCCACAAGGATAGGCCGCCACTAGCTCATAGGTAACCACTAGCCACAAGTATAGGCCGCCACTAGCCCATAGGTAGCCACTAGCCATAAGGATTGGCTGCAACTAACTCATAGGTAGCCATTAGGATATGCCGCCACTAGCCACAAGGAAAGGCCGCTACTAGCTCATAGGTAGCCACTAGCCACAAGGATAGGCTGCCACTAGCCACAAGGAAAGGCCGCCACTAGCTCATATGTAACCACTAGCCACAAGTATAGGCCGCCACTAGCTCATATGTAACCACTAGCCACAAGTATAGGCCGCCACTAGCTCATATGTAACCACTAGCCACAAGTATAGGCCGCCACTAGCTCATGGGGAGCTACTAGTCACGAGGATAGGCCGCCACTAGCCACAAGGAAAGGCCGCTGCTAGCTCATAGGTAGCCACTAGCCACAAGGATAAGCTGCCACTAGCCACAAGAAAAGGCCGCTACTTGCTCATGGGTAACTACTAGCCACAAGCTTAGGCTGCCACTTGCTCATAGGTAGCCACTAGGATAGGCCGCCACTAACTCATAGGTAGCCACTAGCCACAAGTATAGGCTGCCACTAGCCACAAGGAAGGCCGCCACTAGCTCATATGTAACCACTGGCCACAAGTATAGGCCGCCACTAGCTCATATGTAACCACTAGCCACAAGTATAGGCCGCCACTAGCTCATATGTAACCACTAGCCACAAGTATAGGCCGCCACTAGCTCATATGTAACCACTAGCCACAAGTATAGGCCGCCACTAGCACATAGGGAGCCACTAGTCACGAGGATAGGCCGCCACTAGCTCATGCTTAGGCCTATTTTCTCTCTCTCAAAAAAAATAAAAATAAAAATAATAAATCTACATCAGTTAATTACCTATATGCCTGTAAATAGAGGAGTTTACTAATCTTATTCTTATTATTCTTTCTTTCTGTAACGATTTCGTTTCTTTTGTAAGTATTATATCTAAAAAGTAACGAAAGTTAATAAAAACATTCAATCGTTCAAGTACCTAACTGGAAAAACCGTAATCGTAACAGGAAGGTTGATAGTAATTGCAATTATTTTTGAAGTAATAAACCCCAGTAAACTGAAATAGTAAACCCCAGTCTTCCCTTGAGTCACAATCTCACTCACTGTACTCATTTCATACCTATTGAGAAAAGTAATTTTGAAAAGTAATCGTTACGTCAATCATCAATCATTAATTAATTCCAACAACTCTGTCAAATCAGTGCTCTCATCAACGCAATCCTTTTTCGATTAAGTTCAAGATTTTTTCATCCCAAATTTTCGTCTTAATATTCCAAATTGAGTAATTTTGTAATTCAAAAACCTTTGTATTGGGGATATAAAAATTAGGATTTGCTTACGATTAATGTTTTTTAAACAATAGGATAACATAGTTTTCAGTATTAGGAGGATTGAATAATTTAAATTTAAATTAATTGAATATTATATATTTTAAAATTGCATGACTGGAATGTTTTGAAAATGTGCGTGAATTAGATTGTAAAGCAGTAGTGTCACGAACTTGTGATGGAGTGACTCTTCGGCAAATTGTGACGCGACACTCGAAATACTGTCACGAATTTGAACTGTGACGCTCAAAACTGTCGCGAAATCGGCGGAGGGGCGGACACGACGCGCGCGAGGGTTGTGCCTGCGAGGTGCTGGCTTGTGGCGAAGGGAGAAAAACCACCATAAACCGGTAATAAAGTGAGGAGAGTTCGTGGGGGGGAGGAGGAGGAGGAGGAGAGGTGAATAATTCAACCCTCGTGGGGGGGGATATAACGCGAGTTGGTGGGACAGCGTTGAAGGAGACCTCAGGGGGGGGAGGCATAGGGAAGAAAGCGGCTGATGCGGGGGGGGGGGGGGGGTGACGTCATAGCCTAGGCAACGTCGATCAGCCGGTTTGACAAACATGATAACATTGAGTACTTAATCATAAGGAGAAAGTCTAGCAAGTGGGTGTAGCACATAGCCTCAAATCCAATTTTATAACCTCGAAACATCTAGCTTCCTCTTTGGGGACCATCTACACGTCAACCCGCACAATCCTGAAAATTTCATCAAATTCGGATGGAAACTTTAGAAATTATGGCTGTTCAAGGATTTTACGTCTGCGCATGCGCAGATGCTACTGTCAGTCCGGGTACGATGATTTTCATAGGAACCACCAACCACAATGATTTTCTTTTAATTTTTAATCGAAAGTAGACCTCATTTTGAGTATTTTGACACCAGCCGTTCTTTTATCGAATTTTCAAAAAAATGAACATTTACACTGAAATCCGTTTTGGAACAAACAATAGGTCAAGTTCGTTAGCCAGCAATTTTGGACAATCCAAAGTGGTCCAAAACCCAAAAAAATGGGGGTTTTCCGTTTTTTTTTTGTGGTTATTATTTTCAAAATCATAGTAATGTATGGTATATTCGGATTCAGCACAAAATTTCTGATATTAATGCGTTTTTCAAAAATCAAAATTGTCCAAAATTAAGAAAAGTATGTATTTATTTATATAGTATATAATGAATACGTAAGTATATTTTTTGTACCCAGAAATGCAGTAGCCTCTATGAGTTTGCGGAGACGAGTAGAACATGAATATGGACTCCTAAGATCTTCAAAGCATGCCCAGTGCATACAGTATGTTGGTATGGTAGGTATACTTAATGCAAATCGTAAAAAACCAACAATAGCCGTGTGGGTACTCTATGAGTTCGTGGAGACGAGTAGAACATGAATATGGACTCCTAATCTTCAAAGCATACCCATTGCATACAGTATGTTGGTATGGTAGGTATAATGCAAATCGTAAAAAACCAACAATAGCCGTGTGGGTACTCTATGAGTTTGTGGAGACGAGTAGAACATGAATATGGACTCATAAGATCTTCAAAGCATACCCAGTGGATACAGTATGTTGGTATGGTAGGTATAATGAAAATCGTAAAAAACCAACAATAGCCGTGTGGGTACTCTATGAGTTTGTGGAGACGAGTAGAACATGAATATGGACTCCTAACATCTTCAAAGCATACCCAGTGCATACAGTATGTTGGTATGGTAGGTATAATGAAAATCGTAAAAAACCAACAATAGCCGTGTGGGTACTCTATGAGTTTGTGGAGACGAGTAGAACATGAATATGGACTCATAAGATCTTCAAAGCATACCCAGTGGATACAGTATGTTGGTATGGTAGGTATAATGAAAATCGTAAAAAACCAACAATAGCCGTGTGGGTACTCTATGAGTTTGTGGAGACGAGTAGAACATGAATATGGACTCCTAACATCTTCAAAGCATACCCAGTGCATACAGTATGTTGGTATGGTAGGTATAATGAAAATCGTAAAAAACCAACAATAGCCGTGTGGGTACTCTATGAGTTTGTGGAGACGAGTAGAACATGAATATGAATTCCTAACATCTTCAAAGCATACCCAGTGCATACATTATGTTGGTATGGTAGGTATAACGAAAATCGTAAAAAACCAACAATAGCCGTGTGGGTACTCTATGACCTTAATCAAGGGTTAATCAAGCGTTGGACTTGAAATTAACCAGAAAACCAAAACTGAATCCCAAAAGATTGTTCACTATAGGAAATTGGCCTAATTTACGTTCAGATTTCAGCGTATTAAATGCGAGTGTTTCATTGAAATGAGTTTTTGTGTAGTTCTCAGTTGTGCATTCTTCGCAACCAAACAGGATACCGGTTTTATTGGAAGTAGGTAGTATTCTATGCAGATGGTTAATAATAATTAACAGTTGGGTAGTAATTTGCAGCGTTGTTAATTTATACCCAGTGTTTTCTAAAATCGTGGCACATTTTTTGTGATAATTAAGTAAACAATTTGATGATAGTTCATTTTTGAATTGCTTATTTAGTACTTACGCTAAATTTCCGTGATATTTTACTAAACAGTAGGCAACTTACGAACAGATAGGTAGTTACAGAAGACGATTTTGGTGATCCTTTGAAACCAAGAGTTCCTTCAATTTTTGTGCTCCAAATTGATATAATATTAAGACTTTGTAATTATTTGACATTTCTAGGAGAATAAAAGAGTTGAAAAATATAATTATTGATGTTTAGTAATCATGTGATGTATTATGCATGAATAACTTTTCAAAATTCCTGATCAACAATACCTATCCAACACGCGAAACCTCCTTGCGACACCACCCTCTGGCGCGTCTATCACCAAAAAACTGGTGGTGACGCCAAATTATGATCGAGAGCGTGATAAAGTCCTTTACCCAAAGGGGTCATGTCCACAATCGAACTTGGCTGGAGGATCCATGTCCTTAAACTTATTTGGCCAAAAGAGCTATGTCCACCCATCTTCCACATTTATTATTTTTTTAATTTCAGAAACACTCAAATTCAACAAAACTATTTTTGGAAGATCTTCTTGAAGAGTATAGCTTATAAGAAATTAAAGAGTTTAGTGGAATAAGCCATCATTTTAGGAATTTTGCACTGGTGAAAACTTCTTTTGCGTTTTTCTCAAAACTCCGTTTTTGGACATAGCACCTTTGTGCTTTAAGGTATCGACATGGTAATTCACGTTTTGCGCATGCGCAGATGCTACTGTCAGTCCGGGGGAAATGATTTTCAAAGGGACCATCAACCCCAATGGAGGGTGCGCCTGATTTTTTTTTTAATCGAAAGTAGACTTCATCCTGAGAATTTTGATACCAGCCGTTCTCTTTTTGGATGAGTAGATCTTTTTCTATGATTTTTCAAAGTTTCGAATGTTTATGACGTCACCCGCCCCTGCCGCCTGGGCGGGACCCCCCAGCCCATTATGACGTCATAAACATTCAAAACTTTGAAGAATCATAGAAAAAGGTCTTCTCACGCTAGAAGGTCGCGGTTGGTGTCAAAATTCTCAGAATGAGGTCCAGTTTAGATTGAAAATAACAGTAAACAGTTTTTCCTACCCAGGCGCACACCCCATTCGCACAATCCTGAACATTTCATCGAGGAGATGGGAAATGTAGAAGTTATGGCTGTTACAAGGATATTCACGTTTTTCGCATGTTCAGAGGCTACTATTGATCCGAGGATGAGGATTTTCATAGGGGACCATCCACACGCCAATCCGCGCAATGTCATCGGAATCGGACTATAACTTCGCACAGATATGCCCCTTGGACAGGCTCAAAACCAAAATTGGTCAGAAAGGCCGAAAACGTAAAATGAGAGAGAAAATTTTGATTTTGAGTAACATTTGGAGTTTATTGTTTGCAATAATAAACCTTCGAAATCGACTAAAAAGAAAAAATTTCACCAGCAACGCCCCCCCCCCCCCCCCCCACACACACACAATGATAAAATTTGTTGTATTACGTTTCAAGGTACTTAAAATCCAAAAACGCAGCAAATTATTACACAAAGGTTTATTATTTATCTGTATAGATAACTCGCCTGCAAAGAACACAGCTTTGCCATTGACACTAACTAACAACCATGTTGGTTTCTTATTTTCAATAATAAACCTTTGGAATCGACCAAGAAAACAAATTTTTAACCCCCTCCTCCCCTCAAAATTTGTTGGTTCACGTTTCAAAGTGAACAATTGAAATAATCAAATTTCAAAAAAATTTGCCGTACGTCCGCCGAACGTGGCACTTTGTTTAGTTCCCATGTACCAATTTTGATGAAATTTGATATGTAGGCTCTATTTGGGGTCTAGTTGAATCGGGGTTTCTTTCGAAAGGGCCTAAGTTCACAAAAATGCCATTTTGGTTTTTTTTTCTTTTTTTTTGTTCTTCAACTCTAGGCGCATCATTTGCAATTAAAAGGGCATGCGAATGACGTATCTAACATAATAAAAATCGCCATTGAAAATCCTGGTTTCTCTTAGATGGGCGTAAGTTCGGACTTCCTTTGGTATCGGAAATTTTTATTGTTTTCACATTTTAGGGTTTAACAAAATATTTTCCAAAATCGAAATTTCCACTCGCGTTTTACGTTTTGGACAATTGTGGTTTTCATAAAATATGGATGCCATATTGTGGATGTCATAAAATCCTTGAAAACTTCAATTTTAATGAAATTTTCATTGAATGTGGGGGTTTGCTGGTGGATGGCCTCCTATGAAAATCATCGACCCTGAATCGATAGTGAAACCGTTGTAACAGACATACCATCTACCTTTTTTGACCGAATTCGATTAAATTTTCTGGTATTAAATTATGCTGATTGAGGTGTGGACGGTCCCCTATCAGGGTAGTGCAGGGTATTTAGAGATTGATGTTTCGAGATTAGCTACTATGTATCGGATCATCAATCTATAAATCGGGGTTATGGGTACGAGGAAGCTATGTGCCCTTTGGTGGAGTTATATATATTTCATTTCTATAGCAACTGTGTTCCATTATTTTACTTTCCGGGTTGCCAATGATAAATGGAGTAATTTATCACGGTTTCAGAAAGCCTGCAATTTATAAAATGTGAGATTGTAGACGATATTTTTTTTTTTTTTTTTAGAAGGGCTTAATGATTGAAGAAGGGCCCATGGGATTGATTAGCGAATTGGAGACCCTAGGTGGGTGATAAAAAGCTGGAAAAATACGTTAAACGCGTCACATTGATTGCTGAGACAGAGAAACAAAGATTTCCTCTCACAATTTTATCAATAGCGGGATACAGGAAGTTTTTCTTGATTTCCCGAAAGTTTGGTTGCTAGGACTTACGCCCTTTTAAAAGAAACCGATTCATCTATTCCCTTGAAAAACGAGAGTGAATATTACGATTAATTTCCAATTTTTTCCGATTTCTTTTTTTTTTTAATTTTTTTTTTTTACGACAATGGTCTCTTGTCCGTTTTGTTTAAAAAAGAAACCGATTCAGTTGTGCCTCGAAGCTTTTGGTTGATGTCAGTGACTACTAAGGGTTGAAAAATAAGGGTTGAAATTTTGAAAACACTCTAGCTCAAAAAATGTGGGTGTAAAGATGTAGGTAGGTATTGTTTTTTCCATCAATTTAAGATATTATTGAATTTTTAGAATCGAATGAGACCAACTGTAGGAGGGTTAACTCGAATTCGCATGTTGGGTATCGTAGATCATGGATTTTCAAAAGCTCTTCAAATTCGATGCTCCCATGCCGCTATTTCTTGCCTGAAATACTAAAATGAATCTCATTGAGTGAAAAAGTTTTATCGCTTACCACTTGGTAATAAATATGGGAAAAACATAGGAATTAACCGTTTATTCAGTAGTTTTTCCCATTTTCTCTGGCAATTATTGTTCGATTTTGATTATTCCGGCGGCAATAACCAATCAAATCAATCATTTATGTTTTTCAATTCCCAAGGGCCGTGCACTGATGAATTTCTAAAATCCTTTAAAATTTCCAATTTAAGTACAACTTTTTAACTTTTTGCCAAGGGGGATAACTGCCATTTTCGAAAATTTTCAGCAGAACATTTTTTGTGTGGAAAACGCCATTACTGTTCATGTATGAAAGCAAAAAATAAAAACACAATGTTCCTTAAGTACTAGAGAATGTAACTGCATAATCAAAGTTCGGCAATTAAGTCACTGTTGGGCCAGGGAAGCCAGCTAACGCCTAAAGGTCCAACCTGGGTATCTAAAGGGTATCTAAATGTACCTGAGAAAAGGGGGGTATCTCCATGCATTGCCGGTTTTCTCCATGGTATTCTTGGTCTATGAATTAAAGTTAACATTTTCAGCTCCAAAACATAAAATTTATTTGTAATCCATTTAATTGAAATCTTCTAAAAATATATTGGGTAGGTAAAAAAGTATTCAACTTACCAAAAAAAGTATCAAGTATCAAGTAAAAAAGTATCAAAAAAGTATTCAACTTACCTGTGTTAGGTAAGTTGAAGGTTTACAGAAGTGTTGGGTTACAATAATATTGTTACGCGGATAATTTTGTAGCAGAGGTAATAAAGTTCTTGGGCAAAGATTATTCTATTTCTCGCTGGATGGCCTGATTTTCGTGAAGTATGCTTTTGTTTAGGAACAGCAAAACTGCATCAAATGCTGGAGGTCATCATATTTTCCCCTGGAGATCGGAAGTGATTTCTTGTAGGCTCGGTTTGGGAAGTGAAATTCGTTGTCACAGAGTTGCTGTTGGGTTTTTGGTGTTGTGTTTGAAGGTAGTAGTTTTTTCCTTTTCTTATTCCTTGAAAGATTCGGAATTACGACAGAGCTGGTCCAGGCTCCATTGCAGGTATCCCGATGGCATGCCAGTTTGGGATGGTTCTTGACAATGTTCAACTCTCTTACTCCTCTTGTCTTCATGGTTATCGGTGCTTTATTTTCGTATAGTGCATCAGATACATATCATGTTTCAACGCTTAGAAGTAACTTAAGTCAAACAAAAGCTGCGGAACACAAAGTTTTTGGCAGCCTCAAGTTAGCCCCTAAAGTTCCAGAAACCTCACACTTTCAACACCTTGGGTTAAAAATTAATATGAAAATTCGCTCACTCACTCATGCTGCTCAAAAGTCACTTTTAATTAACACTTACGTCATTAAACCAATAATTGACGCTAACCAAAATATTTGCCGTTGAAAAATGTAGGTTACGTTTAAATTTTGACGAGGCGTGATTGTCAGGACGTCAGGCCTGAAGATGTTTGCTGTAGCCACCGCATCGTAAATCCCGGTTTATCTTCCAGTTTAAACTGTAAATCTGCCCGACGATGTTGACTCTGGGAGATAAACTAGGAGGATGAGGATGAGGACTTGCAGTTCTCTAAGAGGGTTTTTCTAGTGTGTTTCAGTCTTGAAATGACGAATTTACGTCTCCAGTTGAGAGGATGAACGCTGTGCGAACTTCCCTGCTCCACGGGGCTTCAATTACGAAGTTGGTTGAACAAGTTGCTCGACTTTTCCACTGATTACGAGACGTAGTGTTTTTCCAAGGGGACGATCCATCGGCTGTTCGGGTCAACTGTTTTCGCCTTCTTCGTCTTTGACTTTTGTCCTATTTGTGACGAAGGTTTCCCCACCTGGAAGGTCTGTTTATAGGTCGGTAGGAGGGTGTGAGTCGTTAATATTCAACAAGTTTCAGTGATGCGTCAAATGACCGGCTCTAAGCTTACAGCTGTCGCTTACAGAAGAGCGTTCAAACACGTTTTTCTCAAAATTCGACAAACCGCGAAACTGTACAGAAGGCTTTTTCCAAAAAGGTAAAACTATTTGTAAAAAAAGCTGCAAATTATTTGTCTGTATAGATCACTCGCCTGCAAAGAACACAGCTTTGCAATTATCACTGCCTACCGACCATATTTTCCCTTCACAATCAAGTTTAATTTGAAGAAATGAAGAGTTGTTGACGCCTTCGTTTGAATGCTGGTTGCTAAGAACTCAAAATTGAGTACAACTCTAAAACGCTGCAAATTATTACACAAAGGTTTATTATTTTTCTATATAGATCACTCGTCTGCAAAGAACACGGATTTGCCATTGTTACCACCAACCAACTTGACGAAAAACATCAATCGCATTTCGGTCAGCTAAAATTTGAACGGAGTTTAGGCCTCTTTTGCGATTCACACTCGTGTTTCTGATTTATCGTACGTCCAACCCTTAAATTCTCGTAGGGAGCGAACGGTTTGTCCTATAGGGCTCCGCGTGGTCTCAAAAAGTTCTATACTATCCTTAACTGATGGAAAAACAATACCTTTATCCACTAATTTTTTGAGTTTGAGCGTTTTTAAAATTTCAACCCTTAGAAGAGACGTAAATTAACCAAAATCTTCGGGACACAACTAGACCCCAAATGGAGCCTACTTACCAAATTTCATCAAAATCGGTCAATGCTAAGTGGCAAAAGTGCCGCGTACGGCGGACGGACGGCCAAATTTGAATTCGATTTTTGGATTCTACGTACCTACCTTGAAACGTAAACCATCAAATTTTGAGAGGGTGTTAAAAAAAATTTCTTGGTCGATTCCAAAGGTTCATTATTGAAAATAATAAACCAAAAAACTCAAGAACTGATTTTTCGGACTTGTCACACTACTATTCTTGAGGTGCGAAATATTAGTGAGTAGTATGGGGGTTCAGCTGTGGCCGAGCAAGTTCCCGCATGTGTCCCTGGAGACGAGACTCGGGCCAGTTGCGGGGCCGTGAGTTCGAGGCTCACTTCGGGAGCATATTTTCAAGTGAGCTGGCCGCAATTCCAGCGGAGATTAGGACTCTTTGTCGTACGTCAAACCTTAAATTCTCGTAGGAAGCGAACGTTTTTGTCCTACAGGGCTCCGCGTGGAGTCAAAAATTCTATACTATCTTAAATTGGTGGAAAAACAATACCTTTATATACTAATTTTTTGAGTTAGAGAGTTTTTAAAATTTCAACCCTTATTTTTCAACCCTTAGAAATGACGTAAATCAACCAAAATCTTCGGGGCACAACTAGACCCCAAATGGAGCCTTCATACCAAATTTCATCAAAATCGGTCAATGGTAAGTGGGGAAAGTGCCGCGTACGGCGGACGGACGGCCAAATTTGAATTCGATTTTTGGATTCTACGTAGTACCTTGAAACGTAAACCATCAAATTTTGAGGGGGTGTTAAAAAAAATTTCAAAAACAACGATCGGATTCTGGTTAGCTAAAATTCGAACCTTCAGAGCTCTGGGTGGTCTCATTCGATTCCAAAAATTCAACACTAATTTAAATTTATGAAAAAACAATACCTTTAAGGGAAAATCCTTAATAATACCTACTTACATCGTAAGTTTTTGAGCTAGGGTGTTTTGAAAATTTCAGCTCGTATTTTCAACCTTTAGAAGTATCTTTGTGCAATATGAGTGGATGAAGAAATTTTTTAAGTTTCCAGTTTTTGACTTAAAAAACTACAAGAAAGTATGCTAAGTGGGAGTGGCACATAGCTTCTTCGTATCAATAATTCTATTGCATTGATGCATCCAACCTCGGAGTCTCATGTCGGAACGCTCATTTCGCTTAAAAAACATTTTCCTCATAAAATTTGTGTTCCATATACCATTCGAAAGCTGACATTTGGGCAAATTTTGTAGACTAAGCGCATCTATTCGCACGCTGCATTACAGAGAAAAAACAATACCTATATTTTCAAAAGTTCTTAGAGTTGTTAAAGTTTGTGGAGTGATTTTTGGTCAATTTTATGTGAGCAACAATATTTGATTTAGCACTAAAAATATAAGAAATTTAAAGCTTTTTCCATCGGTATAATCGAATTTGAAGTTAATTCTTCAATATTGAGGGAGTAAGAGACGTTTTACTACGACTAGGTCAAAAACAGGGAAAAAAATCTTGAAAGTGAAAAATTTCGGAAAAAATGTTTATATGAGATTTCTGTTACAGGAAAATTCCCAGCAAAGAAGAAAACAACTTTAACCTCGTTGTTTCCGAACTGAAAAAATTGGAACACGATTTCAGCACCGACGTCGCTGTCCTCAGGCAGCAAATAGAATTGGCCAGTTCTGATTTCACTGATGCTCAGTAAGCTGAAAATACGGAAATACAAAGATTGGTTTCCTCGGGGGGCGTTGAAACGCCTTCATAGTTTATGTTCTGGGAAGAATTGATTCGATTGTCCCTTCAGGAACCTTTCGGGACGAGGGAAATTGAATTTGAGGTTTTGACCGCGGGAAGCGCTAGCGTGTGAAGTCTCTGGAGTTTGCCTTTTACAAGGTAGGGGGGGAGGGGGGTTGCTAAAACCCGCATCACGTTTGCGGGGGAAAAGAGGAAATTGGAATAAAAGCTTTGGTACGAGACTTCACACTACCTACCTCCCCCGTTGATACTAAAAAAATGACATGAAGTTTATCATTTTCTATTTTTTATGAAGCAGTAAAAATCAGTTACCTACATTTTCTTCTTGGTAGGACGGAAAAAAACCAAAATTAGGAACAGGTGAAACGCAAAATTTGCGGATGACAAACGGAATTATCGTTAGGTGAGGAAACTCGTGAGAAGAAGCTGCTACTAGGATTCTAACAGCTTCTCTGGCAGTGTAGTTACACAAACTGTGAATACTCTTTTTCTGACAGAGTTCAAAATTGAATTTAGTAAAAATGGCAAATTTGGATACTAACTTGAAATTTGATCAAGAATTCATGCTGAGTAGGAAAGGAATATGTGATCTAGTTAGTCAATTAGTCAAAGTTAGTCGAATGGCCGTTAAAAGGACGAAGGTAAGGATGAGGGTAAATCACGCTGTCCGAAACAGATACAATGATGTGGGTTTGGTAGGTAGGATGATCATCCGACCCAAAACCGTTAATTGGTCGTTTTTAGGTTTGAAGTTAACAAGACGAAGATTTGGACTTGTCTGCTTTGTCGTGTTACCTCTGTTGAAGAATCAAGCCACGTCGTTATTTTCAACAGGTGTTCTTTTTACTTTTGTAGTTAAGAAATGAAATACCTAAATGTTTCTCATTCTGTGAGAAAACGCTGCAAATTATTACACAATGGTTTATTATTTTTCGATATGAATCACTCGTCTGCAAAGCCACTAACCATCCAACATGAAGAAAAACATCGATCGCATTTCGGTCAGATAAAATTTGAACGGAGATTAGGCCTCTTTTGCGATTCACACTCGTGTTTTTGATTTATCGTACGTCCAACCCTCAAATTCTCGTAGTGAGCGAACGGTTTGTCCTACAGGGCTCCGCGTGGTCTCAAAAAATTCAATACTATCTTAAATTGATCTCAAAACAATAGGTACATTTTTATCAAATTTTGCTTCCGAGTCTACCAAGGTAGCGGAAGCTTTGTTTTCACTTTTCAAGGATGAAAAAAAAAAGTTCTTCAAAATCAAAATTTTCACTCGCGTTTTGCGTTTTAGACCTTTCTGAACAATTTTGGTTTCGTGTCTGTGTGTCTGTGTGTCTGTGTGTCTGTGTGTCTGTCTGTCTGTGTGTCTGTCATGAATTCCTTGTAACGCGCATAACTATACGAAGTTATTGTCCGATTTCGATGAAATTTTCAGGGATTGTGCGGGTTGGTGTGTAGACGGTCCCCTATGAAAATCATCATCCCCGGACTGATAGAAGCGACTGCGCATGCGCAAACGTGAATTCCTTGTAACGGCCATAACTTCTACATTTTCCATCCGATTTCAATGAAATTCTCAGGGATTATGCGGATTAGATTGTAAATGGTCCCCTATGAAAATCATCACCCCCGGACTTATAGTAGCCGATGCGCATGCGCGAACGTAAAATCCGTGTAACAGCCGTGCGTACGTCACAACCTCAAATTCTACACTACCTCACATGTACTGCGAGTCATTTTACAAATGAGAGGTCACGGGTACGATTCCCAGCCGTGCCAAGATATTTTTGGATTTTTTGAGTAGTGACTCACTTACATTTTTCATCCGAATTTGATGAAATTTTCTAGGATTATCCAGAGTAGCGTGTAGATGGTCCCCTATAAGGGTAGTGAAAGGTACTTAGAGATTGGTGTTTTGAGATTAACTACTATGCATCGGATCATCTATATAATCGGGTTATGGATACGAGGAAGCTATGTGCCACACCCACTTTTTTTTCTTGGTCGATTCCAAAGTTTCATTATTGAAAATAATAAACCAAAAGTTGACTGGAATATTGTGATTATTATAAAATCAACTCTGCAAGAAGTCAAGGGACCAGCACTATTAATGGAAAGTACGTACCAAAGTTACGCCATTGGGGCGTACGAATTTCGATACAAGGGTGATGCGGATAAAAGCTATTTTGTAATTTATTTTGAATGATGAATTGGAATTTGCCAATAGAAGCAAAAAATAGAAGCTGATGATATGGAGAGAAGGAAAGAATTGACTAACAACGAATTTCAGGAAGAATGCACCGTTAAAGAGATGAAACAATTTCCATTCAGATCACTAATGGGGTCTCTTTTGTACTTGGCTATTGGCACACGACCAGACATTTGCTTTGCAGTGAATTTCATGAGTCAATACAATGAGACACATTGGAGGGCTGCAAAACGAATCCTCAGATACCTAAAAGGGACGCTGGATACGAAGTTGACTTATAGAAGGTCTGATGAGCCATTGGGTGGATTTGCTGATGCGGATTGGGGAAATTGCAGTTTGGATCGACGATCCTATGGTGGCATGCTCTTTCAGATGTCTAGCGCAGCAATCTCTTGTTAAAGGCGAAAACAACGATCAGTCGCCATATCTAGTCCCGAAGCTGAGTACTACTGCATGACTGAGGCAATCAAAGAAGCATTGCACTTGAAGAGATTTTTGAGAGATCTGGGACATCCACCTGTGGGGGCGTTTACCATCTATAATGACAACCAAGGAGCTCAGAAGCTAATCGAAAACCCGGTTCATCACTCAAGAACGAAACACATCGATATCAGGCAAAGGTTCATAAGAGAAGCAGTGGATAAAGAAGATGTGAAGTTTTCGTAAATGCCAACAGAACAGATGCCGGAAGATCTTTTGACGAAGGGAATACCGCGACCTACACGCGAAGATTGCAAACGGGCTTCGGGGCTAACGACATCACTTGAGGGGACGTGTTGAAGAATCATGTCCACGTCGTTATTATGATTATTTTCAACAGGTGTTGTTTTTACTTTTGTAGTTAAGAAATAAAATTAAAATTTCTCATTCTGTGAGAAAAAATAAACTGGAATATTGAGGTAACTTAGATTATAAAATCAACTCTGCAAGAACCTCGAGGGGATCTTATACACTCAGGTGGGTCTAGGCTGGACTACAGACATGGGTGAGACGAAGGGATGTTGGCACCCACTGTTTCGACAGTTAGATTTGGACTGACTTACTAGCTGTGGTAAAACCTGAGTTTTAATGGAAAATAACATATCTGGTAGGATGAGGTCATGACAACAATACAAAGATTTAGTAAAGAAAGTTGTGTAAAAATATCTGCTACTGATTGGAGGGGCAGTTTCTCTGTCGTATTTTACAGGTGTTCGTGTTGAACAGCTGTGTGGACGAGCAGGTTTTTTTTTTTTGGTTTGGGAAGGAAGTGTAAATAATAATATTTACATTGAATGTAGTTCGAGTAAACGGATACCTATAATAGTAGAAAGATCATTGGATATTTCAAAACTTCGCAGAAAACTCGTTTGATAGTAAAATATCGCGTGTTCCACGAAGCCAGCGTCACAAGGCGATAATTCCTTGAAATTCGAGAATTCACGCGGAGAGAGAGAATAAAACCTGGAAGGGAGGCTTCGAGTTACTCGCGATGCTCGAACTTCGGCGTTTGAAACGATATGGAAGAAAGAGGATTCTGTTTCTCATTACTTTCCGTTATTCACATCCCCTAAACATGTGTTGTAGGGCGATATTCAGAAAGTTACACAACTACGGACGAACCAGTCAAGTTGCCTACTTGTAATATGGTGCCTACCTTGAGATCAGAGGCCTCCCCTGGGAGAGAAACTGCTCCAAGAAGTTGTCAAGTTTCACTTCATACCAGTTTCCATACAAACTCTTTTGATTAGTAACCCCCGACTGAAGAGCAGTTCTAATCCAAGTAGCAGTCTTTTCACTCCAATTTCTTTACTAAACCTTTGATGGGTGTCCTTCTTGATGGGCGTCCTAGCAGAGAAGACTAAAATTTGTTAATAATTCTAAAATAAGTACCTAAATTGTAAAACACTTTTGGTTCATTGTCTGGTGAAACATTTTCGAGCAAAACCTACACCAGTTCGTTGTTTTATTTTCTTGAAGTTATTCATCGAATTATCAAGACCAAAGAAATCTTCACGTACTCAACGTTCTTTTCGGGAAAAGATTCGACAGATTGGAGAACGAATGATATTTGGAGTGATATGGGTGGAGGTGTCATAGTGGAGGGAATGAAAATAAAATTATTAGCCTTCGCCGACGATTTGGTACTCCTAGCTCCTGACCCAAAAACTTTACAGACAATGATATGGGACCTCACAAATTTCTGTGAGAAATGGAATTTCCATATAAACCTGAGGAAATCAAAAATTATGGTTTTCAGAAATGGTGGAAGAATGGGAAAAGATGAGCGATGGTGGTTCCGTGGTGAGGAGATAGAGGTGGTGAACCAATACAAGTACCTAGGAGTGACATTCTCATCAAAATTATCCAACAGTAAACACCTAGAAAAACGAAGAATGGCAGCAAACTGTGCTATAAATACCACGTGGAAGAAGCTAATGGATACAGATGGCGTTCCCATTAATAAAAAATATCTTTTCACACCACTGTCTTTACTAAACCTTTGATGGGTGTCCCTTCTTAGCACAGAAGACCAAAATTTGTTAATAATTCTAAAATAAGTAAATTGTAAAACACTTTTGGTTCATTGTCTGGTGAAACATTTTCGAGAAAAACCTACGCCAGTTCGTTATTTTATTTTGTTGAAGTTATTCATCGAATTATCAAGACCAAAGAAATATTCACGTACTCAACGTTCTTTTCAGGAAAAGATTCGACAGATTGGAGAAAGACTACGTAGCAGCTAAATGTGAGCTGTTCGTGAAGAAAGAGAGGAAGGAACAATTGGCGACTCATCTGTGCTCCGTCATAAAGCAAAATGAAATGGAAAAGGCCAAAACCATCAGCGGAATGGTGGGAAAACTCGAATTAGCTGCCTGTCCCTTCGAAAAACCGGTATGTTTACATTTTATAAAATTTTAGCCTATCTACCTTATAATCTCATTAAGTTTCTATTTTGAGAATTAGGTATTTTGGAAGTAATGATCCATATTAGGGAATTTTGCTTCCTCACTACCGAAGGCAGGGAAGCTTTGTATTCGTGAAAGAAGTGAAAAAAAAAATGTCCTCCAAAATCAAAATTTCCACTTGCTTTTTGCGTTTTAGAGCTTCCCGAACAATTTTGATTCCGTGTCTGTCTGTCTGTCGGTCTGTCTGTCTGTCGGTCTGTCTGTCTGTCGGTCTGTCTGTGGTCAATCCTTGTCCCGGGCAAAACTATACTAACCTGTGGTCCGATTTTGATGAAATTTTCAGGGATTGTGCGGGTTAGGTATTAGACGGTCCCCTATCAATTTCAGCACCTTCGGACCAATAGGAGTGAGTGCGCATGCGCAAACGTGAATTTCCTGGAACCTCGGTTTCTCGGTTTCTAATGAACCGATTTTGCTCAAATTTGGAGGTTAGTTAGGGACTAACTTCTAAGAGACACCCTATAAGTTTCAATCAAATTGGTCAAGCAATAGCCGCTGCGCATGCGCGAACTTTAAATTTATTGTTACAACCAAAACTCCGCAACTATTCAACCAATTTCGATGAAATTTTCAGGGGTTGTGTGGTTTAGGTCCTAGACGGTGGACCGCTAAATAAAATTCTACGTTGAAAATATGAAATATTATAAACTATAATACCTTATAAAAATTATAAAAATATTATAAACATTAATACCTGCAACCCTATCCCGCATGTTATCGCCAATATTTTGGTATTCAATAACTCTTTGAATCATAATTTTTTCGCCAACTGATTCTATACGTCCATGTTACAATGAGTGAGGAAGCTATACTGCCCACCCAATTTGGCAGACGTTTTTTTCAGTACCTACCTAGTATTGTTTTTACACTCGACTAAGTTTACTCCAGCTATTCATAATATGAATATATATACTAGATAGAAGTAGTATATAAATGCCAATCCTGGGCCACCGACTTAGGCTTCTGATAAAAAGTTTTAACACAAAACATCAGAACACATATTTCCACTTGAATCATTATAAACGCTCCATGAAAGTTCCATTCGTTATTTCCTCGGACTTTGAAAGCATGCTTGGGAAACTCAATACTTGTCAACCTGATGAAACTGAGGCATTCACTAATAAAATTCAAAAACCCGAAGCTAGCAGTTTTTCATATTACATAAAGTATTCCAACGGATATTATAAACCTCCAGTCGAATATTCCGGACCAGATTCTCCAAAAGTGTTTTATCAGAAACTGAAAGAGGAAGTTTTACACATTGCTAAAGAATATTACGATAAAATTATACCCATGAAACCATTGACTAACCAACAGGAACAGGAATTCAAAAATGCTAAAACTTGTCACATTTGTGAGAGAGGTTTCAACGAATTGCCTCCAATGTTAGAAAATGAACTAGAGGTAAAGGAAAAAGCTTTAGTCTACTTTCACATGCAAGGAGATGAAAGTAATGCAACCGAAATACAAACGGAATTGAAGGATCTGAAACAAAATATCAATATGAATAAAAGACGAGTGGCTGATCATGATCATTTGTCAGGAGAATTTAGAGGTGTCGCCCATTCTCTGTGTAATTTGGAGTACCAATGTCCGCGATTCGTGCCTGTATTTTTCCACAACCTGGCTGGGTACGATGCTCACCTGTTCGTGAAACAACTCGGAGAAGATGAAGGGAAAATACGATTGATTCCAAATACCGAGGAAAAGTACATTTCATTTTCAAAGATTCTCAGGTACGACTCTGGAAAATTGGATACGAAAGGAAACCCAGTAATGAATAAAATTGAAATAAGATTCGTACAAATTTCTGGCGAGCTCTTTGGAAAAACTATCAGGAAATTTAACGAAAGATCAATTTAAAGAATTAGAAAAACATTTCAGCCCGGAACAATCGGAACTTTTGAAAAGAAAATTAGCTTATCCCTATGAGTACATGGATTGTTTGGAAAAGTACGATGAAACATCTCTACCACCTATTGAAGCATTTTACAGCAATCTAAATAAACAAAACGTAGAAGTATCCGAGTATCAAAATGCGCAAGAAGTTTGGGAAAAATTCGGAGTAAAAAACATGTGGGAATTCACGAAAATTTACAACAAATGTGATGTCTTACTCCTGGCAGATATAATGGAAAATTTCAGAGATATTACCCTAGAGTATTACAAACTAGATCCAGCTTGGTATTATACAACTCCTGGATTGGCATGGGATTGTATGTTGAAAATGACAAAAGTTAAATTGGAACTGTTGACCGATTACGATAAAATTTTAATGATTGAAAAAGGAATTCGCGGTGGTATATCACAATGTAGTAACAGGTACGCGAAAGCAAACAACAAGTATATGATTGATAAATATGACCCAGCTAAACCTTCGAGTT
Source organism: Apolygus lucorum (assembly GCA_009739505.2). NCBI lineage: Eukaryota > Metazoa > Arthropoda > Insecta > Hemiptera > Miridae > Apolygus > Apolygus lucorum. The sequence goes on along the minus strand of CM019170.2, from coordinate 38,936,101 downwards.
ACATAGCATACTTAGATGCAAACAACCTTTATGGATGGGCAATGTCAAAATACTTACCATATGGTGGTTTTAAATGGGTTGAGAACTTGGAAAATTTAAATGTTGAAAAGATTGATGATGAGTCTCCTAAAGGTTATATTTTAGAAGTTGACTTGGAATATCCTAAAGAACTGCACGATTTACATTCGGATCTACCACTGGCACCGGAAAACAGAATCGGAAATACAAAATTACCTAAACTGATGACAACTTTGTACGACAAAGATAAATATGTTTTACACTACAGAGATTTAAAACAGTGTCTGAGCATGGGATTGAAGCTAAAGAAAGTACACAGAGCACTGGAGTTTGATCAATCGGATTGGATGAAAGTGTACATTGACTTCAACACGAACTTAAGAAAGAAAGCGAAAAATGATTTTGAAAAGGATTTTTTCAAATTTATGGTCAACAGTCCATTCGGAAAAACGATGGAAAATATCAGGAAAAGAGTTGATATCAAATTATGTTCAAATGGAGAGAAACTGGAAAAGTTAATAGCAAAACCAACTTTTGATCGTAGAACGATATTCACGGAAAACTTAGCAGCAGTTCACATGAAAAAGACCAAAATTGTTTTCAATAAACCCATCTACATTGGCATGAGCATTCTGGAAATTTCTAAAACTCTAATGTACGACTTTTATTATAACACAGTTAAAAAACAATACGGAGAAAATGTTAAATTGATGTACTGTGACACGGACAGTCTGATCATGGACATAAAGACTGAAGACTTTTACTCGGATATTAAAAACAACATGATTGATCAGTTTGATACATCCGATTATCCGAAAGAAATGTGTATGAAATTCCACAGGTAAACAAGAAAGTACTTGGAAAATTCAAAGATGAATTGAACGGAAAAGTAATGGAGGAATTTATTGGACTAAGATCGAAACTTTACGCGCACAAAACATTCGAGAATAAAAAAGAAACAAAAAAAGCGAAAGGGATCAAGAAAAACGTAGTTGAACAGGACATTAGGTTCGAGGACTTCAAGGATTGTCTGTTGAGCAAGAAACCGATTTACAGGAAACAAATTATGTTCAGAACAGAAAAGCACGATATCTACACCATTGAACAGAACAAGAAAGCGCTCAGTGCCTACGATGATAAAAGGCATATTCTGGAAAATGGTATGGATACTCTTGCTTGGGGACATCATACGATTGGAATAGAAAAAGAAAATTTCGTAGATCATCTGAAGGAACTTGCGAAAACGCAAAACGAGAAAGAAATGAAAAAATGAAAATTATAGATAGGATTAAATTATAATTTTTATAAGGGGTCCCTTTATAAAAAAAAAAATATATATATATATTTTCTATAATAAAGAGATATGGGTTTAAGCGACGAAGCATTAAATTTATGTAAAGAACATGGAGGTTTCTGGGTGTATGTAAAGACACCTGAATTTAAATTTTTTGAAAAAAACAATTACGAACTAGATGAGATTTTACATGAATTGGAGGAGTATAGATTTAGTAAAAGGTTGTTAAGAGAACGTTTATTAGGTGTCGATGGTAAACCACCACTCCGTACAAAGGAGGAAGTAAAGACATTCCTTAAAGAAAATAAGGTTAAGGTTCCTAAAAATGCCACTGAACATCAACTTAGAAAATTGGATTATAATGAGGCAAAAGCCAAACTGAAGAAGGATTTTGAGGATTATTTTTCATCTTGCTAAAGTTTAGAATGCTTGGGGGTATGAAGGAGATTTTATTTTTAATGAACACAGTTCATTAAAAATTCTTATGCTACTGATTTTTTTCATGGTATTTTTCAGGATAGAAAAATGGTAGTAGTATATAAATACCAATCCTGGGCCACCCCGTCAAATTTATGATTTTTTTTTATTTTCACTAGGTTTTCTGAAAATAAGAATGAGGGGAGGGTAAATAGTATCCATGCAAGAAAAAAGTGGGTGGATACTATACAAATGAGGGGAGAGTTAAAGGAATGGGGGTTTTATAATAAAAGATGGCCGATGAATTTTTGGAAAGAATCAATGGTGGATTTAGTACGCTTAATGATTTAAAACGTAACAAACCTTATGTGATCCTTAAAGCGGAAAAGGTGAAGTCTAAATTTTGCGAAACTATAGCGGTAGACTTGGAGGGTGGCTTTACCAACATATTGCTACCGAAATATTTTTTAAAAAATAGGTTTAACCAAGAGGGGGATTTAGAAACACTCGTGAAAGACAAATATAAATTGATCTATAAAGGTAAAGTGAAACTTGAAAATGGTAATAAAATGCATCGTATAGAGTTTACAAAATGAGCTGATGATATAATTAATATATACAATTTTTAGTGATACATGTCATTAAAAATTAAAACCTACTGTAATTTTTTAGAGTTTCACTAAAGTTTCTAATGGGAAAAAATATTCTTTTAACTTACCCCCCAAATGAAAAAGTCACTGGTTCTGATGTTTTGTGTTAAAAAAAAGTTTTATCAGGAGTTCAAGTCGTTAGATCGAAAAAGTCACTGGTTCTGATGTTTTGTGTTAAAAAATACGTTCTGATGTTTTGTGTTGAAAAATGTGTTCTGATGTTTTGTGTTAAAAATTTGTATCAGGGATTTTAAGTGTAAATAAAAAGATCAGAGATTCAAGTGGAAATAAAAACATCAAGGATTCAAGTGGAAATATGTGTTATGATGTTTTGTGTTAAAACTTTTTATCAGAAGCCTAAGTCGGTGGCCCAGGATTGGCATTTATATACTACTGATAGATATTATCTCGTATTATTTTGCTCTACAAGCATTTCAGGCGATCTCCCTTCAGATGAGGAATATATGGTTAACCGCCATGTATTTTCATTACCTACTGCATCCTAAACGTTACAATTATAAAGGCAGAAATAATAATAATAATAATGAGTATTTTCGTATCGAGGACTACTAAATAACACTCTCAACGCTTAAAAGTGTTTCTCTTTTCCTTTCCTTTGTATTCCATTACTGTAAATAATGATAGACAATGTAATCTGATTTTTATCACATCGATTTTTTAAACATTTAGTGACCTACTTATTTGGTATTTATGCTCAAATTGAATATTCAATTCACGTTCCCTATGCACATCTCTACGTGATTAAAATTTCAATACCTATATTTCTTCTTGATTAGCTTTAAGGAAAGTTTTTGGAATTCGATAGACGATTCACAATAATTGATCGTGTAGAGTAAGAGCAAGATATCAGGCAATTTGTGGGTTCCCTGATCATTTAGCAGTGAGGGACCTTGAGGGTTCCAGCGTCCAAACATGTTTCGACACATGTTCTTCAAGAATACTTGTTATAATTTACCAAAATAAATAAAGTCTCTCTAGGTCCTTCTACCACAAACCAGGGGTCATTCCTCTAGGAACATCCCGGGACCCTGAGGTTTCCCCAGCCCCCAAGTGGGGACATTGTACATAACGATACCTTAAAACACAAAGGTGTTATGTCCATCCATCTTCCAGATTTTTTATTTTCTTTCGATTTCAGAAAAACTCAAATTCAACAAAACTATTATTGACCTTCTTGACAATTATAGCTTGAAAATGTATTAAGAAAATTAAAGAGTCTAGTGCAAATAGCCATTATTTTAGGAATTTTGCACTGGTGATTTTCACCAACGGATTGCACAATTGAATTTCTTTTGCGTTTTTTCTCAAAACTCCGTTTTTGGACATAGCGCTGTAGTGTCACTACAGCTGTTGTTAACAAAATTCCAAATTTTCCAATTAGAACACATGTTACAAAATTTCAGATTTGATTGTTCAACATCAATTTTCGCTGCTAAGTAAGTAATTCGTGTCAATTCAATTTCCGTTCGTTCTAAATTGCTATAAGTTTGTTCATATTAAATACGACTCATAACAATCTTAAAATCATATTAATCTTAACAGTCATATTAAATATGACATCATAACAATCTGACTCCAACAGATGATAAAATGTATTACGAAATTTTCGTAATACATTTCATTATCTGTTGGAGTCAGATTGTTATTATTTGTAGAGTGAGAGGATACCATCCCCCCCTACAGCGCCTTTGTGCTTTAAGGTATCGATAAGGGTCCTGGACCCAAGACCCTGGTCACAAATTGGTGTTGGAAGATCTAGAGCTTGTACCCATTGAAACAAAATCTTTTTCTTCTTCAAACCTTTAAGCTTGCCTAAAACACCAATGAACTAGAAATTTGATGTTTTTATTGAATAGAAAGGTGTTACTTCATGCTCACTACCATACCTACGAATATTGCGTATTTTATGTTGTGTGTGTGTGTTTTCTTCGAAAAATCCACTTTGTAGCAGTCAGAATTATTCGTAAGTATCACCATTGGAAAAATTACATAGGAAATGATACCAAACTCGTCAAGTTATCTTGAGATCGAGGGTGACCATGCACCACGTAAAAAACTCGATTTTCTCGTAAAACACACGTTTTTTTGCATTCAAACTTGATTCACTCTTCCAATTTGAATGTAAAAAAGAAAAATTTATATACCGTTGGAAAGCTGACAATTTAAGCATGTTTTTTCCGAAGAGCGCCCATCAAAATGGGCAGGCGTTGAAAGTAAAAACTTCGAAGAAAAAAAATCAAATTTCGAAAAACAATGTAAAGTGTGCTTTTTGACTTGTTTGTTTAGAAATGGTTTATTACAAAAAGATTTTGGTTTTACACTAGGTAGCTTGGAAATTAAACGCTCTTTCCAACGAGATCCTTAAATTTGTTTTTACTTGGTAAATAACAGGAGTTATGATGGTTTTAATGACGTGAGGACGAAAACGTGAAAAAAAACTTCGAAGTAAAAAAAAGGCATTTTGAGTGGGTTAAGAAAAAATTGCTATGAGACATTTTTTGTTGAAAATTAGTTGTAGAATCGATCTTTGAAGTTTGGTCCATCCAAATGGTAGACACCCCGTATACAGGATATACATATCCTCAACCTAGGCGACCCAGGGCAGGATTTCCTGGTACCGGTAGCCGACCTCCTCAATTTACCTCAACCAAAATATTAACAACATTTGAGTTAAAAAGTACCAACCTATATTACTTCAATAAATAGGGAAATAAATAAAGTAAGGCTAATTTAGCTCTTACAACCGTTAATGTTTTCAGAAGTACAAATAGTTTCATATGCCCAGAGGACAGTCATTTTCACTTCCCCCAATTCATTACAATGCGGAGAGCGAGAGTCTGGTAATTCTAATAAGCCGTTGGATCAACATAAATCTAAAAAATTGATTTGGGTTCTGTCATTAATGTTCAAGGTTTTAGATACCTACCTGTTATTTATTAAAATGTTCAAAGTTTTGAACAAAAAAAAATTTTTTTCAAGATATAAATGCACAAATCCAAGCCGTTCCAGAGAAAAACGGAATAAATTTTTGTTCATTTTGAAGCTCGACGTGGTGGCGACTTTTGAAACTAAAACCGGGGCATTTACCCTTTAAACCTACTGATGGATATTTATATTGATTTTGGCCACATATTGGACTTCTTCTGCGATGTAAATAAAATTGATTGGGAGTGTTTTTGCAGGATTTTGGGTAACTATAAAATGTGTTTAGTTGAACTAATTCAAGTCAGACGCTATTTCCTATTTACACTAGACCCACTCATAATTATTGTGTTGACTTTTCTTTCTACTTCAAAATCAAATTCAGCTCTATCAACAATTGCCTCAACTTTTCAACAATGAGGAATATTCTTGAATAATCATTTTGTTAATAGGCAGTCTTGCAAAACTTCATTAAGAGTTATTAGTGTCAAAACGCCTCACTTCCCAATATGCAAATTGAACGGACGAAATTCGACCCGGGAAACGGCCGAATTAACTTCCCTATTGTTAATGTAACTAACGTAATTTGCTTTTGGATTTTCAAAAACCCTTCTCGGCTCCTGATTTCAATTAAGGCTCCCTCTCGCGGCTTGAAACTTCAACCGAACTCCGGTAAACTTCGAATCCAGTCAAAGTTAACTTACTTCGCCGAAATCAAACCTCTTCTTCAGGCCATCTTCATCATTTCAAATCCACCTTCACTACATCCACATCATTATTAGTTAATAAATGTTTTTTCTCAAATTTTGACTTAGGTACATTTAAATTTTTTTTAAATAATTTTGCCCACAATTTTTCCTCCGAGTCTACCAGGGTAGCGGAAGCACTGTTTCCAGTTTTCAAGGTTGAGAAAAAAATGTTCTCAAAAATCAAAATTTATAATCGAGTTCTAAGTATAAGCCCTTTCTGCACATTTTCGGTATCGTTTCTGTGTCTCTCTCTGACATGAAATCCTTGTTACGGGCAAAACACGAAATTAATAGTCCGATTTCGATGAAATCGTCAGTGATTGAGCGGATTGGGGTATAGATGGTCCCCTATGAAAATAATTGCCATCAGAATGATAGTAGCTTCGGAGCATGCGCAAACGTGAATCCTTCAACAAGCATAACTTCTATCTACATTTTCCATCCATATACGATAAAAATATCAGGGAACGTGCGTAGTGGGTAGTGCAAGTGGGTAGCGCAAGATACTTAATAGATTGATGTTTTGAGATTATCTACTATGCATCGGATATATTCAACACCTTTTTTTTAAATCAATAAATGGTTTAATTTGGATAAATAAGACACAAATTACGAACATAATTCCCTAGTACCTAGGTGAGAAAGTATTTAGGTTGTTAGTAAAATATATAGAAAGGTATCCATTTTCTGGTCAACCAGATTTTGGAGTATTGATTCGGAATCGATTTTTTATAAAAGATGAACCGAACTGTTAAAAAACAAAATGGGGGTCTGCTTATGGCTGTCTTCAATATATATAGGGCGGAATTAATCATTTAATTTTATGATGTTATTCAAATCTAATTAAAGTGCATGCAAAATCTTAGCGTGAATTCTTTTCGTCAAAATATTAATTTAAATATATATCATTTCACAGATTTAATTAAACCTTTTACACATTCAATTCAACCTATTGCAAATTCAATTCAACTTTTTATAAATTTAACTCATCCCAACCCTTTTTATGAGGAAAAACATCTATCGTATCACCCTTTTGATGATAAGGAAAGTAAAAACAACACTTGACTAAGCTAGTGTAACAGTTGCCGTATAGCTGTGGAAAGTAAAACGAGGAGCATGTCCATAACATTGACAGCCAGGGCAATCGTTACATTAGCTAAAAGTGTTGTTTTTACTTTCCTTACCACCCAAAGGGTAATAGGAAAGAGGTTTTTCTCAAAAGATGGGTTGGGATGAGTTAAATTGGTAAAAAGTTGAATTGAATTTGTTATAGGTTGAATTGAATTTGTGAACAGTTTAAAAAATCTGTAGGCATGCATATCTGTACATGGAAATTTCATATAAATATCTACCTTGGTAGGAATTTGCCCAACCTCAGGATGCTATTGGTAGGTAAATGTTTGAAGGTTCAGCTGTGATCTTGATGACCCACCTCCACTGTAGAGCTGGCAATGTAAAGCTTACCATGGGCCCTATTCTGATTCACTAAACGCACCAGTCGCTAACTTAACCACCGAGTTGCTAACTGAAGCGACATGGATATTATAAACTCAATAGTGTTTCCCATTCATTTTCCTAAAGATTAGTACTGTTAAAATTTACCAATTAAGGTGAATGAACACATTTTGGAAGCGGGAGAGGGAGGGGAATAGATGTATAAATGAATAGATTAGGTTTATTTGTTACCCCCTCCATAAACAACGAAAATTCGAACTTATAATGTTATAAGTTGGAATTGAAAAAAGTTCGAAAATGAAAATGTATCGAATATAATCATGTGAGTACTCTTTTTTTCATGAGATTCAAGGCGATGTGAGGGCTCGTAACCTGGAAGTATTAAATATTTTACCCCCACCACAAATGTAAATATAGAAGGTATGTTAGGTATGCTAGAATCAAATCCTCCACATAAAAAATCGAGTGAGTACTTTTTGGAAACAGGGTGATTAGGAGATTCACATTTCGGTAATATTACATTTTTACCCCACCCTAACATACAGTATGTTAGGTATGCTAGTACCAAATCCTCCACATAAATAATCGTGTAGGTACTTTTTGGAAACAGGGTGATCAGGAGATTCACATTTTGGTAGAATTACATTTTTTACCCCACCCAAACATACAGTATGTTAGGTATGCTAGTTCCAAATCCTCCACATAAAAAATCAAGAGGGTACTTTTTGGAAACAGGGTGATCAGGAGATTCACATTTTGGCAGAATTACATTTTTTACCCCTACCCTAACATACAGTATGTTAGATCCAAATCTTCCAAATAAAAAATCGTGTTGGTACTTTTTGGATACAGGGTGATCAGAAGATTCACATTTTGGTAGAATTAAATGCTTAACCCCACCTTAACATACAGTATGTTCGGTACCTATGTCAGATTCAAATCCTCCACAAAAAATTCGTGTAGATACATTTTGGAAACAGGATGATTAGGAGACTCACATTTTGGCAGAATTACATTTTTACCCCCACCCTGTTTCCGAAAAGTACCCCCTCGATTTTTTTGTGTGGGGGATTTGGATCTAACATACCTAACATACTGTATGTTTGGGTGGGGTAAAAAATATAATTCTACCAAAATGTGAATCTCCTGTTCACCCTGTTTCCAAAAAGTACCTACACGATTATTTATGTGGAGGATTTGGTACTAGCATACCTTACATACTGTATGTTAGGGTGGGGGTAAAAAATGTAATTCTACCATAATGTGAATCTCCTGATCACCCTGTTTCCAAAAAGTACCTACACGATTATTTATGTGGAGGATTTGGTACTAGCATACCTTACATACTGTATGTTAGGGTGGGGGTAAAAAATGTAATTCTACCAAAATGTGAATCTCCTGTTCACCCTGTTTCCAAAAAGTACCTACACGATTATTTATGTGGAGGATTTGGTACTGGCATACCTAACATACTGTATGTTTGAGGTGGGGGTAAAAGATATAGTACCCCTAAATGCAGAAAAATGGTCCTCTATATAATACGTAAATGTTAACGTCTAAAAAAACACGAGAAATTCTCGAAAACCGAAAGATTTTGAGTTACAACTCGGTTGATAACTGAAACCACTTGGTTGATAAATGAAGCGACTGCTCCGGACCAGTCGCTAAGAAAAGAGCCTTCGAAACCACTGAGTTGCTTCAGTTAACCACTGAAACGAGAAAAAGGTGCTTTTAGTGAATTAGAATAGGTCGCTATTATAATATCCATATCGCTAACTCCGAAAATTAGCCACCCAGTGGTTTCGGGAAACCACTCAGTTGCTTCGCGAAGCCACTGCGGGCGCGTTTAGTGAATCAGAATAGGGCCCCATGTCCTCTCGAAGCTGACCATATCCGCGGGTTTCCGATGCACTTTTCACTCACAAACACTAAACTCACGTATCGTAGGCGAAATGACTATAAACCGCACTGCCTCCTGATCGTTTGAGGCCCGAAATAGGGGTTTTATGGCACTTCATTCGGAATTAACTCTGAAATCTATCGACAATAACCACAAGAGCAAAGAAGAATGCAAACCCTGAAAACGGGCGTAAAAATCTCAGAAAACTGGTACTAAAATCGAGTAAAGTAAAACCTACAGGAATTTAATTTTTCAACAACTACATGATCACAATGTATGATCATGATCATGACGAGACGCGCGGGGAATGAAAAATAAGAAAATCTTACAAGATAATTTTCCTAGAAAAATGAGTTGTTTGGTTCACATTGAGAAGAGATTCAGGCCCTAAATCAAAACAATTGACTTGCGTGCATGTTCACCTGCAGGAAATAAGCCCGCTAGATGTCGCACAGGGCGCTTAAGGGACTTTTCCGGTTCTTGACTAGTAGGTAGGTAGTACAATAAGAAAATAATTAGGTTCCTATGAAATAATTATAATAAAAATTAATAATAATAAGGATATTTGGTAACCGAGTCATCAGTCATCCTTCATTCCAAAATTACACAAATTTGACCATTTTTGGATAGGACCTAAGTGAATTTGCTTCCGAGTCTACTAAGGGAGAAGGTGCATTGTTTTATTTTTCCAAGGTTAAAAAAAAGGTTCTCCAAAGTCAAAATTTTCACGCGCTCTTTACGTTTTGGACTTAACTGAATAATTATGGTTTCACTCAATCTTTAACATTTTCCACCCGAACTATGATGAAATTTTCAGAGATTGTGCGGATTGGTGTATAGATGGTCCCCTACGAGGGTATTGCAAGGTACCTGCTTAGAGATTGATGTTTTAGGATTAGGTACTATGTTTTTTTAAGAATTCGTCATTGTAGGGATCGTAATTATGAAGGAAATGTGAATTGTGCTTCCCTAAAATCGAAGATCTCTTGTATCTGTCCAACGGGTCAAAAACAAAAAAAATAAGAATCTTCAAAATTTGAATTTTCTCACGCAGTTCGCTTTTTTTTGCTTCTGTGTCTACCGAGGTATCGAATGCTTTGTTATGACTTTTAAGGACAAAAAAACCCTACAAAATCAAAATTTTCAACGCGCGTTTTATGTTTTAGACCATAGAAATCCTGAAATTCTCACGATCTGGCTCAAATTTGGAGTCTAATTCATTATTTGATTCTTTCCTAGCAGGTATACTATATTTATTTGTTCTTTCCAAATCCTCTGATCCAGATGTAGACCAAGATACCTCACTCTTTGGGCAATTGGTTGTACTTCAAATTGAAGTATAGAACTGAAGTCTTCAATGTTATCAGGAGTCAGTAAAGTTCTATCTGAGATAGAGAATCGAGTCAACTTCAAGCCAATGATCTTCAGCTCCATTTGAGGCGCTGAGTTGCCAAAATTCTGGAGCCTCATGGCAAATGGTAGCAAAACTGCTAAATGTAAAAAATGCTGCACAATGATTTATTATTTTAAGATAGATCACCTATCTGCGTAGAGCATAGAACGCGGCTTTTCAAGTAGACACCAAATGGATTCATCAAAATTTTGAGGGGTTAAAACATTCTTTGTCATGCTCAATTCCAAAGGTTCATTATTGAAAATGATAAACCAGAAGCATTCCTGCTACTATTCATATTGAGAATGTTATTTTTCCCTTGAGCGGAAACATCAGTACTTATAGTGAACTTAAACAAATAGCAAAAAAAAATAGTTCAAAATAACCGTTTTTCTTATTTTCTGAAGCCTCTTTTCTGAAAGAGCGAATTTTGCAATTCAGCGCCTCATTTGATTCGTCGTTAGCTTTTAGGTGAAGTATCTCTCCAGCTCCGTCGAAGATATCAGCTTTTTATGTCTATGAACACCCCTTGGATACACCTGACTTCATTATATGTGAAGAAAAAGTCCAAAAGTGCTCCAACAACGAATAATATTTGTTACTTTCGTGATTTCAGATTCCTGAAGAGCCGAAAGCGAGTGACCTCAGTGAGGGTGCCACCAGTGAAGAGGACATAGTACCGGTGGAATAGAAATGTAACAGAATCATCATTCACCGACAAAATATCATCTCATTCAAAATAAACGTGTTCAGGCGTACGAGTATTCTTTACGTAAAAATTGGGAAATGAAGGAAATAAAGATTGGGAATTGCGGAGTTAAGAATAACAAGTAGCCACATGGAATAACAAGTTATTCAGAATTTGATTAAAAATCTTTCATCTTAAATCAGTCATCGTGACATAAATATTTTAACCCCATTTCATCAGCATATCACAAACGATACAAACGTATCAAATAGAGCACACGTAGGTTCCTAAATGACTAAGCGATACGAGTTCATTGTAATAAGTAGGTACCTACCAAAGTAGAGGGCCCACAGCCAAGATTTTATTTGTAGTGGGGGTGGGGGAGGCAAAACCCAAAAACGTAGTCATAGTTGATGAAAATCGTAGGTAATAATTCGCTTTCAAACGGCATTTTATAACCAATAATTACAACGATTATTATCATTCCATTGTTTTATAACCAATTTTTTACTATAGGTGATAATATTTATGTCAACATCAGTTAGGTAAATATTGTGTAAGCCGTTTGTGTAACATGAGTGTATGGTTGTCATTGATCTATTAGGTAGGGAACGTAACAATAATTATCGATAGCGATGGTCTCGGCAGTTGGGAGGAATTCTCAAACTGAAATGGCGAAGTGGGCTGAAGGGGTTCAGCCTGAGGTTGTTGAAGAAGGATAGGTGCGGCTAGCAGGTATCAGTTCAGGCAAGGCTCCCCACAGGAAAAAAAGGAACATAGATTGATAGACTAAAGAGCCAAGTAATGCCTGAAGATGCCATCACAATTGGACCACTATTTTATACAGAGAATAAATAAGTCAAGACAGCATTTTCCCCCCAAAACCCCGAAAAACATTTTTGAGCATAATGGGGGATTTGCCTCAATTTTAGATTCAGGAATTTCGAGTCAAATCCAATAGGGCCCTAGAATAACGTTTAACACCAAGAATACCCAACGAGAAAAAATACCGTAGAAGAAAATGCCTAAACAAGCGAAGCCTCTGTCAAAAAACACCGCGAAGATCGAGGAAAACTGATTACCTCACTCCCCAGGGTTCCTCACGCAAAACTGTGCTCTAGTGAAGCGTAGAAGGAGTTTCGGCAAATAGTGTCAGAGAATGTCAACAGGTAGAGTTGTACGGTGCCCTTGTGACCACATGAAACAATCCACTCAAATAATGTGATTCAAATATCAAAACTAACTAATATTGTTATGACCCACAATTCAACAATCAAATAGTTCTTAAATAAAGAAGTACAAGAGGATCCCTGAGTGAGCCACCACCCACAAGAGAGGGACGAGGTACGGGGAGAACACGTCAACATGACATCACCCTTCCACCTCTCTCTCCCTCAACTAATCTCTCAGAGTATATAAGCTCACTCAGGGATGCTCCAGTATGCCTTCTAGTCCAGTCTATGGTCTTGTTCACTTTGCTCTCTACCTTCTCCTTCATCAAGGGATCTCCTCGAGCATTAGGCTCAATAGGTAAATCTCCCGCATCCTGTCGGTAGGTTTCTATGAAACACTGGGGTTGTCGGGCTAGCCTGAACTCCCTGCACTCCACACGTCAGTCTGGCTAATAAGCCGCCGGTGCGACAGTGCAGTCGCTAGGATAAGGGACTTTTCTCTCTTCATTGAGTAGGGGTTAAAGAAAACACAAACGCCGCATCCAGAAGGTCATCTCCTTCACTCGACGACATGCAAAAATAACAAATATAGAAACTAAATAAGAGAAGGTGAAGACTAATAATGCTTGATAAACTAATAGGTAGAACCGCATTGTAAAAAAGAGTGAGTAAAATTGCTTCTTTTTTTCATTTTTGTGTCTGGCTTCTTTCTGCCAGTTCGCAGTGCACTCGTGTGTTTGATCACTTAAGCTAGTTGTTTCATGTGCGCTATCAGAGGTGGTGCTGCTGTTGTAAGGAAAAACTCATCACGTCACAGACTCCTGGTACATTTAAAATTTCCATCTTCCTTAAATTCTCTAAATTTTTTGGATGCGTTTTCGAGCAGCAAACTAGGGTTTTCTTCCATATCAGTGAATCCTCTTTTGAAAAAAAATTAAAAATTGTGAGGCAAATTCGCCATTTTTTAAATGTTGGTCCCTCAGTGGTCCATTTTTGAACTATGACACTTTCATTCTTGATGGAGTATTCTAACACGACACTGTACATCGATTTCGAATATGCCATACATTAAAATAGTTATTTTTACTCAAAAAACACGTTTCCAGGCCTTATTTTTGGAAAATAGGGTGTGCGCCTGGGTAGGAAAAACTGTTTATTGTTATTTTTAATCTAAGGTAGACCGCATTCTGAGAATTTTGGTACCAACCGCGACCTTCTAGCGCGTGTAAATCTTTTCCTATGAATTTTTAAAGTTTCGACCGTTTATGACGTCACAGTGGGCTGGGGGGTCCCGCCCAGGCGAGAGGGGCGCGTGACGTCATAAACGGTCGTAACTTTGAAAAATCATAGCAACAGTTCTACTCATCCAAAAAGAGAATGGCTGGTGTCAAAATTCACAGAAGGTAGTCTACTTTCGATTAAAAATCTAAAAAAAATCAAGGCGCACCCCCCATTGAACACGTAAGAGTTCGAAAATGGTTCTTTTCATAGTTACCATGGACATTTCCAGTTAGATCTTAGGTTTGTTCCAGCACGGCCAACCGCGGTCGAGCGCGGTTAGCCCAAAAACCACAGCCTTATAGATAGCGGTTGTGTGACAATCACCGTGGTTCAACCACTGCTGGAACACTTAACAGCCAGTTGGTCGAAAATCGCGTTACTTCTGAGTATGTGTGACTTCAGGTTTCCATACCTGCTTATCGTCGCATAGGATGCATAATGAATAAAATACCTTTTCTCATTGCTGTAATCATTTAAAATTCCTAAAAACTGTTTCTTTCATGAGGATGGCAAAAAATATTGTACAGATCCAAAGCAAGCAAAGTAGAAGAGTAACACCTTTCTACTCAATAAAAACATCAAATTTCTAGCTGATTGATGTTTTTATTGAATAGAAAGGTTTTACTTCATCCTCTCTACAATATCTACGAATAATGCGTTGGTATTTTATGTACGAAAAACGAAGGTTTTCTTCGAAAAATCCACTTTCTAGCACTCAGAATTATTCGGAAGTATCACCATTGGATTCAGCGTGAAAAATTACATAGGAAATGATACTAAACTCGTCAAGTCATCTTGAGATCGAGAGTGACCATACACCGCGATTTTTTGTAAAACACGTTTTCTTGCATTCAAACTTGATTTACTCTTCCAATTTGAATTTAAAAAAGAAAACTTGATATACCGTTGGAAAGCTGACAATTTAAGCATATTTTTTCTGAAGAGCGCCCATCGAAATGGACAGGCTTCAATTTAAAACTTCAATTTAAAAAGAGTCATATTTTGAGAAAAAAAATTGAAGTTTGCTTTTTGACTTGATTTTTTTAGAGATGGTTTATTGCTAAAAGATTTCGGTTTTACACTAGGTAGCTTGGAAATTTAACGCTCTTGCCAACGATATCCTTAAATTTGAATTTATCTGGTAAATAACAGGAATTATGGCAATTTTAATGACGTAAAGTCGAAAACGCGAAAATTGCCGGGAGACATTTTTTGTAGCAAATTACTTGTACAATCGATCCTTGAAGTTTGGTCCATCCAAATGGTAGACACCCTGTATAGATAATATCTATACATAACATCATATTATGATGTTATAGAAAAGTCACAATTTTAATGCAAATTTAACTTCATGAGGGTGTAAAGAGATTTCAAGGTTTCCTTTGTGAGAGCGAGAAATTTGAGGACATTGGGTTGAAGCTTCACTCGTTTCTGAAAAAAGTTCTTCCAACAGGGGGGTGAAAAAAATCCATTACTTAACACATCTACTGTCTACTGTACCTATATCTATAAACTCTCAACCAAAACACCTCGGGAGGTCCTTCCACTGCGGAGCTCGTTTTGAAATGAGAAGGTTAAGGTAGAGGTTTCTTTAGTGTGAGGTTTCCAATCTTGACCGCTCGCGACCGCACTCCTCAAAGCGGTCGGGTTTGGGTCGACCGTGGTCGACCGCGGTCGAGTTGCTGGAACAGTGGTTCAACCGCAAAGTTGGGCAGATTGTCGTGCTGGAACAGTGGTTAGTCGTAATGCACATGCGCCGATCGACTGCGGTCGACCACGGTCGCCTTGCTGGAACAAACCTCTTATGGAGTGATCATCTGGAGTTACACACAGAAGGTTTGTACGGAGAAGCAGTCCCGAACCAGAACTGAAAAGGGGAGGGGATAGAGGCATCCGGACTCTCTGGACTGGCGAAAATGGGCGTGTCCAGTTCTGAACCCCTCGAGACTGCTTCTCTGGACAAACCTATATACAGACATTATACATATATAGAGAAGTGTTGAACTCGAGAAATGTTTTAGAATGTTTCAAACCGTTTTGCATCAACCTTGCCATCAGTCAGAATTTTCTCTTTATTTTTTCATTAATATGCAAGACTCTGGGTTCAATTTTTTTAGAAGCCAATTAAACGCAAGATAACCACATAACTTTTATTTGGAATAATAGTACAAATAAACATCGATTTTACCCAATGTACTTCAAATTTCGGGCTAGCTCGTATTGCTTCAGCATCCGACATTTTGGTTCGACAACTGACCTATGGATCGCAGTAGGCATCTCAGTCGTACACAAAACATCAATTAAAATATAGTAAAACCATCGATTCACTGGATGGCGCAACGTAAAAGTACACAGTCACCTTTTTGCAGGTACAAATAATGATTAGGAATAAAGGTAACATGGATAGGGAAAACATGATAGGCTAAACTTAGTAGATCTTGGTATATTATTTGAAATCAACTGATTTGTAAAATGAATATTCGAGAATTTAAGCAACAGTTTGGGCAAGGGAGCAAAAAGTTGAAAATCAATTTATTCTAGTATTCACACAGCACCAGGGCCGTGAAAGCCAAGGCTGGGAACCAGAGGAGCTTACTGATTGGTTGACGCTGTATCAGAAAAAAGTTAAAGAGACAGAAATAGTTACAAATTCACCCATTGTTGGAAACTCTCCTAGAGCAAAATTAAAATTTGAATTTGGCCAAACCCCCCAACATTTTGTTCACTGAGAAAAACGATGTTAAAGTTTAGTTTCTATGCAAATTCGCATGAAATGAAAATGGTTTTATAGTATTTTGGAGTGTCCCCTGTGGTTCACAAGTCCCTGTTTGAATTCACAAGTATTGAAGTCTTGTACATTCCGCATAAATTGTTTACTGCAATCAATTGTAGTCCTAGGTTGCTCTCACACCTTTTGTGTTGTGAGCCGCTTATACAAAGCGGAGCAGAATGCCACCAACCGTACCCGTTGCCGATACATGATTTTTCAGTTTTTTTTTTCAAACCACGCTTTTCCCCCGTAAAACCTCGAATTTTTCCTCCTTAAAACAACTTTTTTCAAATATCGACCAAATTTTCGAGTTCAGCATTAAATTTCCTGCAAGACTAGGTAGTGTTCCGTCCTTGTTGAAAAGTTACAAATGAGAAGTACAATAGCAGCTCAAACAACGACAAATCTAAATGATCGAGAGGATTCGAAAAAATTAGATAGGTATTTCACTTCTAAATAAAAAAAATCCTGCAAGTTGTCAAATTATCCAAAAAATGTTGAATTTAATCAGCTTTTCAATGATGCACCCAAAATTGCGATTGTTTTCAAACTTGACGGAGTTATTGCGTCTAGAATGTGAAAAAACTTCACCTGCTTCAAGTAAATACAGCAGGGGAAGAGTAGAGGTCTACTCCAGGATGTATAACGTTGTTACTCATGTTTCTTTCGAATTCTTAAACCCTGATTGAACTTCACGAGTACCTCTTTCCCTTGCCTGAGCCCTTAATTTGTTGTGGTTCATTCAAGAAATTGAGAACCTAATACTTCTACTGTAAATAGATCAGTGAACTGGCACTTGAGAGATTTCATGAAAACTGAAATTTAGTTTTTGAACACTTCAAACCTTATGGTATCTCAAGATGGCTGGTTTCCATTATACCAGAGATGAATCCATTTCCAATAACAATCACAGTCCATAAGACAAAATACATTACACAACAATTTTCAAATTTAGTGTCCCCACATGTTTTATCAATATTTCCCGAAAAACAGAACCCATAATTTTAACGTTCCATTGTTACAATTTGCAAAAAAGAAGAAGTGAGAAATCAAACTAACTTACCTCAAGTGTAGTTTGACTTCGATTATAAGAAGCAATTGACACAATCGAAGAACAATGGCGATAGTGGCGGTCCGGGGGTTCTAGGTTATCGGGGGAGGGGGAAGTGTGTGTCTTCCTCTTCTCTTTAAAGGTGTGGCCAGAAGCCCTGAGAGAGTGCACTACATTGTGTAACATCAAGGACCAAGCGCTGAATTATAATTTATTGTATTTTTTAAAAATAAGGCATCTTTGCAGATTGTGATACGCCTTGCGACTACCTTCTAATTCGGGTACTTCATATTTAACAGAAACGAGCATTTTGATTAAATTATATCAGCCGTTTATTCGATAGCTTGAGAAGAACAACCATTTCTTAGGAGGTAATCACAAGAAGTTGTAAGTTACAATTTGCATAGAGACGTCATATTTCAATATTAAGTAACAAGAACAATCTAGTATGAGGCATAGGCAAATACTAATAATTTCATTGAAAGAAATACAGGTGGCCAGGAAAGAAATCGAAAGAAAAAAGAGTGGAGAGACCTTCTAAGAGACCTGCACAGGAGTAGGGATGGACAACCTGAACGCGTGGCGAAGCGTAACAGGCGTAGCAATAATATTTATACACGTTGGATCATTCAGACAGATCAACTCTGATCACAAGCCATTTATAATTCGTAAAATAGCTACGATTGAATCGAAGGGCATCAAAACCCCCTTTCCTAGGAATACAAAAATATAACGATTTCATGAGCAACGATGAAGACTAGTCCTTTTCTCGAGTGAACTCACTGTACGTCCAAAAACTGCGCGTAGACTTCCCTCCAGCACTCGCCTTTGTTGTTAAATAAGAATTTATAGTAACTTCCATCCGCGCAAATAACTGAAACAAAAAAAAATACAAATATTGCATCAACGGAATGGAGTCACAGATTACATATTTTATGTTGAAGAGTGAGAACCACAACTGCAGAGAAAAGTCTGCAAATTTGGATGGTCACCGCATTGGTACACAGACCCAGGGCACCAATGTCCTCGCACCAAAAAAGCTGGTGCACGTCTGGGAACGCAGCGAATTATTACATAACGGTTTATTTTTTCTGCAAAGAATTCAGTTTTGCCACCAATAGTAACCACCTTTTGATAGACAATACTCTTAATCCCAACCTCGTAGGTACCTTCATTACGAAATTTGGTTTAAAATAGTTAAAGACACAATTGAAAAACTTAAAATTCAAATCGAAGAAACGAAAAAGATTACATTATTGCCACGTCAAAGGACCTAAGGACGACTGGTAGGTGAGAGGGGCTGAGGGACCCTCAGGAGGCTCGTAGGCAGGTCATGTGAAATCCCGATTCTTTTCACGATCTCTCATTTAACCATGATTCACCGTTCAGAGCTATGGATGGTCTTATTCGTTTCTAAAAGTAGAATCGATTTAAAAAGTCAGTAATTATTTATCTACTAATTAAAAAACTAATTATCCTCAAAGGAAGAGGACGGTTGGTTCCACAAAGCTCAGGATAGTGTCAGAAAATTCGTAAAAATCGTCGCTATTTTAAATTAATGAAGAAACAATACCTATACAGAGTGTCCCATATGTTATCCACCAATATTCGGGAGTAGTTTCTACAACTAATTTGCAACAAAAAGTGTCTCTTAGCAATTTTCTTTGAACCCCCTTAAAATCCGACTTTTTTTACTTTTAAGATTTTTTCGTGTTTTCGACCGTACACCATTCAAACGGTCGTAACTCCCTTAAATTAGACTCAAAAATTAAAAATAAGGATATCGTTGGAAAGAGCGTAAAATTTCTCAATACATGAGCCGTTGACCAGTCGAGAAAAACAAAACGCTGGAGTAGTATTTTTACCTCAAACTTGAAAAACAGTCAATTCCTGTTTTTGGTGAAAATGTTGATGATTTTTCCTTATCAGAACAAGGTATTTGCCAGAGGGGCTCAAAAGCTTAAAAACTGCTCCATTTCATCAGCTTCCCAACGGCCACCCAATTTTTAGTTTTACTGTGGAATTTGAGGGAGAAAATGGTGTTTCAATGCGAAAAAACGTGCATTTTTTTGAACGAAATCGACGGTTTAACGCGGGGACGTGGTGCTTGGGAGGAGGGGCGGCGGAGCAGACCCCAGATTCCTCCCGTCCAACCGTCAATTTCGTTGAAAAAAATTCACGTTTTTTCGCATTGAAACACAATTTTCTCCCTCTAATTCCACAGTGAAACTAAAAATTGGGTGGCCGTTGGGAAGCTGATAAAATTTAGAAATGTTTAAGCTTTTGAGCCTCTCTGGCAAATACCTTGTTTCCATGGGGAAAAATAAACAAAATTTTTGAAAAAAAAAACAGAAATTGACAAATTTTAAAGTTTGAGGTAAAAAAAAACTACTCTAGCGTTCAGTTTTTCTAAATTTGTCAACGGCTCATCTATTGAAAAATGTCACGCTCTTTCTAACGGTATCCTTATTTTTAATTTTTGACTGCAATTTAAGGGTGTTATGACCGTTTTAAAGGTGTAAGGTCGAAAACACGAAAAAAATCTTAAAAGTCGGATTTTAAGGGGGTTGAAAAAATTGCTACGAGACATTTTTTGTTGCATAATAGTTGTAAAATCGACTCCCAAAGTTTGGTGGAGAACATAATATGTTCTCCCATATTATGGGACATCCTGTTTATCAAAAATTTACAAGTTAGGGTGCTTTGAAATCTCCCCCCCCCCCCTACCCTTTAAAAGTGACCGACAACAATCAAAACCTTACGGGTACAACTAGACCCCAAACGGTGGCGGTATCCCAAATTTTAATCAAAATTGGTCCACAGAAACTGGAAAAAGCGCCGCGTACTGCATACAGACTGACATTTTTTAATTTGATTTTGACTGACATGCCTACTACCTTGAAACGTAAATCATCAAATTTTGAGGAGGGTTTACATTTTAATAGAAATATAACAATAATGGTTTCGCGGCGTTTTGGGGTAGGAGGCGCTGAAGAGCGATAAAAGCTTTCCTTCGACGAATTCCTCCAACTCTTTATGGACCTTTGGATTCGGGCAAGAAAAATAATGAAAAGGCCACACCTAGACAGCTTCGCCATTTGAATTTTATTTCACAATTTACCACAGATGTGAGACACATTGTGGGGAAAGACAATCAAGTAGCTGACTATTTGTCAAGATTATCGATGGAGGAAATAAATTATGAAAAAATAGCACAAACGCAACAAGGAGATGTTGAGCTCGAAAACCTCATTCGATCTAACACCTCTTTGAAATTGATCAAATACCCTCTTTCCGACGCCAAGACGTTATGGTGTGATGTTTCGATTGGAAGTGTTCGACCATTTATTCCAGAGAGCTACCGTCGAAACGTGTTCAAAAATTACCACGAATTAGCACATCCAGGTGGTAACGCTACAGCAAAATTGATTTCATCGAAATGCGTTTGGCCGAAAATGGAAAGAGACATACGGGAATGGACAAAAGCATGCATTCCTTGCCAAAAGTCTTAAGTATCGAGGCATGTAAAATCCCCAATTGGAGAATTTCCCAAAACGACAAAACGGTCCGAAGCTGTACACATAGATTTAGTTGGACCATTACCACAATCAGAAGGCTACTCATACTGTTTGACTTGCATTGATCGATTCAGCAGTTGGGTAGAAGTAATTCCACTAAAAAGCATAGACGCCGAAACCGTAGCAAAGAAATTCTTCAAGGAATGGATTTCCAGATTCAGAACACCAGTGAAAATTCATTGCGATCAAGGCCGACAATTTCAATCAGAACTTTTCCATTCTCTTGCAAAAATTTTTGGTTGTAAAATCCAGAGATCATCGCCATACCATCCGCAAGCTCAAGGGAAAATCGAAAGATTCCACAGAACGTTGAAAGCCGCCATAAGAACGCACGGAAAAAAGAAATGGACCCAAGTTCTTCCTACCATTCTCTTAGGCATACGAAGTGGTATAAAGCTAGAAGCAAACGCTTCAATAGCAGAAATGGTCTACGGACAACCGCTACGATTGCCAGGGGATTTCTTTCACGAAGAAGAGGGAACAACCTACAAAGACCTACAAAGTTTTGTTCAAGAACTAAGAAGATGGATGGACGGACTGAAGCCAATTGGGGAAGCACAAAAAACGAAGCAAACACCATTCGTGTTCAAAGACTTAGCTGACTCAACTCATGTTTTCGTCAGAGTTGACAAGCTCAAGCCCTCACTAGTGTGCCTATACGAAGGTCCGTTCAAGGTTTTAGAACGGGTTGGAAAATTCTTCTCACTGGAGATTAATGGAACTGCAGTGAATATCTCCATAGATCGCCTCAAACCTGCTTATGTACTCGCTGACGACTCCAACGTAGCTGAAGAGCCAAATGAACAGACTATGCAGGAGGAACCCGATATGCAGCCTCGCCCACGAAGGACCGTCCGGTTTCCAGCGCGGTTTCTAGAGTCTGCCCCAGTAAACCGCTGGGGAGGGAGTAGCTGTGGGGACACTCAAGTTGACCTTTAATTTCAACTTCAGTTTATTTTTATTATTTTCAGTTATTAATTGAACATCCAACGTTATTGTTTGTTAACAACGGATGAAATATAAAAATCACTTCTTCCCAAGCTTGCGTCGAGTCAAATTCTTTTCAAACTAATTTCGAATCAAGTTATCATTTACAAATCTCTTTAGGCCGTATTAAATTATTTAAGGAGTCAGATTAGCCTAAATGTACCCCCCCCCCCCCCGTAAAATTTGGTGGTTTACGGTACACCAAGAAACGTTAAACTTAAGAAAACTTGAAGAAACTGGAGTAATGCAAGAGGATTAACCTAAAAATACATTCAAATATAAAAAATGTATTCTAAATAATAAATGAATCTTCGACTAGTGTAGAGCATCCAAAGTATCTTGTTGCTGGTTAGCGTAACAGGTCAATCCATAATCCAAATTAATTCACAAAGGCCAAATTTTAGTTCAAAGTTTGCCTACGACATTTTCCGAATTTTCAATGAAAATCAGACAAAAATGGTTCCGCCGTAAACGGTTTCGGTTAACTTAGTCAAATCAATTGATAAACTAGTGAAAATATAAAATATCACCCTCACCTATCACAGAGTTGGCGTCCGAGCCGAAAGCACAGATGCACTGAGGTCCACCTTGGATCGGGAATTTGCAAAAACTCCACCTTGAGCTGAAGTATTTTGGTAGAAACGTTGCAGAAGCTAAGCTGTAATAAAAATGGTGGAATATTATTAATAATATTATAAAGACTTCTTCTCAATCAACAACTTTTTTAACATCTGCAATATGTCCAATCATAACTTAGAATCTGAAGTATCAACAAGCGTTAATTGGCTCTGGAAGAGCTACAGTTTTGCTAGAAAAAATGGACATTTTGGCTATCCATGTTGAGAGATATATTGCCGCCCTTTCGAAGATGACAGGTTACTAGGAAATAGGTTTCAGTGTTGTTTCTTGCATTTATCACATTGAAATTGTTACGAGCATAGCAGTTACCTACCTAGATTGTTTGTTGAGCTTTTGATCCTCAATTGAAAAGACGTGAACGGTTCCATGGTCACTTGCAACGCACAACCAAGTTGATTCCTGATTGAAATTCATACTGAAATCAAAAAGTAACACTCGATTGGTAACTATTACCACACCAATTTGAAACAGAAGTACTTCGGTTTTAGAGCGAATGTAAATGTTTACCAGTATATTGTGGCCATGTTGGCACCCCTGCGAAGTTCCATGAGCTTGTCCCCAGTTGCCGTGTCAAAAATTCGTATCAGTGTGCCCTGCAAAGGAGAATGTAGAGTGAAATGGAGAGGTTAAGCTTCCAAACAGGCACTCAAGTTATCAATACTCAACATTTTGTAGACCATAAAAAGATATAAGTGGTATTCATGGTCTGGGAGATTCGACGTCGAATCGTTGAATCTTCGAATTTGGAGTTTGGATGAGAGTCAATGCGCATGTTCTCCGGTTAATTCGACGATTCGATTTACCACGGGTGGAAGGCGTCGTAAACAAGATTCGACGTCGAATCACAAACGTGATCCTAGCGGCAGTTGTGCGAAGCAACTATCATAACATCAACAAACAGATCTTCTCGTCCTTTCTGAGTTTTTCTTTTAACAACACCTTTTTTTGTTTTTTATTCCGTTTTTCCGTTCGTTTATTTCATTTTTATTCTGTTCGAAGTGGTTTTTTTCTCGATTAACACGTTGAACGCGGAAAAAAACGTGTTGGTCTACTGTGGCAGAGAAATGTTTTTAGCAAAGCGCGCGATGATAAGGTGTCTCTTTGATAACTGCTCATGACCGTCAACCTCGACCAATTCAGCTACAGAATGAACCGTTCGTCTCATTAACAGTTCATCAATTACGAAAAACAGCTAGAAAAGAGCGGTAACCGAGAACGAAAGAACAGGAGCAGATTGACGCGATCCGCGTCCAATGTGTTAAATGAGTGGAGCTGAGCCACCCAAGCGGCTAAGGAAAAATGCAACCATCTGATGGTCTGTGGGAGAAGTAGAAATGTTGCTTGCTGGCATAAAAGCGATCATAGCACATTCTCCTTTCTAGTATGGAACATGTTTCAGCCATGAGCTAAGTACCAAAATGCGTTCAAAATTGTGTGATGGAAGTAGCAAGGGTTTTCCTTTGAGAGAAGACTCCTCAACCGTAGGTACCTAGTAGGTATTCTCATTTTTCAACTAAAAGGAAATAAATGGACATGCGGCCTCGGTTATTGTCTGATGCCGCAAGGAAGGCTACGCACAATTAGATTTTCGGCGATTCGACAGGGAAAAATGTGGGAGCCTCATGAAGCCCTTGAGTTACCGCAGTTTCAATATACGACGATCGAATCAGACCATAAATACCCCTATAATAAACTACCCGTTCGGGGCAACTCTCGTGAGTCAAAACTCCAATTTTCTTACAATTTTCCGTTCGACAAATTAAAACTAGTAACGAAGAACAAGTTAACTAACTTCATTTTATATAAAAGATTCGCAATGCTGTTAAATGCTTGTGACAGATCAACTAAGGACTCAATCAACAGTTGGACAAGATCCCAAAAAAGTATACCAGAAGGATATCAACAGGTGAACTTACAACCAACTTACTACTTCGCATAGTTAAGTTACCGAGGTGAGCCTCAACCTTAACCTTACCTTAACAGAGGCCGTTGCCAGACGCGTTCCTTGGAGATTGAGAGCGATGCATGCGAGAGGAGCTTCGTGGGCCATTACTTCCAAATGTCGCCTTTCAGTGTCCGCCAAGTCAACCAATCGAACCTCCCCGGGACGACGACCAGGATACGCCAGGACCGAGTTGTCTGAATTCGGGCACAGCACGCACAAGCCTGGATAATAAACAAAAATTAACTTGATGAGAGGTAGAGGGAAGTTCGCTATGTTTGGTTAGCTACTTGCTGAGAGACTCCTGGGTAGTCCTGCTAGACCATTTTAGATCTAGTTGGCAGCCGAAGTTTTAATAGCGATTCACCCTCGCTTTCTTACTGATTTCTGGCAATGGATGTGAATATGGAAGTTGTTAGCGCCCATTCAGTGAAAACTTATTCTATAGGAGTGGTGGTACCATACCCCTTCCCCCAATCACCTCTGCTGAGGGGAGAACACCTGTGCGCTCCCCCTGTCTATCTCTCTCTTCTACCTCCGCTTGTACAACCGCAACATCTCTCTCTTAACTTTCAGTCAAAACCCGCAAATTTTATCTTAAATTTACTAAATCTCTTTAAAATTGAGTATTTCATTTTTTCCTCTAATCAGTTCAGTTTAAATCATAAATAATCGCGATTTCTTTCACTTCCCTCGGGCTTTCTCCATTTCGCATACCTTTTCCTTCATCAAAATCACCATCTTCATCGTCCAGGAAGCTGTACTACCAGACTCTACGCCCAGGGGCCCCTGAGGTATGCAGCGCGCTGCCCAAAGGTACGAGTGAGTATCATTCTTATTTCCTTTATTCCCACACCTTCACTGTTTAATTTGAAACAAAACCCTTTTTCTTACGATCCTATCACCCCTATAGATTTAAATTAAAAATAAAATACAGTCCACTAAAACCCGCCGCTTCAGAAGTAAATCACTACAAATGACTAAATTGCAGTATTCATTCGAGGGTTGAGGACATTCAAGTCAAATGAACGACCAACAATGGGGAATTTGCCTCATTATTTATTTATTTATTTATTTTTTTCGAAAGAGTTTACTGACAAGGAAGAAAACTACAGTGTGGTGCTCGAAAAAGCATCCAAAAGTTTAGAGAATTTAAGGAAGATGGAAATTTCAAATGTAGCGGCAATCTGTTCATGGGGCAGCCATGATGCAACGTAAAGGGTTTTCTAACCAATCTGACTGTATAGGAGGATCAGTGCCCCTTACGATAGTAGTGCTGCCTCTGGAAGCGTACATGAAACTATAGCTTACTTGGTTGAACACTGGAGTGCGTTACTGCGGGAGGGAAGCACCCAAACGTGAAAGTGACCAAAAGAAGCAATTTTACTCACTCTTTTTTACAATACGATTCTACATCTACATATTAGTTTATCAAGCATTATTAGTCTACATCTTCTCTTATTTAGTTTCTATATTAGTTAATTTCCTTATTTGAATCACATTGTTTTAGTGGTTCATTTCGTGTGGTCACAAGAGGGCCTGCAACACTACCTGTTGCCGTTCTTCGGTACTATTTCCTGAAAATTCTGTTACGCTTCGCCAGAGAACTCAGCAGTGTGAATCCAGTCAGTTTTCGCGTGGTTTTGCGGGAGGAACCCCGGGGTATGATGTGATCAGTTTTCCCTCAATTTCTGCGGTGTTTTTTGACAGAGGCTTCACTTGATTAGGCATTTTCTTTTACGGTAATGTTTACTCCTTGGGTATTCCTGATGTTAAACGTTATTCTAGGGCCCTAGTATAGAATTTGACTTGAAATTATAGAATTTAAAATTGAGACAAACTCCCCATTGATGGAATCGATTGATCCCGACGTCGTTGGAGATCGTGATCTACTATTTATAGACATCCAACAATCTGCATTGAAGAGATCGGATTAGAAATAGTCCATTGTTAGGTAAAAATGTCACTCCACTAAGACAAGACAACCAAAAGTCTCATACCTTTAGGGTTGGGACTGGTCTCAAAAACATGCAGCTGCTGTGGCTGCTGAGTAAACGTGAAGACTTTGATGAGCCCTTCAAGAACCACCACAATTCTGTCTCTTCGGAGCCGAACACCTCTAACGGGAGAAGAGAACTGTAGACTAATCGCTTCCTGTTTCTTTTGGTCGTCCCAAATCAAAACTGTGAACAATAGCAGGTTTAAGTAAAGGTGACAAAGTTTCAATGATGAAGATTTACAATAAATGGGAATATCTTCCAAACGTTGGCTTGAAATAATTTCAATGAAATTTCTACCTTCTAAAGAGTAAAATTTAAAATTATATTTATATTTTATTCAAAGATTCAAGATTGAGTTGTCACAGCTACTTCTACCTATCAAACGTCTTGAAGTATCAGAAACAACAAATGAGGCGAGGACGGATACGATGTCAACAGATTTTCCGTCAATATAAGCGTGTAGATGGTGAATTGGTCCAATTGATAGTTTGTTATCCCTTATGTGTCAATAATTTTCTCTAGAATTTTGATGATCACTGAGCAGACTAATTCTCAAATATTTGGGACCAGTATAGTCAGATCTGCCCAGTTTCCGTATTTGAAGATAGCCTTGATTTTCATGAGGGCAAGGGATACAAAATCCCCATCTGATTATCCCTCTCAGCTATCAAGTAAACATGTTTTGATGGGACAAAATTATTTTTGGAGATAGACGACACGTAATCTATCTCCTTTGTACGGTTTCGGGGAGTTGCCCAACTAACTCTCTCTTGAGCTATTAACCTTTTAGTGAATGCCAAACAGTCATGGGAGAGATACATAGCGTATTCTTCCCCTGTAGTCCTGAAGAAATCAATAGTGACTGAGTCGTCAGTAGACCTCAGAGGATTCCAAGGTCCACTGATACAAGTTTTTCAGGAGGTTACTGTGAAGGTCATAAGCAGGGGAGGCTACTGATAGGAGCATAGGCGCATGTGCACCCCAGCCAATTAAAAAAGAAAAAAAATTCAAAGTTTGTTCCTCTTCGTTTAAAGAGTAAGTTGGCTAGGACAGAAGACATGATCGTAGGTATGTGCTAGTTGAATCTACGCGCGAAAACTGTGGCGGGAGCTCCCTCTTTTCTGACCAATCACACCCATTTGGAGCATCACCTTTCCTCTGCACCGTTTCTGGGGAAAGTGACGTCATCTTGACATCTTTCGAGGGAGGCAGGCACGTGAGATTGACCAATCAGAGAGCAGGACATTTTCTCGTCTTGTGCAGAATTGGTTCGTTGCTCCCCCGTCAGAGAGCTCTGCAATCCGGATTTCCTTATAGAGAAATAAGTAAACAAACAAACCTG
The DNA here is from genome assembly GCA_009739505.2 of Apolygus lucorum. NCBI lineage: Eukaryota > Metazoa > Arthropoda > Insecta > Hemiptera > Miridae > Apolygus > Apolygus lucorum. The sequence goes on along the minus strand of CM019170.2, from coordinate 38,907,832 downwards.
ATGAGGGAATTCCGTTTTACGTTTTTGGTTTACTACCGTTTCGGTACACACTGTTTTGATTACTTAGGAGTGTTGTAGGTACAATGAGTAGTTTACATTAAAGTAAACTATTTGCGTTTGTCGATTGTGGAAAAGTGCGACATTCGAGAAACTGGCAGCCCCTTGCTGTCTCTACCTGGACTCCAGCAGACGTTGAAATTTAAAAACCGTGCAGATTCGTACCGTAAGTTTTAATGTCGACTATTATAAGAAGGTAGATTGGCTTTGTGGGTGTGACTAACTGACAATTTCGCCTACTTTGTTCTACCAACCGAAATGAGGCTTGAGTTAAAGATGGCATAAGTGATCTCCCATTTAGCCAAAAAATTGAAAAACGCATTGGCTGTCTCCCATAAGAACGCGTATAGTGTGTCGTCAAAATATAATGCAACAACTCGACAGTGCACATCGTCATAAGATCGAAAAATAGGTACATTTTTTTTATCCCGAATCATTTATTGTACCTATCAAGTTCTGTGGTGTTTTCGAGCTAGCCGTGCGTGGGCATGATGAGAGGGAAGATTCTTCGAATCTCGGAGTTTTCAAGGGGCTCGTTAATTTTCTTCCAAATTGGACGATGTTTTGAATCGTCACGGGCAAATATACATTTCAGTTATTGCAATTAGATGGATGAATTTCTTGGGTTTAAACCTTTGATGATTAAGTATTTCAGAATTTCTGTTAACCACTAGAGAACATGTTTCGTGTCTATTGCACCTACGTATTTAGTACCGTTTGCAATTTTAAGATGAAAAAGTTACAAAGATTTATCCCATTTGCATATCGTTGAAATTTCTATTTGGCAGAGAAAATCACCTATTCTCTCCCTTCTCGATAGCCTCTCCTGATCTCCGTGCACCCCCTGAGTTTCGGGGCAGGAACCGCCACTGGTCATAAGCCAATTTCGTATCAGTGAGCTAAAAAAGGTTGGTTAGGATGAATTTTACTGATTTACTCGTACATACCTACTCAAAATTGAATTTATATCTTCTAAGTATGGTATTTATGCTTCAGACATGCATGTTTGGACTGATGAATTGGGTCAAACAGTGAGCACTTCACTTACCTTTGTCAGGTGGGTACTTGGGATGAAGACCTCCCCCGACTAGAGCTAGATAATTGCACCTGAACAGCATTTCCACGTGAGCGAGGCCTCCATCCTGGAAGTCGTGTCTTTCTTTCTCTTTCAACGGATCACAGTTGTAGACCCGAAAACCATCTTCCATCCCACAAGCAAAACATCCTGGGGAATAAAAATCGAATTAGAAATCAATAACTCCACCCATACCAACGAAAATATTTTGCAGGTTTGCAACTAGATGTAAGACATTCTTTGCTTGTTCGGCAGCAGTCAGGATTATCCAGTGAATGAGATCTCCCGACTGTTACAGTGTTTCCCAGGGTACTTGGGATGAAGACCTCCCCCGACTAGAGCTAGATAATTGCACTGGAACAGCATTTCCAAGTGAGCGAAGCCTCCATCCTCGATAGTCTCAGGGACATTAGTGAATTATTTAGTTCTAAAAACGAGAGATTTCTGCGAACCTTAAACAAATAACCAGAAAAAAAGATGCCACGAAAAAATATAATTGAAAATTTAAACATGACTGTCATTCAGAAATATAAATCATTAGACTGGAAACAGAAACTTTGCCACAGTAAAGTTGTCAGTTGTCTGCTGTCAAGTGTGTCAATAAGGACGACACTGGATATCTTCATGCACAGAGAAGACGACACGAGATAACAATAGTTTCTGTGACACAAGCATCCTATCTTGGGCTCCTGTAATCTAGTTCCTTTTTTTAGCGATGGATGGATTATTACAGCCGATCATAGGTTAGTTCCTGATTCATTAAATATTTTGACATCTTTTTCGAGATTCAGGATTTCTCAAGGTTTGAGTTTGTTGATCGGAGGGGCGTACTCTGTAGGTCCTGAAGATTTTGGAGTTTTTGCAAATGGTGGAGGCTGGTGGGAAAATATTGATTGGTGGGAAGTACCAAATCAAAGCAGTAAGGGTTCAAAATCTCGAAGAAGGTGATTCAACAGGGGTAAAAGCCCCAATGGCGGACATGTTAAGGAAAATCCTATCATTCTGCATTTTTAATTTTTTTCTCTTCAACTGTGTCCGACTTTTTTTTTGTGTTTAACATGTACCTTAGACATTTATGAACGAGTTATCAAAGCAAAAAAGCAGTTTTAATCACATTATAGTCCACAAAATGCTATTTTTGAAGTGAATATGAAATGTACCGGTGGCGGACACCCAAATTTTTGATTGTTGAAGTGGCGGACACCAAGTGTGCCAGTGGAGGACAGGTGTCAGAAAGTCAATGTAATTTGAATGAAAGCGTTTGTATTCATTCAAAACTAGTTCGTTTTTGCAATTAGCATCCAATTGAAAGGAAAATTAGCCCTGACTTTGTTCTGAAGGAGGAGGAGAACACTATTGTGAATCGGATCATACCTTGGTCGTGTGCTGGGTTTCCTATCATCAAAACTGACTTAATGGACCGTGTCAATGACTTTTGTAAGACCTTAAGAGAGAAAATAATTTCATCATTAACCGACCAGGCCCATCGTGGTAAAAATCCTTCAGGAGTATAAATCCTGCAGTGTCAACTAGGATTGCCCAAAATCTTAATACTCGTACATCAAGAAATACAGTGACCTGCTGTCCCAAATTAGGAACAGTCCAATCAAGAATATAATGCTTCCAGACCCATCTCGAGTCTTTGAGGCTGATGAAACTGCGTTTTTTCTTAACCCAAAAGGTCCGGCTGTTTTGGCTTCAAAAAGTGACAGAGTAGTTTATCAACAAGATGATTGAGACGAGAGTGTGTCACTGCTTTGGCGACACCTAATCCTGGAGGGCAGTTAACTCCCCCCGCTTGTGGTTTTTAAAGTAGGTACGTGTGCATCCCCACAGAAATTGCCAAAAGTGCAACAACTGCCAGAGGCATGTGCTATAGTTTGTAGGGGATACCAAACTCCCTCGCTACTTGAGCAGTTGGTCTACCCCCTCGAACTTCCTGCTTGGATTAGAACATCGCCTCCTATTTATAATGTAATATATTAGGTCTTTTTCCTACATTGGTCTTCTTCTTCATTCTAGGAAATTTTTTTGTTGTTCTACCTTAAACAACAAGAGACAAAAACTACCTATCTAACAACAAATGAAACTAGGAAGGCTGGGAAAATGGATAAAATAGTGAACTGGAGAAGGACACTATTCAACTCCAGTGAAGGAAAGGTATACTATAAGCCTGTCCTCCTTTGGTTCCACGTTTAACAATTGGTTTTACCAATAGCGGACAGTGTGTCCTACACTAGTACAGGCAGTATTTTGCGTGTACCATTGGAGGATATGCATAAATTAGGATTCTGTAATACTAAAATCAGGTGAATTATTTCAAATATGCTCGAGTTAAATAGTATTGAAGTTGTAACAATCACAAAAATAGTTGCAGTTGTGTTGGAAACAGAAAAATAGCTTAATATTCACAGTCGTTCTCTTGTCATTTTTCACTAGGAATAAAGACCAAAAGGGCAAAAACGTGGATTGTCGTTATTTTTTTTAAACTGCTATACCAATTTGGCACCAACTTCGTCCTATTCACTTCAATTTAGTTGTAAGTCTTATAGCTTCCATAATAAGAAGGAATAAATGGCAAAAGTCGACTCATATTCTTATTATAACAGATTATTTTTCAAGTGTCCGGCATTGGTGCAGTGTCCGCCACTGGGGCTTTTACCCCAAGTCAAATGATTTTTTAAGGAAAATTTATCAAGTCGCATGTTGCAGTGATGTACCAGGTACCTACTTGTTCTGTTGATGGGTAGTTACCGAGCGAATCCTAATTTATTATAAGGATAATCCAGCCTTACGCGATCTGCATTGTAGGCATGTACACGTCAACTTCTTTAAAAATACGTGGTAGAATAAATTAATATCTTTATCATCATGTAGGGAATACCTCAGTAGGTAGAGCTCACCTCGATCTTGATTGAAGGCAGCGAAAAGCAATCCGTTTCCAAACGTATTCGCTGATTCAAGATTCATTGTTTTCAAATGTGTCAACGTCTCAGCAAATTTTTTCAAGATAAAAAAGCATGTTCATTCATCATAAATCCCTCAAAATCGAAGAAGAAATTAAATAACACTGAAGAAAACCAATTACGCAACTGAAAGCTCGGAGTTTAATTTACTTTTTGTCAGAGTTTTGAACGGAAAAAGTCGCGGATATGCAATTCGCATTGAGTAGATAATAGAACGATAAGTTAGGTATTTACGCGTTTTGAGTCACGTCCATTATGAGATATCGCTGCACTATCCTGTTTGTTGATTTTGTGGAGCGACTGAGAAACGAAATTTTGCACTAGGTACTGCGGCGTACTTTTGATTAATGTCGGTTTAATTACAGAAATCTAAAGCACATTTCACAAGTCTAGTCTTTAGTACACAATAAACGAATATACAGCTAAAAATAACTCCGTCAACCATAAAAATATGCCAAACTTGAATAAACAAAAACAAGATGATAAGTTTTTCGCACTTTTGAGTATTCGAAGGGGTGATAAGTCATAGAGAAGTAATTGAAAAATATTCCATGTTGTGGAAGTGATATCCATGTGGAAGAAATACAAAATTGTACTACCACTTAAAATGACTATTCTTGTATTACAACTAGTTACTAGAAAACTACATTAATAGGTAAATAAATACAACTAGTTACTAGGTATCTTTACAACATGTTGTCATGGATCTATAATCCATCCATCCATGTTGTCAGCTACTTTTAAAGGCAACACTGCGACCCACCTGCCTCCACTACACCTCCCCACCATATTTCTCTCGTGTCGTGTACTGATTTTGCTTGGGATGTGAATATTTTGCATTTCAGAATGTTTTTATTTTCTAATTAGTCGAAACTCCGGTTGTTTTTCGCGTTTATTTACCAATAGCCGATCCGCTTGTGCGATTCTCGAGTGAAAGTGCGCGTTTCCCGATCGTTTCGTTGACGTCCGAAGGCCCCCCTCAACGCCCCGCGAATAATGGCCAGGAAAATCCGGGCATATCCTTGGCAATAAGTAAATAAGTTCCTGGATTTTTTTTTTAATAATCAAGCGCCGACGTTCCATCGCATCCGATAAGGAAATTTTCATAAAGATCGTCTATATTTTTAGTCATAATGAGGTGAGTAAAGTGTGATATTTATCAATAAAGTATGGTTCCTAGGTCATTGCGATTATTTTGAAGGTAGGGAGTTTATGTTCCTAATCGTCTGGGATATAATGGAGGTAGTCCCCAGGTTTGATTATATATTTGGTTGAGATTCTCATGTTGTAAATAGTAAGACAGAAAACTATGATAACATTACCACGTACCTATGTAGTAGATAGGTTGAGGGAAACCTGCTATCAAGCGGAAATCAAGGGTACCTATTGCTTTGGGTTAGCGCATGATCTAATGGAGGTTCCCAGGTTTGATATCTACTTGGTTAGATTCTTATAAAGTAAGTAGGTAAGTTGTAAATCAGAAAATGGTTAGATATCCACGTACCTGTGAAGAACTTGGGTTGAGGGATACCTGCTATCTGGCGGTAATAAAGGTAGGTTTTGTTTTGGGCTACCACATGACCTAATGAAGGTAGTTCTCCAGGTTTGATGTTTACGTCCATTATTTAGTCTAATATATTAAGTATATTAAACATAAACATCAAACCTGGAGAACTACCTTCATTAGGTCATGTGATAGCCCAAAGCAAAACCTACCTTTATTACCTCCAGATAGTAGTATAATATACTACTATAGTATATGTTATATTATAACATATTATGTTATAATATAACATATACTATAGGTATGTATATAATATAGTATATTATAGTAGTAATATAGTATATTATACTATTATTCAGCCTCGATGAAGTTCTTAAGCATGGCATAATGTTACATTATTCTTACTCATAATAAATAATTTGCTTTATTTCAGTGACAAGGAGGACCTCAGTGATGCGCTGGCTGGAAGCGACGATATCGACTCGAAAACTGATAAGAAAATGAAGAAAAAGAAACATAAACACCACAAACACAAAAAGCATTCGAGTGATAAACATGAAAAGTTAGTTTGTGAATTTTTACTCTTACAAAAGTTCTATTTCAACTTGTGGTTTCTGGACGTATGTCAGTGGGGTCCGTGTTCAATCTGGGATATCATACGAACTAAATCACTCTTAACGAAGTACTGGAAACCCATTTTAATTGAAAAAGAAACACGTTCAATGTTGTCTATTTCTTGAACGTATAGCCGCGAGTATTGGATATAAAAGAAATTTCATTGATTCTAAATAGAAGAGGTAAGGTCGTTTGGAAAAATAGTAAACACGGAGTTTGATTTTGATAAAAGAATTTGAGAAGAGAAAAAGTGGATAAATGTGCCTTAATATGGGAAAATTTCTGATAAAATTGGTAAAATTCTATCACATAGAGCATAGAGGTTACAAAGTTGGGTTTAAAAATGAAAATAGTCTTAATCCTTATTGGACCATGGCATCACTAGTGTCACAGAAAACATCTCAGGAACTCCACAAGTGTTCCAAAGTATCACCGGAGTAGTTAAAATTAAATTACAATTTCAAATTTAATGGGCAGCTGAATTTTTTTTGTGCTGTTGGAAGTCTCAAAATAGAGTTATGACAAAACTTTCAAAAGAAATCCATAAAAAATTCTCAAAATTGTTGTTATAACATCATGTTTTGTCTGATAATGTAAAACATTGTTACAAAATTCAGCGCTAACCCTTTATTTTTAAATTTCAATTTAAATCCAGTTAATCTCGCGACACCTAGGGACAGCTGTGGAATTCCTAAGATGTTTTCGGTGACACTAGTGACACCATGGTCCAATTAGGGTTAAAACTGCATTGGGTACTGTTAAAGATAAAATTAATGTTCATGATAAAAGTGGGATTTATAAGTTAAATTGTTCGCGTGTGCTAGAGTACTGTGGTCAAACTGATGAGAAAATTAGAGAAAGAATAAAAGTGCATGAAAAGGATTTCAAGGATAATGTGATTTTACTTTTGGAAGTCATCTGAGTGAATCCAAACATTATAGAATTTAGTCATGTTTTGGCGCACTTTTGCAGTTTCCTCAATGTTGGATGTGATTGTTGATTATTGCTTCTCAAAAGCTGGCCATTCACTACCGCTCCAAATGGCTGGAGCGTCGTTTGCCGAGCCAAATGGCGTGGTAAGAAATCATCGGAGTTGGCGTGATAATAGAGAGTTTTTGGTGCCAAAATCTGACGCGCCCCGTTAGGAGGAGACTAGCGCGAGCAACAGAGGATGCTACCCAGTTGAAGGAGGAAGCCGTTAACTTTGGACGGGGGGGGGGGGGGGAAGGGAGGCGCTCGTGACTGTGGGCCTCTAGGAACAGGTGACTGTCGGGGGGGGGGGGGGGGGCACCCCTTTCATTGTCACCCGCTGTTGTCGGGAGGCAAATTCATCGTCACTCGCGAACTCCGAGCTTTGTGAAGAGGTTCCACGGGCCCGTTAGTGGACGCCAAAAACTCTCTAGTGAATGGTGAATCCCGGCGTGGCGCGGCACGTTGGATTCCCCATTCACGTGAGTTTGTCGGGCCAGCCAAACGGCGCGGCGTGGTGGATTTTGGACCGCCCGGATATCCGATCCAGCCGACTGGTCCATCGAAATCGCGGTGGTTTTTCCCATTCACACAACCACTTTGGCTCGCCAGCACGTCATTAGGCTGGATGGAGCGCTAGTTAATGGCCACCTTTAGATTTTGGTGTTGAGTCTACTACTTCTGCTACTACTTTTGGGAAATCGCTTTTAACGTTTTCAATTTTTTGAAATCTTTGCCTCAGCTATAGTAATGAAGACAAAAAAAAGTTTTTAGTTTATCAAATCGATATCTTAAAGCGCAATGGCGCTAAGTCCATCCACTTCCCACTTTTTTAATTTCAGAAAAACTAATTTAACAAAACTATTACCTATTGATCTTCTTGATGATTGAAGAAATTAAAGAGTTTAGTATTATACTTAAATCATTATTTAATGAATTTTACACCATGTTAAAACTTCTTTTGTGCATTACCTTGCCAATTTTGAATGAAATTATGGACAATTCCAGGGAAAAGCCTATTAACTTCCTTATCAAAATCATAAACCTTCGAATTACAAAGTAAAGAGACAGTTCGAAAATGAGGCACATCAGAGTGAACTAGTAATATCTGGTGTTTGATGGAAGCAAAAGTTCACAATAAGCATTTACAACAAGCAAAAGTAGTCATAAGCATTTAATTAGAACAAATACTGGTATTCATTTTGGATGTGTTTGAATATGGTTTCCTTGTTAAAGTCTGTCCATCAGCTGGATAATTTCCATCCTGGAGAATCCAGTGTTTCATTTTATAATTGTATGTAATTTATTGAGTTTTCTTCTACAACTATCCACATTTCTTCTTAGGAAGCACAAGAAGAGTAAACACAAAAAGAAATCTTCAGAAAACGGAAGCGCAAAAACGAAGGATAAATCGAATAAGTTGAAGAAATCCAAGACCGACCCGGTGCTTAACGGTAACAAAGAAGCTGCCAAAAATGACTCAGATTCGTCAGAAGTTGGGCCTGTGCTCATAGATGATGACTCCGATAGTATCGAGATCACGGCCATCGAGGAAGAAATGAATTTAGAGGACCTTATGAGGCAAAAGGTAATGTATGACCAAACTCTACGAATCGTATCGATTTTGAGCTCGAAATTCTATCTAGTTACGCCAATATCGTGAAAAAGAGAAGCCGTCTGATGACATCGTGGTTGCAATGTGACATCATCGCCGTGGATGCTTGCGCTTTGTAACGACAGCCAAATTATAGCAACTTCCAAGTTCCCTCGTTCATAGATATTAGAAGCAGTTCATCCTTACATACTTACGAGTACATTCTAAATATCCATGGATGTTATCTACTCATAGGAAGGTGGTACAGTAGGTACTGCTCTTTGGATGATGTTTTTCTCTATCATCTGTTTTCTTCTTGCCAAATACACCATTAATAATTTTTAATGTCTGAGAAGAACTTTAGGCCTCTATATTGGTACGGTTACTAAAATTTGAATGAAGAATTTCACCGATTTCTGTTTGCATTTTTCCTGAATAGTTAATGGTGTGGGATAGATGAAAATCGGGCTGATTTTGGGAAAAAAGTCTCCTGTTATTTTTGGGAGACAATCAAAATTTTCAATTTCAAAACTAACCGGGAAAACAGACGTGCAGCGGGAACGCTCACTGATTGGCTGTTCGAATCGCTGTCTCCTCCCAGTGTTGCCCATTGGGACGACGAAATCGTGTTTTCTAAGAGAAAAGTTATCAAACAAAAACAGAGGAAACCTAATTTTCCCCATCTCGCTTTTTCTATTTTTTTCTTCAGTTTTTCGATTTCGAACTTTACTGTTTCATGAAATTTTGCATCTGGGGACTAAAGATTTCTCGATCTCAGCGCTCCAAGCGGCCATAAATGAACTATTCCAGCATGACGTCCTTTTCCCGGGTTTTTTTAAACATTCGTATTTTCTACACTGTTTTGTTTATTCGTAAATTAGGAAGTTCGGGCTGAAAGTTTGCCTTAGGGGGTTTTTAGAGGTGCTGATTCCGATTTTGGGGTCAAAAATAGGAAATTCCGACATGGTGAAATTCCTCATTCTGGGCAGATTGAAATAAGAAAAGAAAACTTTTCGATTGTTAGATTTGGGCTGACCAAACTTTTTGATACAGAGAGCTTTTTTTTCGGCTGGCAGGTGAGAAAATCTTTAAGATCCACAGGTGGAGTTGTATCTCGTAAGATACCTGGAAGGGTCCTCGTCCTCAGGTTATGTGGGAAAAACGCCTCCTTTTCTCCCACGTTGGAACTCAGCCCGGAACCGTTTAACACAGTACTTCAGGCTGAGACCTGGGGCGTTTAATCTGTTCTAAGTGAGGAGGAGGTCCAGATGCTCCCTCCTCTCTCTTTCTCGTTTTAAGAGTATCTTCCTTGTAAGGATGCTTTCTGTGTATTCTGCCACAGCACTCCGGCTCCTTTGATCTTTCAGCACTGTGAGGTTATGTTGTGCTTACGGTAACATTAAAGGTCATCACGGAAAAGGTCGTAACGAGTACTCTTTTCCCCTAAATAAGTTCTCAAGTGGTGTTTTCCCTATGAATTTGTGAAGAAAGTGGACCTCTATGTAGTAAATTGGGGGCAGCCTTTACTTTACGCTGTGGCACTTCAGCTCTTGGAGGGCCCTGGTCTCTGGTCTCCCTGACAACATTCTTCCATTCGCCAAACCGCCTCACATGTTCAGTCACTCCGAACCATCCCTTTCTTGGACGACCTCAGATAAACCTTCCTATAGGTTCTGTCATCTCCCATCCTTTCCAGGTGTCTAGTCCATATTAGTCTTGCACCTCTAATTGCGGCTAATCGGGTTCACCGTACAGCTGATACACATCGCGATTTGTGCGGATTTTCTATTCACGCATACTGTATCGAAAATCTTCTTTAAAACCTTTCGTTCCCAGACTGCGAATTTTGTGCATTGGCTTTGGTGAGTCTCCACGTTTCTGTGCCGTAAGAACCACTGGCCTCAGGAGTGTCCCGTAAAAGAGCAGTTTCGACTTGTGTGACACCGTTCTAGGCCCGAGCATTGGAAGAGAAGGCTCCTCTTCATGGAGTGCTCAGCACGGGATGAGGTTGGCGGATCCACACCAGAAGGAACAATTTGAGAGGAACTGAGCAGCAAGACGTCTAATGCAGCCAAAGAGGGCCTAGGTTTCAAAAATAAACATTGAAAAGATGTATTTGAAAACAGCAGTTGTAAATTACGTCACAAGTCCAGCGTTGGTTGAAGATTCTTCCTGATTCTCCTGATTTTTTTCTAAATTTTTAATCGAAAGTAGACCTTATCCTGAGAATTTTGACACCAGCCGTTCTCTTTTTGGATGAGTAGGTCCTTCGCGCTCCTCCCGCCTGGGCGGGACCCCCCAGCCCACTGTGACGTCATAAACATTCAAAACTTTGAAAAATCATAGAAAAAGGTCTTCTCACGCTAGAAGGTTCTAGAAGGTTTCTTATTCTTAGAATGAGGTCTAGTTTAGATTAAAAATAACAATAAACAGTTTTTCCGACCTCTGCGCTCACCCCATTGGTGTCAGACTGTAGATCATGACTTTCGTTTCATTACTGGCACGAGCCGTAGGTAGTTGTTATCATGATACGTGTGATGAAAGGCACGTGAATCCGTTCATGAAACCATTATTTTGCTTCCGTTTCCACAGGCCCTGCTTCAAGCCAGACTAGGGGCGTACATGTCAGATTCAGAAGCTAGTGCTAAAGAAGAACCCAAAATCATTGACTTGATTGATGATGAAGACGACAAGAAGATTCCTGTCAAATCTAAAAAGAAGAGCAGGTAAACCAGTACGACTATTGATCATTCTGTACATCAACTTGAACTATGAGAACTTGGAAAGATGTCAGCCTGTTGCTTACCTAAGTGCTGCAGTATTAGAAAACTCGTATGTAAGAATAGATGATTACGTACAGTGGAGAGCGAAAGACAGATTACATAATTAGAAACGCTACAAATTATTACACAATGGTTTATTATTTTTCTATAGATCACTCGTCTGCAAAGCCACCAACCATCCAACATGAAGAAAAACATCGATCGCATTTCGGTCAGCTTTAATTTGAACGGAGATTAGGCCTCTTTTGCGATTCACACTCGTGTTTCTGATTTATCGTACGTCCAAAACTCAAATTCTTGTAGTGAGCGAACGGTTTGTCCTACAGAGCTCCGGGTGGTCTCAAAAAATTCTATAGAATCTTAAATTGAAGGAAAAACAATACCTTTATATCAAAATTTTTTGAATTAGGGCGTTTTCAAAATTTCAAAATTGATTTTGGAACCCTTAGAAGTGACCTACATCAACCAAAATCTTCGGGGCACAACTAGACCCCAAATGGAGCCTACATACCAAATTTTATCAAAATCGGTCAATGCTAAGTGGCAAAAGTGCCGCGGAAAAAGTACGGCGGACGGACGGCCAAATTTTTATTCGATTTTTGGATTCTACGTACCTTGAAACGTAAACCATCAAATTTTGAGGGGGTGTTAAAAATTTTTTTTTCTTGGTCAATTCCAAAGGTTCATTATTAAAAATAATAAACCAAAAAATACAATTTATTGAAAAATTACCTACTTTTTATACATTTTGTACATATTTATGCTAGTATTGGTAGTTTAAATGTATATGGTTTTGAACTCACGTGATTAGCTCGATTGCCTCGAGACACTATCGTTTTCTTCTCTGACGAAGCACATTTCTCTTCACTCTGATATGGTAACGGTATGGAGAGCGATTTTTAGAATTGTTATCACAACTCAGATTTAAACTGATTTGAACGTCCCAGGACCCTAGAATTCATAGAATGCTATAGAGCAACATCAGAGAAGAAATCAGAGAAATACCCGTTGAAATGCTCTGAAAAAGGTCACGAAAACTTTTGAAAACGTCTTCTTTGGTGTATTGAGAGTGAAAACTCTCATTTTCCAGATACACCGTTCAAAATTACATAAATTTTAATGTCCAATACCAGCATAATATAAGGAAAAGATAAGAGTTTAATAATTTTTCATTGATTTGTGTTTTTTCCTATTTTTAATCCATCTGCCTCTCGCGCTCCGCCCTTCATTTCCTCCACTTCCTTTCTTAGGTAGCTTGATATGTACCTATTCTCCACCCAAATGCCATTTTATGTTTCTCGTTCCTGGACTGAATGATTTTTTGGTGGTCTGCAGGAGTCGGAGCCGTGATAAAAAACGCGAAGCCAGTCGGGAAAGAGACCGATTAAGCGCCAAGCACAACAAGAAAAAAGAGGAGGACCGCAGGAGAGAACAGAAACGGCGGGAAGAAGAAGATAGGAAAAGGAAATTGGAGGAAGATAGAAAACGCGAAGAAGCCCGAAAGAGAGATGACGAGAGGAGACGGGAAGAAGATAGAAAACGCGAAGAAAGGTTGGATATTAGAATAAGTTGATACATTTTGGTATTGATTATAAATATCCATGAGGGCTTTGGTGTTAGTTCTACGGCTGTGTCGTTGACATTCATTGTTTGAAATTTCGACTTAGGATGTCCGCCGAAGATCAGCTCCATGTCGGACCGACTTAGGATATTTTCCAGACGACAAGTAATGTTATCTGGATTTCAAATATGGGGCTACATATTGACAGAAATGCGTTCTAAATTCTAAAAGCTGGATAAAGTCCAAACCGGTAGTCTTGGACACTCAAATTTTGGTTGTTGACATCCGATTCAGCAGTTTTTGACTCAGTTTTTGACAAAAATATTACATTAGGTTATCAGTTGAAATTATTGTGCATAAGTACCAGGATTCTTTATTCACATAGCATCCGAGAAGGGGTAAGGTGAGGTAATTATTAACAAAATTTTGAAGGTTTAAATCTCATTTCATTACTACTCTTTAGAAAGGCGAATCTGGAGCTTCTTTTCAACGAGATAGCACTATAATCGTGGATGATTCAATAATGCAAATTAGAGATGGGCAAAACGGTTCACCAAGAAGAACGGCTCATTCAAAAGAGCCGGATCTTTTCGAAGGATCAGTGGCTCTTTTGAGCTCGTATTTATTGTAGAGATTAAAATACAACGAAAAACGCTGCAAATTGTTACACAACGGTTTATTTTAGTTCTGCCGGGAAATTTTCATTTGATTATTGGATTCTACACTACCTTGAATCCTAAACCATCAAATTTTGAGGGCGGGAGGGAATAATTTTTCTGTTGCTCGATTCCAATGGTTCATTATTGAAAATAATAACCCAAAAAGCGCTGTTGTTCAATAAAGATGCTCAATAAATCCTTTAAAAAATCAACGAAAAACAATAAATGAACACGATTAAAGCAATGAATAAGTAAGAATCAAAAGTACAGTTTTTTTTAGTAAAATACTTATTTATAAGAAATCTGCATTTTTTATGCCTCTAATGACAAAACCACAATTTAAAAAAAAATTCTTAGTAGGTATAACATTTTCATAATATAACATTTTGATGTTATATCATGTTATTCAACAAAGAAAATTAAGGTAACCAAGGTGAAAGAGAATAAACGAACCAATAAGTACGTAAGCTTCAATATTGATAATAATGGTAAGATAAGGATGTGCTTTTGCTTGCCTTTTGAACTTGTATCAGAAAGCTCCTCACAAAAAATCATGATGTAAAAATCAAACAGGGAGAAAAAACAACGGAAAGAATCAGAAAGTGGGTCACAGAAAACACTGGAAAAATACGGTAAAGTTTACGACCAAAAATACAACAATGCATAAGTGGTGGTACGATACAATTCCGCAAAATTGTATTATTTGATCGATTTATATCGTATTTTCCCTCTGAATTACTGTATGGATTGGCAACAGTGAGCTGAAGAAAAGGAAGTCCGAATATTCCCGAACTTTACCGATCTCAAAAGAACCGATGATGGAAGAGCCGCCGTTCATTTATTTTGACTGGATCTTAAAAGATCCAAAGATCGAAGAACCGCGATTCAATGAGGAATTTCACCGATTTCTGTTTGCATTTTTCCTGAATAGTTAATGGTGTGGGATAGATGAAAATCGGGCTGATTTCGGAAAATAAGTCTCCTGTTATTTTTGGGAGACAATCAAAATTTTTAATTTCAAAATTAACTGGGAAAACAGACGTGCAGCGGGAACGCTCGCTGATTGGGCTTTTCGGATCGCCGCCTCCTCCCAGTGTTGCCCATTGGGACGACGAAATCGTGTTTTCTATGAGAAAAGATATCAACAAAAACAGAGGAAACCTAATTTTCCCCATCTCGCTTTTTCTATTTTTTTCTTCAGTTTTTCGATTTCGAACTTTACTGTTTCATGAAATTTTGCATCTGGGGACTATGGATTTCTCGATCTCAGCGCTTCAAGCGGCCATAAATGAACTATTCCAGCATGACGTCATTTTCCCGGTTTTTTTTAAACATTCGCATTTTCTACACTGTTCTGTTTATTCGTAAATTAGGAAGTTCGGGCTGAAAGTTTGCCTTAGGGGGTTTTTTGAGGTGCTGAATCCGATTTTGGGGTCAAAAATAAGAAATTCCGACATGGTGAAATTCCTCATTATCATGTTTACTGATCTGCAGTTCACTCGCTCTTTTGAAAAACCGATCTTCACCGAACACTACCAGCACTGAGCTCAAAAGATCCAAAGAGCCGCGGTTCATTTTTACTGACCCTTGGTTCACTCGCTCTTCTGAAAGAGTCGGCTCAAAAAGCCGGTTCTTTATTGAGCGACCCATCTCTAATGCAAATTCAACTAATAAAGCAAATCTCAGTTATTCCACAATGGGGAATTTGCCTCAATTTTAGATTCTGGAATTTCAAGTCAAATCCTATAATAGGGCCCTAGAATAACGTTTAACACTAGAAATAACCAAGGGGAAAAAATTACCGTAGGAGAAAATGCCTAAACAAGTGAAGCCTCTGTTACAAAACACCGCGAAAATCGAGGAATATTGTTGACGTCATACGAAAAAAAAACGACGCGAAAACAACTCCGACAACAGACAGAGTTCTAGCACCGCCACTCAAAACGATCCAGTGAAATGGCTACTCGAATAATGTGATTCAAATCTTGAAACTAAATAAGAGAAGATGAAGACTAATATGCTTGATAAACTAGTAGGTAGAATCGTATTGTAAAAAAGTGAGTAATATTGTTTCTTTTGGTCACTTTTGTGTCTTGAGTTCTGCGTTCTGCCCTCCTTCCTAGTTCACACACTCTTGTGTTAATCCTTGTAAGTTAAAAGTTCGTGTATGTTCCGCTTCTGTGGTAAGCGCCACAGAACCTCCTTTGAAGTCAGATTGGTAGAATATCCGTTACGTTTCAAACATGGCTGCCTCTTACACATTGCCACCACATTTAAAATTTCCATCTTCCTTAAATTCTCTAAATGTTTTGGATGCGTTTTCGAGCAGCTCACTATGGTTTTATTCCATAAAAATAAACCCTCATTCGAAAAAAAAAAAATGTGAGGCAAATTCCCCATTTACGAAGTTATTACACTTTCCATACTCTTGCTGAAAAATAATGTTTTAGAGACACTAAAAACTTAGGGACTTTATAATCATTCGTGCTGAATCTTGGTTGGAAATAATATTCTAGTTATGATTGTTACTGATTTCACTTACTTGATCCCTTGTCATGGAAAACTCCCGCTGAGTTACTGAACACTGTGGTATCACCACCCGGATCCTGCAGGTATCTCAATAGAAAGTCGATGTCAAGGAGGTCCTTCCACACACGGCTTCGTGGGTTTTCATGCAATTCATAGGACTTTTTCTTTCCACAGATACAAAATGAGGAATTTCACCGAATTCTATTTGCATTTTTCCTGAATACTTAATGGTGTGTGATAGATGAAAATCGGGTTGATTTTGGAAAATAAGTCTCCTGTTATTTTTGGGAGACAATCAAAATTTATGATTTCAAAAAATAACCGGGAAAACGGACCTCTTCAACGTGAAGTGGGAACACTCGCTGATTGGGCTGTTTGGATCGCCGTCTCCTCCCAGTGTTGCCCGATGGTATGACGAAATCGTGTTATCTAAGAGGAAAGTTATCAAACAAAAACAGGGGAAACCTAAATTTCCCCATCTTGCTTTTTAGCGAATTTTCGAAGAAAATGATGCTATTGCAATGGCCTCAAAATTTTTAGAATCGACTTTTCCGAAAAAAATTTTTCACTGAAATCCGTTTTGGAACATTCTGAAACGATCCCTGAAGTTTCGCCAAAAATCATATGTATATATATATAATATATATACATGAATGACATAATATTATTATGTCATTCATATAATATTATTATGTCAAATGACATAATATGACATAATATTATTATGTCATTCTGCACGATAACTTGAGTAATTATTTGAATTTTTTTTTTAGTTTTCGCCAAAATGTTCGTAACAACAAACGAAAGGTCAAGTTCGTTAGCCAGAAATTTTGGACAATCCAAAGTGGTCCAAATTTCAAAAAAAGTGAAAAAAAGTCCAAAAAATGAGTTTTTTCCGTTTTTTGTGGTTAATACCTTCACAATCATCATAATAAATGGTATATTCGGATTCAGCACAAAATTTCTGATATAATGCGCTTTTCAAAAATGAAAATTGTCCAAAAATTAAGAAAATTATGGATATATTCATATATATAATGAAAACGCGCGTATATTTGTCGTACCCAGAAATAGAGTAGCCGTGTGGGTACTCTATGAGTTCTTAGAGACGAGTAGAACATGAATATGGACTTCTAAGATCTTCAAAGCATACCCAGTGCATACAGTATGTTGGTATGGTATACTGAAAATAGAAAATAATGAAAACGCGCGTATATTTGTTGTACCCAGAAATGGAGTAGCCGTGTGGGTACTCTATGAGTTCGTAGAGACGAGTAGAACATGAATATGGACTCCTAAGATCTTCAAAGCATACCCAGTGCATACTGTATGTTGGTATGGTATACTGAAAATAGAAAAAACCAACAATAGGATGTGGTGTTGACATGGAGTGAAGTGGTCAATGCAGTGGTTAAGATCTTAACCATAGCTTCAACTGAGAGATTTCTTTGAAAATTCGCTCATTAATTCATGCTGCATGAATGGACTTTTATTTTTTTATTCAGTTTTTCGATTTCGAATTTTATTGGTTTTGTGAAATGTTGCATCTGAGGACTAAAGATTTCTCGATCTCAGCGCTTCAAGCGGCCGTAAATGAACTACTCCAGGACGACGTCATCCTCTCGGTTTTTTTAAACGTTCATATTTTCTACACTGTTTTGTTTATTCGTGAATTAGGAAGTTCGGGCTGAAAGTTCGCCGTAGGGGGTTTTTCGATGTGCTGAATCCGATTTTGAGGTCAAAAATAGGAAATTCCGACATGGTGAAATTCCTCATTCCTCGGATCCTCGTTTGTGTTAACACCAGAAAATAGTCACTTTTCAGGTTTTATGGGGAAAAGAAAGTAATTTGAAGCCTCAAACTAAATGGTGATATTTCTTCTTTTTACAATTTTACCCTGTTGTCCATGTTGTCTGATGTATCTTGGCGTCGCAGACGTCATAAGCTGTCTTCCTAAGGGAAGATCGGAATTTGTTCTGATGATTTTGCTCATGGTTTCCCATTGGCCTCACCGCCCTGTGTTGTGACGAGCGGGAACTGCAACCAGCTCACCTGAAAATATGCTCCCGAGGCGAGCTTCGAACTCACGGCCCCGCAACCGGCCCGAGTCTCGTCTCCAGGGACACATGCCGGAACTTGCTCGGCCACAGCTGAACCCCCTGAATAGTAGTGTGACAAGTCCAAAAAATCAGTTCTTGAGTTTTTAAAAATATTATCCAAGTACATAGGTCGCCCTAAAACCAATACTTATTGCCACAGAACATACTATTCCCAGCTTCCGGTGATGAAGTAAAATTCATTCCGATTTTATTGTACTTGTGATGACAATTCCTTGTTCTTAATCATTGTTGTGCCGGCCTGTTGTTCATAAATGTAAAGCCCTTTTCTCGGGGGTGGGGGCAATCAGCCTTCGTGCAATTTTAACTCATTTCAATTTAAAAAAATTTTAAATTTTAAAAAAATCAGATTAAAATATTAATTAGATGAAAATTGGGCTTTAAGAAGCAATGAAACACCTGAATAACGTTCGCTGGCTGTTTTTTTTTTTTTTTTTTTTTGCACATTTATTTCTAAAAATGCCTTTTACAGATAAACTGAACTAGAATTTCGTCCTTCAAGTAATCAAAATTTAATATAGGCCCACTTACGTTTTTGGAGTTCACACAGGTCGTGAACTCCGAAATGTTGAAATGCTTGTACAAGTAGAAGTAGAACAGTGGTATCCCTCCTCCAAGAACAGATAGACTGGCCAGCAGATTTGACGACTTCCAAAAAATTCACAATCGAGAAGTACAACTTTTCAAATTTTAACTTCAGTTCAACTTGATTACTCGAGGTGATGCGTGCGTGGTCGTTCGCATCTAGCCCTCTACTAACTCTCTCGTAAGGAAGAAGCGAGGAGCGTATTCATGCCCCCCCCCCTCCATTGGTGATGTAGTCCTTATAATTACAGGACTCTACAATATACATGTTAGAACTCAACGTAATTGTTTTCAGGAGGAGGGCAGAGCAGCAGAGGCGTCAAGAAGAAGAGCGGTCTAAAAGAGAAGAACGGAATCGCAGCGATTCGCGAAGAAGGAGCGCATCCAGGAGTCGTGACAGGAAAGACGACAAATTCCGAAGTGATTCACGATCTAGAAGGCTGAGCAGAGATAGAATTAGGGACGACAAGTTGGATCACGATCGTAGAAGACCGATGGAACGGGACCACAGGAGTAGATCTCCCCAAGGTTTGTAATATGTGCATGTTCACACTTCATCTCTATCGAAAGAGCTAAAAGTTGTTTGGTTATATTTAATCACAGGGTCTTTCTTAAAATTGTATTAAGCAACATTATGACTATAATATATGTGGCTACCAAAAATCTGGAGAACAGAAATGTATAAATTCTACTAAAAACATCGAAAAAAATGTTTAAATACATGTTTCAAGCAGACCTAATGGGTGAAAAACTGACCTAAAAGTGAATTTGCGTCACTTCTAGCTTTCTATATCTATGGTTAGAAAACTTATGAAGAACAAACCACCTTATTGAGGGCAAAAAGTTTTTATTGCACAAATTATGGGAGGATATTTGGTTTTAATGTAGAAAAACGAGTACTTTTTTTAGGATATCGAGTAATGTAGTGTGGAAGTGGCAACGAGTTGGCGGAATAAGTACAGCGTTCTACGTAATTATTCACGATAATTTCAATTCATTCCGACTGAAGGAAATGAGATTATTTGAAAAATAGGACAAACCAGAAACCCCAACCTTTTTTTATATACTAGCGCCATCTAGAAAGTAAGGTAACAACATTTTCAAAAATTCGAAAAATGCTTGTATTTCAATGTAATTAACAGAAACTTACCATTTCTTTATCCTGGGAACTAGCTTTTTTATGCCAGTGTTATATTTATACCTTCGCTGCCACATTTTTTAACCACTTCTGAACATTTTCCTGGATCTTAATCTTGATTGTCTGCAAATCGTGTTATGTCGTCGAGTGATGGAGATGACGTTTTTGATGCGGCTGATATGTGTTTTTAGCCCCTACTCAACAGAGAGAGAATATCCCTAACCTAGTGACATGCACTAGTACTCTGGCGTCGTTGAACCGACCCATGAGAGTAGTGCAGGAAGATTGACTACCACCTTCTCTTGCGTCTCATAGAGACCGACCATTCATCAGCAGGACATTTACCTAGAGAACTTAGATGTGAAGGAAAACTAAGGTGAAATGACTGCAGAGGTCTGCGCCTGTTGGGGCAAACTGGAGTCTCTGTGGAACTAGCTAGTTGAATAAGGCGAAGGTAGTGAGAAAGAATCAAGTTGTTCGAGTGGAGTAGACTGCATGAAGGGGAACCCTCGAGTATCGCTTTTATACCTTAGGTACTAGTATGCGAACCATGCGACCATCAGTACATCCAGTTTGAGATAGGAGGGAATATACCCATACAACCGACAATCTCCCAGCACCAATGGAATGTTGAAAGATTGGACAGGGACATATTTGGTGCAATGATTCAGTTGGGCAAGGGAACCCTGGAGAAGATAAAACAGAGGGCAACTGAAGGGTCCCTTGCTGTCCTGTTGGTGACTGCAACCATGGATTTGCTGACCAAGGCTTGTGAGAGCTCTATGCCTAAGAAGAGATGTATGAATAACCGCCGCCCTGTCTACTGGTGGAACCAGAATATTGCTGAACTTAGGAGGACATGTTTACGGCTCAGAAGACTATCTCAAAGAACTAGAAGGGACTCCTTGGAGTTCCAACTGAGAAAAGACCAATACAGGATGGCAAGACGGACTCTGAAGATTGCCATAGCCAGGAGCAAAGCTAAAAAGTGGAGAGAGTTATGTGACGATGTAGACAACGATCCTTGGGGACTTGGATACAAGATTGTGCTAAAAAAGCTCAAGGGAGTGGATACATCCACGGAGATGTCAACAGCAGTAAAGGACAGAATTGTATCAGAACTCTTTCCTGATCATGAGATAGAGGAGAGACCACCGATTGCAATATCAGGTGATATATCTCTCTTCACTCTAGATGAATTGGCACAAGCGGTGAAGTCAATGCGCAATAAAAAAGCCCCAGGCCCAGATAGAATCCCTGTGGAAATATTGAAAGCAATAGCAGATACACATCCAGAAATTATGTTAGACATGTACAATACATGTCTCAAAGAAGGTATATTCCCTGAGCGATGGAAGTTAGCAAGACTCGTACTGATTGGGAAAGGCAAAGGAGATCCCAGTACAGCTTCAGCACACAGGCCTCTGTGCCTATTAGACACAGCAGGAAAGCTGTATGAGAAGTTGTTGAAAAGAAGGATGCTGACTGCCATTGCTGAAGCTGGAGGCCTGTCACCGAGGCAATTTGGATTTAGACCTGGCAGATCCACCATTGATGCTGTTAGCAGAGTGGTAGGAATAGCAAAGGAAACTCAGCTGGGGAACCACAAGACCAGGGACATGTGCATGGCGGTTACCCTCGATGTCAGAAATGCTTTCAATTCTGCCAGATGGAAAGACATCTTGGAAGCTTTGATGGTTCAGTTTCATGTTCCATCATACCTCTTACGAGTCCTGCAGAACTACCTAGCTGACCGTTGGCTGATTTATGATACAAAAGAGGGCATCAAAAAGAGAAGAATTACCTCGGGAGCGGCACAAGGTTCAGTCTTGGGAGCCGATCTGTGGAACATCAACTATGATGGGATTCTTCGGGTAGAGATGCCCGAAGGAATTACACTGATTGGCTACGCTGATGACTTGGTGGTGGTGATAAGAGCTCGAAGGATGGAACACCTCCAGTTTAAGCTGAATCAGGCAATGCGCAGAGTGATGGAGTGGATGGAAGCACACACACTGTCACTGGCGATCCAAAAAACGGAAATTGTACTGCTAACCACAGCGAGAATTGAGAGATCTATACCTATGAATGTGGATGGACAGGAAATCATCACCTCTCCAGCCATTCGCTACCTTGGTGTGATGCTGGACGGGAAACTAAGCTTCTGGAGGCACATCAGTGGAGCAGCAGATAAGGCTGCAGGTATTGTAAATAAGCTGAGCCGACTGATGGCAAATCTAGGGGGCCCATCACCCGCTAAGAGGAGACTCCTTATGCGAACTGCAGATTCAATTATGCTGTATGGAGCAGAAGTGTGGGCAGACTCCCTTAGGTACCAAAAGTACCGGGCATGTATGGAAGCTGTACAGAGGAGAGGAGCTCTGAGAATCAGTAGTGCATTTAGAACTGTCTCAGGCCCAGCATCACAAGTGATAGCGGGAACTATCCCAATATACCACCAGGCACTGGAGCGCAAAAGGATAAGAATGAGGAAGGCAGAGACAATTACCATAGTAAAGAGGGAAGAGCGGGAGGAGACCATCCGTAGGTGGCAAGCAGACCTTGTCTGTGAAACCCGTGGAAGGTGGACAGCCCTCATAATCGACGATCTAAAGTCTTGGTTGGAGAGAAAACACGGAGAGGTGAACTATTACCTGACTCAATTCCTCTCAGGGCATGGATACTTCCGCTCCTTCCTAGTAAAGATCGGGAAAGTCACTGACCCAGAGTGCAGATACTGTGGGATAGAGGAGGATGATGTCTGCCACACCTTCTTCACATGTCCTCAATGGGAGGGTATGAGGGGGTGTGCTGAGGAGGTCATTGGAACATTGCGTCCACAGACAATCATACATGAGATGATTAAGAACAAGTCGAGCTGGGACGCAATGGCAGTATTCGTCACATCAGTCCTCAAAGCAAAAAAGCTGGATGGAAGATGGGAGGAAGAAGATGAGGAATACAATTGAAGGAGACCAGAAGTAGGAGCAGCCATTTGGCACAAAAAAAGGGCTCACCCTGAAGTAATACTGTACAAGTGGTCCCGGGGTGACTCCTAAGCAGAGGGAGTGGGGTTTTAGTTGGTAGCCCTAATTCATGGGGAGTCCAACACTGTTGGGGTGAACTTCCCCTTCGCTCTTAAAGAGTTTCCCCACTTCCGTAAAAAAAAAAAAAAAAAAAAAACTAGTATGCGAAGAGTGCGGGGGATGGTGACGTCAGTCTGACGTGTTCCCCTCATACCTTGCCTCCTCTAGGTTGTGATGAGTCATACTCAAGGTTTTCCCTTGTATCTTTCTTTATTGGAGAACTATCTGAGACAAGTACGTATTATTGTGGGCTATTACAAATCGTTCTCTACCCACAAACTCCTTCAATATAGAGAAGGGTTGTACTGCAATAATCCTTAAAAAATTCAGAACTCCAGGCCAGGCCCCACACTGCACAAGCTACCCAAGAACTTTTGACTTCGTTTGGATGGAACAGTATCAACTGCTCTCCCCATTCACCCTACTTACCACCGTGCGACTTCCATCTGTTCTCCAAATTGGAGGAGTTTGTGGGTGGAGACCGATTTGCAGAAGATCAAGAGGTCCAGGAAGTTGTTCAGAAATGTTTCATTGAGGCGGAGGGGGAGGACAATAACAATGGCATAAAAAGCTGGTACCCAGGCTGTAAAAATGTTTCGAACTCAACTGGAAGTTCGTGGTTCAGTATATTTGTGAAGTTTTCTGTTAATTTCATAGAAATACGTTTTTCGATTTTTGGGAAGGTTGTAAACCTATTTTCTGGATAGATTATTTTGTAGCTCAACTATGGTATGTGTTTATACCGGTACCAAAACACGCCATAAACAAATGGAGGAACACTTTTCAAGATCACAGCTAAAATTGACTTGAACAGGTGATTCATCATTTGCGAAATAGGTTATAGGAGATGTATTTTTTTCACATACTCTGTGAATACGTGAGTTATAATTATGAATGATCATATAAGAGCATTGCATTGTGATCACCTGTACGAATACTGATGTTCATTTTTCAGGGAGAGACCGTGATAGACGGCGGGATCACGAAAGGGATCGCAGGGATCGAAGGTCTCTAAGCCGTGACCGAGACCGAAATCACTCTTCCAGGTATAATTTCTCAATCAGAATTTATTATATGATAAGATACATGTAAGGGATTTGTCTAGACTCTTGTAGATTATCTAAGCATTTACGTGTGACGCCTAAGTATAGTGAGGCCACTTGTAGCTCATGGGAAGATATGTCAAGTTCAGGGTGACCAGCGACCTGGAAAACCGTGAATACCTAGGGAATTTTACTTTACTGAAAAACTCGGGGAATTTCATTTTTTCCGAAAAACCCTGGAAAAAGCCCAATCGCCGAACCTTTTAGCGGGAAGGTCTGGCAGACTGAGGGGGAAAGTTTTAGTACCTACGAGAAAATACTCACACATGAAAGTATGACCTAGTAGGTAGTTAATTTTAGTCCGTGGAACCAGTCATAATAGTTTGGATGTGTCCTCCTACGTAAAATGTAGGGATTTTCCTAAACGCGGGGAAGCGAAAACTAGCCTTTGAGATGGATCTCTCGAGTAAAACAACAAGTTTCGATGACTTTAACGTTCTTTCTCGACTTTTCAAACAATCGAACCTGAAAATAAGCCTTTGAAGTGGTCATTTCTCTCGAGTAAACCAATAATTTTCGATGACTTTAATGTTCGTTCTCGACTTTTCAAACAATCGAACCTGAAAATAAGCCTTTGAAGTGGTCATTTCTCTCGAGTAAACCAACAAGTTTCGATGATTTTAACGTTCGTTGTCGACTTTTTCAAACAATCGAACCTGAAAAAACGTCTGCCAAGTGGGTGTGGCACATAGCTTCCTCGTATCCACAACCCGATTGTATAGATGATCCGATGCATAGTAGTTAATCTCAAAACATCAAAACAAGTTAATCTGTAACATCCCTGAAAATTTCATTGAAATCGGATGGAAAATGTAGAAGTTATGGCCGTTACAAGGAATTCACGTTTGCGCATGCGCAGTGGCTACTATCAGTCCGAAGGTGATGATTTTCATAGGGGACCATCTACAACCTAATCCACATAATCCCTGAAAATTTCATTGAAATCGGATGGAAAATGTAGAAATTATTGACGTTACAAGGAAATTCACGTTTGCGCATGCGCAGTGGCTACTATCAGTCCGAAGGTGGTGATCTTCATTGGGGACCATCTACAACCTAATCCACATAATCCCTGAAAATTTCATCGAAATCGGGTAGAAAGAGTGAAAGTTATGGCCGTTACAAGGAAATTCACGTTTGCGCATGCGCAGTGGCTATTATCAGTCCGAAGGTGATGATTTTCATAGGGGACCGTCTAAACACCAACCCGCACAATCCCTGAAAATTTCATTGAAATCGGATGGAAAATGTAGAAGTTATGGCCGCTACAAGGAATTCACGTTTGCGCATGCGCAGTCGCTTCTATCGGTCCGGGGATGATGATTTTCATAGGGGACCGTCTACACACCAACCCGCACAATCCCTGAAAATTTCATTGAAATCGGACAATAACTTCGTATAGTTATGCGCGTTACAAGGAATTCATGACAGACACACAGACAGACAGACACACAGACACAACCAAAATTGTTCAGAAAGGTCTAAAACGCAAAACGCGAGTGAAAATTTTGATTTTGGAGAACTTTTTTTTTCGACCTTGAAAAGTGAAAACAAAGCTTCCGCTACCTTGGTAGACTCGGAAGCAAAAGCCTTTGAAGTGGTCATTTGTCTCGAGTAAACCAACAAGTTTCGATGATTTTAACGTTCGTTGTCGACTTTTTCAAACAATCGAAGCTGAAAATAAGCCTTTGAAGTGGTCATTTGTCTCGAGTAAACCAACAAGTTTCGATGATTTTAACGTTAGTTGTCGACTTTTTCAAACAATCAAAGCTGAAAGCCTTTGAAGTGGTCATTTCTCTCGAGTAAACCAACAAGTTTCGATGATTTTAACGTTCGTTGTCGACTTTATCAAACAATCGAAGGTGAAAACAAGTCTCAGAAGTGGTCGTTTCTCTCGAGTAAACCAACAAGTTTCGATGATTTAAACGTCCGTTGTCGCCTTTTTCAAACAATCGAAGGTTAAAACAAGCCTTTGAAGTAGTCGTTTCTCTCGAGCAAACCAACAAATTCCGATAAATTTAACGTTCGTTCTCGACTTTTTCAAACAATCGAAGGCGAAAACAGCCTTTGATGTGGTCGTTTCTCTCAATTAAACCAACAAGTTTCGTTGATTTTAACGTTCGTTCTCGGATTTTTCAAACAAGCGAAGGTGTAGACAAGCCTTAGAAGTGGTCATTTCTCTCGAGTAAACCGACAAGTTACGATGAATATAATGTTTTGAATATTTGAGCGAATTGGATCCCCCTATGAAAATAATCACCCTCTGACTGATAGCCAATTCTACAGGTTCCATCCAATTTTCATGCATTTTTTTAGGGATTATGCGGATTGGAGTGTGGATAAAAATCATCGCTCCGGACTGATAGGTACTTAAAGATTAATGATTTGAGATTAACTAGTGCATCGGATCATCTATACAATCGGGTTGTGGAAATGAAGAAACTACATGTATATGCCACATCCACTTTTTTTCTAATAATTTTTCATTTCAAAATGTCCTTAAAAACCCGAATTTTTGAGACAGTATGATCACATTTATTCGTATTTTAATTCATTTAGAACTTGAAAAATTCGAAAATTGACCCTGGAAAACTCAGGGAATTTTTTTTAGGGGAGTCCCTGGACACCCTGCAAGTTGTGATCACAATGTCATGGCATGGGGCGTACCTCGTTAACTTTTTATTGAATTTGGAAGTTCTCTTTTTTTTTTTTTTTTGAAGAAGGGTCGTGATTTAACGATCAAGATACTTCCACGAGTAGCTTTTCAGCAGGGTTCGTTCAATGCTCCACCATATCGTACGCTAATGTCAACTCAGTCCTTCGCTAGCTCTAGCTAGGTTTGGCGGGAGAAGATGTCTGGGATCTGGTAGGGATCTCGTGGAAAACCTCTGGCAGTAAATGAATGAATTGCTGAGGGTTGCTTATACTCTTGCCTTTATTTAAAGAGCTCTGGACCGCGGGTTCCAAAACCCCTTCCCTGCCAAGAGGTGGCAACGTTGCAAGGTGCTCACCTTGGGGTCTCAACTCACAACCCTTCACGGTCAAAACCCATCATCCCTCTTCCTTCTTCCTCTTCTATCAACATACAATTTAATTATTTATCGTTCGGTGAACATTTTTTGTAATTTAAATTCGTAACGTACTAATTATTCTGATGAAAATGAGTCCAAATTTCCTGTAATTCGGCGAAGAGGGCGTAATTCGTTTGGGTGGATTGGCCGGGAGAGGGCTGCTGAGTTTTAATCGTACCTGCCTCGAGTTTATACTCGATATGTTCAATTTTTCTCGCTGATCACGATTTTGGTGATGGGATGATCGAAATAATTTGTGAATCAAGTGTGCATTTGCAGAAGAGGGTAAACTGTTGGGGGGTTGGGGGGGTTCACGGGCGGAGGGGTCGCGCAGGTATACCTCGACCTTCAGCTGGGGCTCGGATTCTTGCAGCGATGCCGAACCTTCGGGGCCTTCAAAAATCCCAGAGCTCTTTAAATAAAGGCAAGAGTATAGTCAGTTGTTTTTGCTAGGAATGGATTGGTCTTTTGATACTTCTGTTGTTTATATCGGCTACCAGAGGATCGATATTATCGAAAGATAAGCCATATCAAAACAATATTGAACAGCCGCGTTGCAAGTTAATGCTTGTAAGTTCAAAACCTTGAAGTTTTTGTATTAACTTAACTGTTTTTGTTTCTTTGATATTCTCAAGCGACTAACGTAACTAAGCAACTTTTTGAACTGTTATGGCTCCCAAGTTACCTAAATGTGCCTCCGAGACCAGATTTTAATGCTCACAGAAATGACGTTGAATAGAATATTAATTTACAGCCTTTCATACATAGATGGTTTGAACCTAAAGGAATTTTCGCCGAATTGAACGTAAATACACCGGGTAGATAAGAATGAGTAAAAAAGAGCGAAAACCTTTAATCGAACTGAATTTTTGTTGTTCAAAAATAATTTCTTAACTTACAGGTTTATACAAATTATTGTCGTAGAGAAGTTATGAACAGCCCTTAGCAGATTTTGATGGCCCTGAGTTGTGCACAAGATAACCGTTAACAAAAACAACTCATCCTTATTTGCGGAAAAATTGGTCCTTAAAGAGTTTAGACTTCAGAAATATTTTTTCTCTGATTACAAATTGGTTCAAAACTATCAAGTTTTGAACCTTTTTTTTTTTTTTAAATTGTATCCTTAAAGTTGTAATTCATTTGAAGGACGTTTCATTATGTTACAGACACGCAAAAGGGAAGAAACAGGATAAAGACAAGTTCAAAGATAGTTTATCTGAAGGGTTGAAAGACGAGAAATCTTCATCATCTGACGACGAAGAGTAAGTCAGTGCAAGTTACTAAGCATCAATTTATTCTGTATTAATATGTAAGAATCGATTTCAGCCCAACGGCCGACTTCGATGGGAATATACCCTCTCATATCGACGATTATGCCGTATCATGAGCTATCAAGATTTTTGGTGGTTTTGAGATCGCCAGGATGTTTTATGTGACGGATCTCACTTGGAAACCGCTTTTTTGTATGAATCGAAATACGTCTGAAACCCTAGGTAACTCAAAACCGTCAAAAATCTTGGCCAATAGACATTTCATTCCTGTCGAACTTAAAAAAAAACCTCCTGCATAAGCAGAGCAAGAATTCACAAAGTTAAGTATCTGCTAGTTCTCTGATCGACTCAATCATTTTCGAACTTACAGATTCTATAATGTCCTTGTTGTATATTGTAATCTGTGCTCACCCAACTTTATAGATATTTTTTCTGCTTTACACTTTTCTGTTTCGGTATAATGGCAAGCTTTCTTATTTAAGGTATATTACAGATATTTATTGACGTTAAAGATGATTTTTTTGAACCTTGATTGTTTTCAGTTTGGCCAACATCAATATAAACGATGATGAGGAAAATGAAGAAGAAATTATCGAGAAGAGAAGGAAACAACGTGAAGAGTTACTGAAGGTGAGTAAAAGCTGTAGTATGATACTATAAAATCTCTATTATAATGGATAAATGGTACCGCCTTCTTGATGTACCGGACAGCTATTGGTGGCTGTCCTCATGTACTGGACACTTTTGGAGGCTGTCCAGACGTACCGGTCACCTTTGGTGAACACATCTCCAAAAGGTCGTGGGAAATTGTGACAGAAATTTTTGGCCATTTTCAATTACTTCATATTACTTACAATGGGGTATTTCAGTGGGGCGGAAATTCAGGTTTTTGACCTCAAATTTGGATTCAGCACCCTTGAAAACCTATATACTCCAACTTTAAGCCCAATGATACTAAAACATGTGGTAGAAACATTAATTAAAGAGATCACACGTTTGAAAAAAGGCCCTTAACGCACCCACACTTATGCCGCGCGCGTGTGTGAGTAGTATTTTGCAGTATCCTCCAAGGGTTTCATCTCTTCTCTGTGCATGGATACTTTTTTCAAAGACAGTTGGCTAGCTACGTCACGATTGGCTAGCTACGTCACGATTGGCTAGCTACGTCACACCATTCAAATCTTCAACTTTCCTTAGCTTCTCTGATTTTTTAAAAACATTTTCTCGACGAACAGACCCAATTACCGTTATTCCTGAGCCAAACTCTTTTGAAAAAAAATTTTTTTTTTTTAATTGACTGAAATACCCCATTACTACTATTCGTTTCATCCCCACCATTCTTGGACTATTGTCTTCAAACGCCGAAAACCCCGATATTTTGTTATTACAGGTTCTCAATATCCAAAAATTGAAAGCCTCCTAGAAACAAAGTTGAAATGTTTAGCAATTAGTTGACAAGAGATGATCGTAGGCAGAATTTGGCAGATTTTCAGATGTTTGGAACAAGTGCGGAAAAAAATCAATTTTCCAGAATCTGTTGGGGTCGTCTACACCAACGTTTGGACGAGAGCTGTCGTTAGACCAAATGAACTGAGAAGTAGCTCTTGAAATAATGTGAGCGTTTTTAACGCTCTGAACCAATCTAGTATGACTCTTTGTATAAACGAGATTTTTTTCGGGTTTCAGCGGCTTGGTGCAGGAAGTGAGGACTCCAATCTAACTCCCAACCACGAGCCCAGTCCTCCGCCCGCCCCTGAAAAAGAAGACCCTGCAGTGAGGAAGCGGAAGTCGAGATTCGAGCCTGAACCTGATGCAGAAGCTAACCCTCCGCCTTCTAAACTGCCTCCGATGCGGCCTGACAGATGGGACATGTTTGCAGAGGCTGACACACCCGTTGCCCATAATGTAAGTCCACAGAATTCCTTCAATGTGTCTGTTTCATTCGATGGAGGATTCCTGGTAGATTAGAGTTGCTAACGAAGAAACGTGGGGAAAGAAGAAGACCTGATTCACTGACACTTCAAATTTATCAACTCAAATACGACACTTATATGAACAACTGAAGTCACTACGCAAATTCAACACCTCCAAAGCCTTCCTGACTGGTGCGATGGATTCGGGGCGACATTGACGTCAACCAAGCTTTGAATTGTATGAGGGGTAGCCTTGTTAAAAGTGGCCACGACTTGTTACATCTTGACCACAGTGCTAAAATGGCAAGTTGCCACAGAACCTCAGAGTAGCTAAAGATGAGGCTCAGTGGCTGACATTAAAAGTCCAAGGTGTCTAGACAGTGACAGGCCGGCGTTTTTTGACAGTCGCGTCATGAATTTAGACGCCGCCTCTCATTGTAACCGAGACTGGGACGCAGTCTTCAACTCAGCAGCTAAAAAAATAACACCTAATATATGCCAGGGCGTCTGAGGACAGAATGGGATCGTCTACTCTTGTGGGGTGCTCAAGCGACAGAGCACTGACCAGAGAGCACTCGGTTTTCTTGAAGCAGACTCGGTATTTCACGTGCAGACTTTAAGAAATCACAAAGATAGACTTACTTTAGAGACAGTGAACTGTATAAAAGGACTAAAAGAGAGGGGAGTCGAGGTAAACCTAGTCTAGGTGAAAAGCCACGTAAATATAGAACCGAATGAAAAGGCTGACCGAGCTACAGCATTGGCTCCGACACAAGGCATCCCGCATAATTTCCATTCTACAGAAGATTTGAAGAGTAGAGCCAAACGCAACATGTTCAAACGATGGAATGAATCATACCGACAAAATACAAAGAATAAAGGAACATTTTATTTATCAATCCAACCGTATGTACCTAGAACTCATTGGTTCTGTGACGAGCAAATGGATAGGAATTTTATTAAAATTATCTCTAGGCTTCGATTCAACCACCACAGGCTCCCCTCCCATCTCTACAAAGTAAGAATTTTGGACAACCCTAACTGCTTAAGGTGCGACGATCCAGAGGGAGACTCAAATCACATTCTCTTCAAATGCCCCAGTTTCCAGCAGCCAAGAATACAATTAATGGAGGAGCTCATCCAAAAAAACATTTTCCAAACAGAATTTCCTACGAGAGTGCAGTGCTTACTGAACAATAAAAATACGTTTAAAGCTATAGTTAAATTAATTAAAATCTCGAACTTTGAACTCTAGAAAATAATTATATATTATGATGGCTAAATACAGTTTACATGTGAGGCCAATAAAGGGGGGTAAAAAAAAATCTTGGAAAGAGATGCGTTCGAATGCGAACACAATAGAGAGTTTTTGCTTCACACGGTGGCGAGCTCCCGTGAACGTGAAGCTACGGAAAACTAGAGTTGATGCTAACCTCCCCACTCCTTTTTACCACGGGACCGTGACTGTTACCAAGGAAACGGGACGCTCCGTGGATTCTGTTATCATAACCTGACACCAAGAGACCTTGACTGAGAAGTTGGCCACCATTTTCGTTCTTGCTAAAGTGGAAGGTACAGAATGGAACTAACTACAAAAACCTAGTTTTGAGTGATCAAGCATCAAAGTTATTTCAAGTTTGTAAATCAGGTGATAATTTTATTGGAATTTCCTTCTTTTCCTCTCAAATTTAAATTAATTCTGCCTCATTTCCTACTTTGAGAAAATGCAATATCTGTTGTAGAACGCCTAAAATTCAAATTATATGTGGCTGGTTTCTGTCTGAGATTTTGGAAAACGCTGTTACCAAATCTGAGTGATGAACCAACTAAGTTGGTTCCATTCTGAGGAATTCACACGACATTCACACTCAACCTTCAGTTGTTCGCAATCCTAAATTCGTCCTTCTTCTAGAAGAAAGCGATACCTTACTCATAACCTCACCCTCACAAATTCTCAAAATTCTATTTTTATAGGTTTTTATATAATCCTGTTTCAATTTTTTATCCGACCAAACAATATTCTGAGTATTATTGGTAGGTGAAGTGGTAAACAGGGTGTTTCACGAAAAGGTTGCACCCCCCTTCATTTCCCCAAAATTCAGCGTAATAAATTGGGACCATCGCTATTCTTCATGGTTTTTTGTAAGGAATCCAGGAAAAATACTTTCGCGCAAAATACTTGCATGCAGGTGCGCAATTGACACCAACTTCATTTATTCAAATGGACCCCCCCCCCCCCCTTATCACAAATTCGTCAAATTTCATGACAAATTCATATCCGAACCAAATTTTTTTATTGCGCGCAACCTGACTTTTTGAACGCTTTAAGTTGCGCAACTCCACAATTGTACAAAAAATTAGGTTTTGGAGGACCCTTATTGTGACACATGTTTTTCCATCATTTTTTGACTCTGAATCGCAGGGTGTCATCCGTTTCTAAATTTGACTGGTATTTTTCTATTTTGCGCGAAAGTATTTTTCCTGAATTCCTCACAAATAAACCATGAAGAATAGCGTTGGTCCCAATTTTGTACGCTGTATTTTGGGGAAATGAAGGGGGGTGCAACCTTTTCGTGAAACACCTTGTATAATATACAAGGCTCATCAACTGCATATTATGCAGTTTGATGCATAGTTTTACTATCAAATTGCAATTATAATTAAATTGTTGGCAAACTTCTTATAAACTCATGAGCACAATTGGCATTTTAGAAATAGCATATGACTAAAAATGATGATGTTTTAGGCCTATCTTTTGTTATAAGTTTTTCTCCAAGTCCCAAAATTTTCTGAGTTCACGTATGGTATTACACCTAATTAATAAATACTTATATTTTGAAATATAATAAATGACAATAAACTCGGGAAAGTTATTATATTTTTTAAAATGCACAGGGGTTAGAATGAGTTTTAAATGTGTTATTGCCTGAACACATTTTTAGATCAGTTTTCTTTCACTATTAATCAAGTGAAATATCAAATGAAATTATGATCAAGTGAACTACCAACATCATTCGTGATTATATTCGGACCTCAAAATTCAACATGTGTTAGGCAATGTTTATCATATTAAAATTACTTTTTGCATGGGGGAACTATACACATATTTTTATAGAGTTAAATAAACCTCTATTGAAGTTCCACTGCAGTACTCTGTAATAACCTAAAGTAGTTTCAATGTGAGGTAGGTACTCATTTTTAAAGTATATTTTGGCAAGAATTGAAGAATAAAGTAAAAGAAATCTTGCGATTCGCAAAACCAAAGCATGTAATAACTGTTATCAGTGTGTAACCTACCTAAAGGTTGCATCTTGCGGTGGCAGGAACCCGACCGCGGGAGGCGACCGTGTGAAGAGCGCTTCAAACGGGCGGGCTTCACGAACGCGCGGCCCCGCGACAACTTCGGGAAACTTCGTACCTTTCCGGTCATCATCGGACCTCGTTATTTCCACGGACGGTGCCTGCCACGGTGCGACCGTGTGAAGCAAAAACTCTCTAATGCTCCAAAATACGGGCGTCTCTCTCTTTCTCTCTCTCTCTGACTGCAAGGTGCAAGAGCGTGTCTCAGTTGCCTGGGCCTACAAGATGGAGCATGCAGTACTTAGTTCACCAAATTAATTGTAGAACTGAAACCCGTTGATTTCGAATCAAAAAAGATAGATTTCAATTTAGAAGATGTAACAAGAAATCGTTTATATAAATTAATATTGTTGTTGAAATTAAAAAATATCAATTTAAACGTTACTGGTGCGCTGACTTGAACAATTTCTTTCTACTTTCAGAGCCCTGGCGTTGTTGAAAAAGGCGGCATTGGAGCAGAAAACCCATCACTGACCGACAACTGGGACGACGCAGAAGGTTACTACCGGGTTAGAATCGGCGAAACGTTGGATTCACGCTACGTCATTTACGGTTACACCGGGCAAGGCGTTTTCTCGAATGTCGTGAGAGCCAGGGACAGTGCAAGAGGAAATCATGACGTCGCAGTTAAAATCATTCGTAACAACGAAGTGATGTAAGTTTTTAATTCGTGTCTGTATTTTTTTAGTATTCCCCCTGAGTGCGGAAAGAGCCAAATAATTGTTGTTTTTAAGTCATCAAAAATTAACTTCCCTCGACCGGGGGATCGATCTCCTATCGTTATGATTCTGAATCGGAGCTCCTACCACTGAGCTAAGGAAGCGAATGGACAGAAATGCGAAGAGGCCGCTGATCACAACAAGCTGGCGTTTTACAACCCAGTGAGAACACGTATTTTTGACTGGCTTCAGAGTTTTTTGTTATTGTTCTTTATTGACGGGGCGAGGGATCTACCCTCAACGTTTGTCCAAATAGGCGGTGGCTCTACTCGTGTCTTGGGAGGGAGTTGTTTTGATGACCTAATCTTAGTGAATTATTGTTACTCTGAGAACTGCTGAGGAGACCATTCGGGTCCGGTACGACTGCGCCATATTGTTGAGTCGTCAAAAATTAACTTCCCTCGACCGGGGATCGATCTTCTATCAGCCCGATTCTGAATCGGAGCTCCTACCGCTGAGCTAAGAAAGCGAATAGACAGAAATGCGAAGAGGTCGCTGATCACAACAGGAGGATACAATAAAATATTGATACCGTCAATGACATAGCTCATGAATATTATACATCAAAGTAATCACATCAGCATTTTAACCACTCGTCAGCCATATCCATGTGGCAGCTTGTTATCAGGGTCGGGGATCTATGTGAAGTTAAGGGATTCTATTCATTGTTTTGCATGATACCTATGGTTGTTAAGCGACGCGTTGTTGGGCTTTGCTGAACTACCGTCTCGCCTGATAGTTTTCCTGGTTGCTAACATTCTAGTTAACTTCAGCTATTTCTACCCACGCACTTTTCGCTAAGTTCTAACGTTTCCGTTCCTTGATTTTCGCATTTTTCAGGCACAAAACCGGGTTGAAGGAATTGGACGTTTTGAAGAGACTCAACGATGTGGATCCAGATGATCGCTTCCACTGTTTGCGCCTCTTCAGGCACTTCTTCCACAAACAGCATCTCTGCCTAGTTTTCGAACCTTTGAGCATGAACTTGCGAGAAGTAAGTTGACTTGTAGGTAACAAAATAATGTCTGTGGTGGCAAGTTGCTTAAAATATTTCCAGGCAATGGTTCATGATATTAGAGGGTTTTTGCTGCCAATGGGCGACGTCAGCTCAGTGAGCCCAAAAACGTCAACCTAGAGCGCGAAATCACGTGCTAACTTCCCCCAGCGAGTAAGCCTGCTGGAAAAGAATTGATCCGTTGTCATTGACGTCCCAGGTGATGCGAAGTGCTAGAGCCATTCTCTCTTTTGGTTTTGTTTCCTTGATAATAGATGACAATTGATGCCAGTTTGCAATCGATAAATGTACTGTTATAAATAGGAAGGTTAGTAATAGGCCAACCACGTTTAGGGATTCTAAACGAACTCCGCCAAAATTGGCAGGTAGATCAACCAATTATCAACGTTTCGACAAGATGTAACTTGTTCCGTAGGTACCGTGCTCTGTGAAACGGTTCCACTGGCACCTTATTGGCTTGCAAAAACTCTCTAATGTTGCTGATTCAAGAACCCACGAAAAGAAAAAAAAAATACAGGATTTGTTTACTTAGTTTATGATTGGTGACTGTGTAAACATCTATTTTCGAATGCGGGCAACACTCGTTGGCGTAGGCTGAGAGACTACTCTCAAGAATCAACCATGAAGAATGAGAAGGAAGGCTCAGTCAAAATTTCTCAATCACTCAACTTGATGCGAACAATTCAATTTAAATCGATTAGTGAGATCAATATTGACTAATTATTTTCTAAAATCGATGTTTTTTATCAGTAATATTATACCTAGTTTTATTACTTAGTTTGCTTGACTTATTTACTCCTGGGCAAGGACGGACAGTGAAGGATGTGGGAATGTCCCCTATCATTGCCTGACAGGTACTGTCCACCGATGAAAAGAATGAACGCGAGGCCCGACAGGGAGTTGGGTATCCTCAACGTAGAACTACACCCTTTTCCATAAACATATTTTTCACAGGTAGTAACTGACCTTATCCAATACCTGCCGTGAGTCATACGCTCTTCCTTTCCCCTCTCCCCTTTCATATATTGCAGTTCAAGTCATGCCTCACTTCTGTCCAATGATATATGGACGAGAAAAATACATTACGAATTCTCGAAAGAGAAAATTAGAACTCGAGAAAGAATAGTGACCTGCCGTAAGTACGTAATAAAATAACTCTTCTCGACATCGAGTTTGTCAGGAGAGATTATACCGTTTTTTGGCAAAAATTTTATTCGATTAATTTGACAGGTGTTAAATTTTGTTCTTGGTCAATTCCAAAAGTCCATTATAGAAAATAATAAACCAAAAATTGGTACCTAGTTTAAAGGTCAAGTGCCAATTTGAACACTTTTGGTTTATTATTTTCAATAATGAACCTTTGGAATCGACCAAATAAATTTGAAGATTCTCAAAATTTGTTTTACGTGTAAAGGAACGTAGAATTCAAAAATGGAATAATAATTTTAGTGACCGTCTGTCGTTAGCGGCACTTTCCCGGACCGATTTTAATGAAATTTGGTATATGGGCTCCATCTTAGTTCTAGTTCTGCCCCGAAGCTTTTGGTTGATTCCAATCTCTCCTAAGGGGTGAAAAATGAGGGTTGAAATTTTAGAAACGCCCTAGCTAAAAAAAATGACGTAAACGTACTGTTTTCTCATCTAGAATCTATTTTTAGAATCGATTCAGACCACCCAGAGCTCTGTAGGACCAACGGTTCGCTGCCTATGCGAACTTAAGGGGTGGACTAACGATAAATCGGAATCACGAGTGTGAACCGCAAAAGAAGCCTAAGCTTTCTTCGAGGTGTACTCGATTTTGCGTCCTTAGCAACCAGTATTCAAATTTCCAAACGAAGGCACCCGCAACTCCCTATTACTTTGAATTGATTGTTAAGCGTTTATTTCTAGTTGTGAACCGTAGATAGTGACAATGGAATTGATGTGTTCTTAGCAGATGAGTGATCTATACAGAAAAATAATAAAATTTTGTTAATAATTTGCAGTTTTTTTTTGGCTTTGTACGCAAATGGACCGCTACAGTACGTACTTATTCGGCATAAAAATTTGCTTTACTAATATTCACAAAAATTTGATTTCAAGATTTTACCATTAAATGGTACAAATTTCGTAGAAAATTTTTCTTAAAAGTAAATACGATATAAATCAATGAATCAGAAACACGGTGTGAATCGCCTAATCTCCGTTCAAATTTCACTTGACCAAAATGCGATCGTTGTTCGTATCATCTCCAGTTTTGCTTCCTTAGCAACCAGTAACCATTAAAGTGCCCAAGACACATTTTAATGAAATAATCCATCCTTTTGCCAAAAATCATCATTAATCTTCTTGATGTGGCCCACGTATGATTTCCTGCTTTATTAAATAAAGCAGGAAGTAAATGGAAGCTGTGACCAGTATTAATAAATTTTATTAA
This sequence comes from Apolygus lucorum, assembly GCA_009739505.2. Taxonomy (NCBI): domain Eukaryota; kingdom Metazoa; phylum Arthropoda; class Insecta; order Hemiptera; family Miridae; genus Apolygus; species Apolygus lucorum. The sequence continues at coordinate 38,869,726 of CM019170.2, read as the reverse complement.
TACTGGTCACAGCTTCCACTTCAAGTTCTCGAAAGCGTTTAAGTGACAAATCACCGCCCGTATTCCTTTCGCTTATGAATCTCTTCATTTTCGCCCAAGCCCACCTAGAACCGTTCCAGTTCCGTCCAGTCCTTCGACCCGTCAACATGTATATCTATTCTCTCTTTGTGCGTTGATGTCTTTAATAGCTTCAACAAGTGTTTTTTATAATTCCTTTTCGTTACCCAGTGGTCCAGTCACCATTAGCCGATGATACGACGCAGGATCTGGTTTGTACGCTGTCTTTAAGGGACTTAATTAATTATTGCAGATCTGCATGTGCGTAAACAGTGATGAAAACGTCCGGTACAACTAAGTATATGACCTTGACACGTGTCATTACAGTTATCAGTGTGACCTTGACACGCGCTGCGTTTTAATCCATCTCACACGTGCCTGGGCCTTGCCCACTAATCTTTTATCTGACCATTGGTCACCTGTCGCGAGCCTTCGACTTACCGATTTATTGTTCTGACCCGTCACCTCCATCTGCATTGCGGGTTGCCGATTTTGTTAGTCGGAAGTCGGATAACTGCGGTTTGGGAAATTGAAATTTTGTTAATTAATCTACGATCTATCCCCCCCCGAAATTGATAATGTCTAAACATCGGGATGAAGAGAGAAAGGATGATGCGTTCAGCAGCGTTATGGATAGAATATACTCTCTTCAACTAGGAGATTCGGAATTGAATGAAATTAAAGATAATCTGATTCTTGCAGTCAGCTCCTTACACCTCGATACCACTGATATGAATGCCAAGCTCTTCTCTAATCTTTTCTTGACTCTATTCCTCGTAATGCAAGATAGGCTAGACGATCTAGATGGGCATAGGTTGGAAATTTCAACTTTGAATGGTGCCTACACATCGTCTCGGGAACTATTGAATTCTTCTGTGCAGGATCATTTGAGATACGAGGCCATTTGGTTGGAGGAAAAGGAGACTCTTGAGGCGTCTGTTATACAACTGAAAAGAAAGGTCAGAATCTTGGAGAGTAGACTTACATCTAGGATCGAGCATGTTGATAAGTCTGAATCGATCCCTGATTCTGGGGTTAAGGCGGCGGTGGGTCACCATGTAGTCTCATCAGCCAATTCGTACACTCAGACATGTGATCGAGCTGATGTACAGGAGGATTCGCAGGTGCCGGTTCCGGATTCAAAAATAAAAGAGCTCTCGGCTAAACTTGAAAAAGTTGAATCATTGTACGGTAATGCTTGTGCCAGTTTGGTGCGTCAGGACGAACTGTTTCTTCAGAATGAGCAGAACTTCTTAACTAATTTAAATGAGGCAAACTTGCATAGGTGTGACCTTTTGAAACGTACTGACAGTTTGCAGGCCGAGTTGAGAATTCTGCGGGTGGAGTTGGATGGACTGGAGCTTGAGAAGGTGAATTTGAACGGGATTATTGAGGATATCATGGCTCGGGTTGAGTTGGGTAACTCCTATCCAAATAGGAGGAAGGATCCCCCCGGTCCTCCGGAGAGTGGCGGCTCGCCGATAGAGAATCGTCGCCGGAGGATTCACGGGGTGCCAAATGTTCTTCTTCTCGGTGACTCTTTTGTGTACAGATTGAGTGAGGAGGTGCGCTCTTTGCTTCCAAGTAAATTCTCTGTAACTAGCCAAATGATGACGGATGCTCCTTTGTCGGTGTTGCTCAGTTCGTTGCCCCCTGAGTCATCACGCCCCGAGTATATTGTGCTATCAGCTGGTGCTGTTGACGTAGCTTATAATGAGCTTAAACGATTCAAACATGATTTGCTGAAACTGTGTTTATCAGGTACAAAATCGAAATTGATTTTAATCAAAGCTCCTTTTAATCATCTGTTGCCGCAGTGGTCTATTGTAAATTCAACCACATTCAAACTGAACAAATTCATGTGCCTCCTCTCAAAGAAGTTCAGTTTTGTTAAATTTATAGACACATGCTTTATTGACGAAAGTATGATCCATTTGAGATCTTTTGAACCTTATTACGGTTATTGTGGGAGGAGGATACTAGGGGAGCAGATCCGTCGGTGTATCCTGTCATTTGGGCCCACTATCTCGACTCCTGTGCTGAGTTTGAAAGGTCCTTCCGAGACTAAACAATCCTGACGTCAAGACAAATCAATTCAAGATGGTGTATCCGCTTCACTTCCTCAACTACTGGATTCGACTCTGCATTCTGCCCAGAATTCTGCTGTTTCATCTCCTCCTAGCGCCTCCGATTCCCGTCGGTTGGTATTTCTACATTCAAATTTGCAGGGTATCAGATCCAAAATTCATGAAATTGACCATAGTTTGCAACACCGTCAGGATATCCAGATTCTTGGTTTTACCGAACACTGGTGTAAGGAACGTGAAATACCATTTTACATCCCTCATGGTTTTCAATTGGTATCTTCCTATTCCAGGAAACTAAAAAATGGTGGAGGATCCTCTTTACTAATAAGAGATGGTATTATGGCGGCCGAATTATCTCTTGTTCAGGAGTTTTCTGTTGAGTCAATCTGTGAAATATCGGCCTTAAGGCTCGATCAACAAAATCTCGTAGTTTGCTGTATATATAGGCCCCCTGACGTTAAAAGTTTTGACGATTTTATGGCCATCATGGATAGGATGTTGAGTGTAATTTTGGAGAATAATAAAATGGTTGTGATCATGGGCGACTTGAACATCCACTTCGAAGAGTCAAGTAATGCAATGTGGAACAAGCAAAGAAAGGCTCTTGAGGATCTCCTCCTAAGTTTCAATCTTCATATAACTCTAAGAGAAATTACCAGAAGACCCTATTTCGGTCAAGCTGGGGCTCCATCTTGTTTGGATGTGTTCCTTACCAATTTTGCCACAGAGCGGTATGAGTCATCAATAAGTGACTTTGGGTTCTCCGACCACCAATGTGTGGAGCTGGCACTCCTCAATAATTCAATTTCTCCCCAGCGTATCACTATTACACACAGAATCAGCAAACCATCTAACATTCAGATATTTCGCAATCTTCTATCTGGTAGAGCTTGGTTTTCCGTGTATACTGCCGATGATCTTGAGTCTGCTACTGTGGAGTTCCTCCGTATTTTCCTATCGAATCTGGAGTCCGCATGCCCAACTGTTACGAAAAAAATTACACAAGGCGCGGTAAATTCGACCAAGTTTGTTTTTAGTGAGGAGTTAATAAACTTACGTAACCGGTATAGATCTCTGAAAGATCTAGCTTTGTCCACACGTAGGGAAGATCTGGCGATTCAGGCTAGAGAAAGTAAAAATGCCTACAGATTGGCGCTCATGAGTATCAGACGGCGTTCGAACGATGAGTCTATCAGCAAGGCCCAAAATAGGACTAAAGCATCATGGCAATTGGTCCATAAGGAATTGATCTCAAAATCGCGTACACTGTCGTCAAATCCAGATCTACATTGTGATGGTTTTAGCAAATGTTTCTCCGAGGTGTTCACCCGTAAGCTACCTGACGCTACTTCGAGTGATTTCTATTCTGGTTTGGCCAGTGCGCCGCGGTTTTCGAACGAATTCGACCTGGGTCCGGTGTCGGTGGAGAAAGTGTATTCTGCAATATGCTCACTAAAAAATGGAACATCTACGGACTACTTTGGAATTAATTCTCAAATAATTAAATCTGTAGCAGATCTGATAATTGAGCCGTTGGCATTTCTTATCAACTGGTGCTTTACGATAGGCGAGTTTCCTGAATGTTTGAAGAAATCCGTAATCACACCTATTCCGAAGAAAGGGAAGTTGCAAAAGTACGAAGATTTTCGCCCCATATCAAAGCTACCTGTTTTTGTTAAAGTGATAGAGAAGCTAGTTGTTGAACAGTTGACTGCATATATCGAAGAAAGGGACATTTTCCATTCAAGACAATTCGGATTTCGGAGAGGCAGAAGCACTAGTGCGGCTGCTTGTTCGGTAGTCGTTGAGGCTCTCCACTCTCTCGAAGCCAAAACGCTGACATCCATAGAGATGTATGATATGTCCAAAGCTTTCGATCTTGTACCCTTCAATCTGCTGCTTGAGAAGCTCTCACACTACGGTTTTGTTGACGGAGCACTTTCCTTTTTCAAGAGTTATTTGTCAGGATGGAATCAAGTCGTATCCTATAATGGGAAGCGTTCGCACGAGGAGTCAATTCCGTGCGGAATAAAACAGGGTTCCGGGCTCGGGCCCTGTTTATTCATCATTTACATCAATGATCTCTTGTATATTACGCAAGATTCTTTCCATTTAACGTTGTTTGCTGACGATATCTCAGCCGTGGTCCGTGGTTCATCAGAAGCGGTTCTTCGATCTAACCTGAATAAAGTTTCAACAGCAATCAAGGATTGGTGTAAGATTAATGCTCTACTGTTGAATGAGGAGAAAACTCAAACACTGAGAATTCAACTGAATGGACGTTTGTCCCATCATATCAATCTTCTCGGCCTTGAGGTGGACAGTCGTCTTTCATGGGCGAGTCATGTGGAGTTGCTGTCGGCTAGACTGGCTTCTTCAATTTTCATGCTGCGGAGATTGTCCTCTATGATTTCCCCTGACATCCTTCGTACCGTTTACCATGCTTGTTTCCAGAGCCGAATATCCTATTGCGTAATTATGTGGGGCAGCTCTGCTCATTCCACCTCCATATTTAAGCTTCAGAAAAAAGCTATTCGAATTCTTCTAAAGCTAGGCTGGCAGGAGAGTTGCCGTGGTCATTTTAGGGAGCTCAATATCCTCACTCTCCCGAGCCTGTACGCCCTCTCTTGTCTATTGTACGTACACCAGAATCTGGAGTCTATCGAGTGTGGATCTGACCGTCATGAGTACTTGACGAGGAACAGAGACAAATTGTGTCCACCTCCAGTTCGTCTCGCTGCTTCGTGGTCGACGAATCCCATTCAGGTCGGAGCTCGTTTGCTTAATCATTTGCCGGACCACTACCGTAACCTCTCGCAAGCTACCTTCAAGAACCGTATGAAGCGTTGTCTCATAGCAGCTGAGTTGTACACTCTCGAGGAGTTTTATGACGTCACTTTTGTGTGAAGGTTATTGATGATTTGTTCTGGTGTCCCCTTACTCTTTGATTGCTTTTATACCTATTGTTGTGTATATAGTTAATTTATCATGTGTAATTTCCTTTATATTGACGTTTGTAATGCCCATGTAGGTTCTACAAATAAAAAATTTTATTTATTTATTATTATTTATTTAACCTAGTGGAAAGTCAGGTAAAGGATTTGAGGGAAGTGACCAAAACGGGGTCTCCCTGGTCGAGTGACAATCTCGGAGGAGGCTGAACGGATGTTTTCAGTTTAGGAATAGGTCGGTCCTCACGTTCATTCTTTTCATCGGTGGACAGTAGAAAGAGTGCCGCATAGTTACTCTTGATTGATGGGGGGGGGGGGGGGGGGGTTTCAGTCTGAGTGCTCCGTGGAGTCACCATCCATTTTATAGTGGCATTTCCTAGACTTCCAGCTCTTCCACCTCTACAAAGGTAACTCAACTTCCCAAATTCCTTGAGGCGTTGGGTAGTCCTGGGCGTCCTCTCCATTATAACATTTTCACGTCAAATTGGAGGTTTTACACATCAATTTGGAGATTTTCCATTTCAAATTGGAGGTTTTACACTTCAAATTGGAGGTTTTCCATTTCAAATCGGAGGTTGACCGAAATGGTTCGTTTCACATTAGTTTTAAACGCTGCAACGCTTGCCCGCGTAGAAGGCGGAAACACCCGGTGGTTCTGAAAATACCTACTCCGTGCAACACAACATGACGAAGACATTCCATCCGTCCCTTCCAAATGCCATTCTTTTGAAGGCGCCTGTTGATTCGCCTCATTCTAAAGTCTCTAATTGCCGCCGTTAGTTACGACTTGCTTTATTTTTGTGACATGAGTTGAAATGTAAAACCTCCAAATTGATGTGTAAAACCTCCAATTTGACGTGAAAATGCTATATACGTAACAGTTTATTTAGTATGTTTTTCTTTTAGCGTACCTCCTCCGTCTGCAAGGAGAGTTATATAAAATAGTAAATGAATAAATAAATACCTTATAATTCAGCCCATCAACTAAGGGTGCCAATAATGTCACAGCAAAATGAAACGGGACATGCTGGAATCTATTGAAGAGCCTTCTTCCTAGCCTTTTCTTGGTTCAACACCAGAAGAGTCAGCCGTCCTAGCTTTGATCGCATTTTGATTGTTAATGTTTTTCGGTCTCTAAAATTACCAATAAACTTCTTCTCGTAGTTCTTTATTGCGAGAAATCTACGTTCCTCGCCCAATTGAATAGTCCTTTTTTGTAATGTATCTCCTGTGTTCTAGGTTTTGAAAAAGTACGGTAAAGATGTTGGACTTCATGTTAAAGCTGTAAGGTCTTACAGCCAACAGTTGTTCCTGGCTTTGAAGTTACTCAAGAAAGCCAATATACTTCATGCCGACATAAAACCTGATAATATTCTGGTGAGTGACAAATTGCATTGTTGTAACAACGAAATTGGTAGAAGTGTTCTTAGATGGACCTGACAGACAATCTACTTTTATATCTGAATGGAGTTTCCAAGAAGATCGACTTAGGATAAGCAAATCGCTCTAGTTATGGAGAACCACAAAAAATTTCAATTCATGAGATACAATTCAATTCAAATCATGGAAATGATAATAAGGAAGAGGTAGCACACTGGGTGGAGCAATGCGTCACGATTCTCAGCACAACCGGAACAAATAATACCACTTGCTATTACTGCTTATTAAAATATTTATGTATTTCGCTGTATGTGTTATCAATGCTACCATTGGTGAAAAAGAATTCTTTTTTTACAGGTCAACGAAAGTAAACTGGTTCTAAAACTCTGCGATTTCGGCTCAGCATCCCATGTTGCAGACAATGAAATCACTCCTTATTTAGTCAGCAGATTCTACCGAGCCCCTGAAATCAGTAAGTGCCACCACAATTTATCGTTCTGAACTAAGTTGAATAAGTTAAAGTAAGTTCCCGCACAGGTGTTTCCACCTTATCCGCCAGAAGATCCCCTTGAAGTGGAAGGAGTCACATTGGCCGAACTGCTTGGAATATCATCCTCATCAATTGTCTTCCGACTTACCCACCAACTACAGGTCTACCACAGAAACTTTGCATCCCTTTGGCGCATTCTTCTGGAGACCATAGAACTAATTATCTCTTATCATCAAGCGAATTCCCGCGCGTATGATAATTTTAAGGAAATTTCTCCTCGCTAAAGCGACTTGATTTCCCTCCTACTGCAGCTTGAAATTCGTGCATTTCCAAAATTGAAATTTCGTGGCACTACACGAACGTCAAATTTCTCCCGGCTCCAATTTTCATGTGAAGGTTTCACCATGGAAGGTAGACTCGATCGTTATAATTCGTGGATCCACTACCTAGGGGGTGAATAGATGCCGGGGAAATTAGGTAAAATTTAAATTTCCAATTTACACTATCAATCATAGGCGTTGTTGAATGAAATTTATCGAAGGACCTTGAATGAGTTTTGCGGGAATTTGATATAAAACAAAAAATACGAGCGAAGTGACGATGTAATTTTTGAAACTAAATAAATTAAGCTGATACAAAATTAAAGAAAGATCTGGCAAATCAAATTTTGCAAATAATAATGTAATGAGCTCTACGTTGGGGTCCTGCTGGTGACGATGACGATGAAATGGCGAAATAGATGATAGGTATTTGGAAATCCCTTACCGGAAATGGCAGAATGAGGTGATGCCTGCTAATAAGATTGATGGCCCACGACCCGATCAGGTGGCTTCCGAACGCGGGGCTTTGGTGTTCTCCAGGTAGCACGGGTTAGCTGATGATGGGTGGTAATGGTGTAGGCAATTTGATGAAGATGAGATGCTGATGATTGATGAAAAGAGGGCAATACGCGGCGTTGTGTTGCTTTCAGGAGCAGAAGATCAAGGTGACTGTCGTCGGCAGCGACGATTGACGGACTCTTGAGAGGTGTGGAGATGGGTCCTGGATCACGATGACCAAGTCCAATTCTGTTGTCCGAGTCCAATTCTTATCTTGATATTCCTTCCTACCTAGGTCACCCGATTTATTTATAGATCCCTAGTTAGAGCAGTTGGACATGAAATTTTATTCCTTACTAGTGCATTGAACCAGGGGGCGCCACACGGACGCAAAGTTTCTGTGGCGGACCTATAGGAGGCCTACGCTTTTTTAATATACCCTCATGACGAATATTAGTTTTAAAAAAGTGAGGAAAATTCGCTAAAACGACGAAGAATTGAGCAGTTGAAAACCGAAGAAAAAAAATGGTTAACAAGATAAATCGTGTTATGGTTTGTTAACCTACCTTCATTTTTCATTCTTTTTCTTTTAATCCCACAGAATTACTAAACATTAATCGGTAAGTAATATAGAGGAACAAACAACTGTGTAAACGAATGGATATCTACCTCATGAATCTAGAGAGTTGTAGGAACATGGACCACAACGCACAGAAGTTATTTACGTCGTTTTTTTGTTTTTAACCTCCCTCAAAATTTGATGGAATCCGAAAATCGAAACGGAAAGTTTTTCCGCGGTACTTTGATTAGTTCATGGACCGATTTTGATGAAATTTGGTATATGGGCTCTATTTGGGGTCTAGTTGTGCCGCGAAGCTTTTGGTTGATGCAGTCACTTCTAAGGGGTGAAAATTAGGAGTTGAAATTTTCGATTGTGCCCTAGCTCGAAAACTCTCGAAATAAAGGTATTGTTTTTTTTCATCAATTTGATTGAATTTTTAGAGACCACCCGGAGCTCTGTAGAACAAACCGTTCGCTTCCTACGAGAACTTAATGGTCGGACTTACTGTAAAACAAAAACATGGGTGTGAATCGCAAAACAAGCCAATCTCCGTTCAAATTTTTATCTGACCAAAATGCGATCGCTGTTTGTTTCTTCGAGTTGTACTCAGTTTTGCGTCCTTAACAACCAGTAGTAAAATTTCCTAATAATTAGGGCCACCTCAACTCCTTGTTTCTTCGAACTGAGTGTGGAGCGTTATGGAGGTAGTAACTATGGTTGGTAAAGCCTTGTTCTTTGCAGACAAGTGATCTATATGTAAAAATAATAAACCTTCACGTAATAATTTGCAGCGTTTTTCAACTATGTTTGATACGTTTTCTCTGGTCTTTCAGACGGAATCAAACTTTTTTTGTTGTTGGTACCTAAAAAATTTCTCTTTCAGTTGACGGATTGGTTTTGGCCAATTGTTTTTAAGTATCCGCGAAGTAAGTACTACAATAAAGTCAATTTTTCATGGATAGTTTCAGGTTCTCTCTTCTTATCACTACCAAAAATCAGATTTTGCAGATAAGTCAAATCCCATCCGTCCAGTTGCTCTTAATATAGTTGTGAATCGTTAAAGAGAAAAAACGCTGCAAATTATTACACAATGGTTTATTATTTTTCTATATTGATCACTCGTCTGCAAAGCCACCAACCATCCAACATGAAGAAAAACATCGATCGCATTTTGGTCAGCTAAAATTTGAACGGAGATTAGGCCTCTTTTGCGATTCACACTCGTGTTTCTGAATTATCGTTCGTCCAACCCTTAAATTCTCATAGGGAGCCAACGGTTTGTCCAGAGCTCCGCGTGGTCTCAAAAAATTCTAAAAATTCTATAGAATCTCAAATTGAAGAAAAAACAATACCTTTGTATCGAAATTTTTGAGTTAAGGCGTTTTCAAAATTTCAAAATTCATTTTTGAACCCTTAGAAGTGACCTACATCAACCAAAATCTTCGGGGCACAGCTAGACCCCAAATGGAGCCTACATACATTGGCGGACGGACGGCCAAATTTTTATTCGATTTTTGGATTTTTGGATACGTACCATGAAACGTAAACCATCAAATTTTGAGGGGGTGTTAAAAAAAATTTCTTGGTCGATTCCAAAGGTTCTTTATTGAAAATAATAAACTAAAAACTGGAATACGCCAAATAGTTCATTAGGGAGAAAAGGGAACAAACGTGATTTTTAAAAAGTGAAATTTTTCATTAAAAAGATCAATTTTCTCGAATCTTTACGAGATTTGTTATTGGGCCAATTGAAGAAATTTGGCACTTTTTGGAAACTAGAGTTCCTGTCGGTTCTAATGGAAGTATAAAAGTGATTTTACACAGAGATGGGCGAATTCTTATTCATGAATACGATTATGAATACAAATCATAACTGCGATTTTATGATTATGAATACGAGTACAGGTATGATTATGAATGCGAATACAATCGTATTCACACTTTGAATTCAATTTTCCCCCGTATTCGTATTTTGAGTACGATTTTATAATTTTTCTATGATTTCCCTAAAAATCGAATTTTTTAAGATTTTTCCTGAAAATCGTACTTTTTTATGATTTTCTCCCGAACTTTCGACATATTTATGACCTAACATTGTCAAAATAATCAATCAAAATTCGAAACGCTCACAAATTCTTATAGGATTTTTTACACAGAATCGAATGGGACCAACCCCAGGTTGTTAAGACCAACTGAATGGAAAATACGACGAAATTTCATGTAAAAATCATACTTTTTTCATGATTTTTAGTGCAAATTGTTGAAGAAATTGCGATTTTCAGCGGAAATGTCGTCGTACTTTCTATTAGGTTGGTTGTAGCGACCTGGTGTTGGTCCCATTCGATTCTGCGTGAAAAATCGTGTAAGAATTGGTGAGAGTTTCGAATTTTGATTGATTATTTTGACTATGTTAGGTCATAAATATGTCAAGAGTTTGGGAGAAAATCGTTTAAAAAAAGTATGATTTTCAGGAAAAATCGTAAAAAAATTCGATTTTTAGGGAAATCATAGAAAAAATCGTAAAATTGTATTCAAAATACGAATACGGGGGAAAATCGTATTCAAAGTGTGAATACGATTGTATTCGTATTCATATTCATACCTGTATTTGTATTCATAATCATAAAATCGCAGATATGATTTGTATTCATAATCGTATTTATGAATAAGAATTCGCCCATCTTTGATTTTATGAGTACTTCGACCGGCGTAATTTTGGGTTATGTGAAACATCGTTCTGACAAGCGCCGAGCGGCCTCTGTAGCAACCCCCTTGAACGTTGTGACTGATTAGAAAACGAACGTCATGAATTTCCCTAAAAGAAAACATAAAAAAATGTCGTCGTACACGACGAATTGATCAGTTATTGTTGAACATGTATTGATAAGTTAACCTCCGTTTCAGTTCTGGGAATTCCCTACGATTTCGGCATCGACATGTGGTCTGCGGGATGCACGATTTACGAACTGTATACAGGAAAAATCATGTTCCCTGGAAAATCAAATAATCAAGTAAGTGAACCCTCAAAGATCACCCATTATTAATGATATTGCCGATTAGAGTAAATTATGGTCATCGAGCAGGAGGGAGCCAGATTTCAAATTTCACATTGAAGGTTCCCCAAATAGCATAAACACTCCATCTCGGCTGCCCGATGGAGTCGTATGACCCCGCATCCTCTCTTTGCCATACTATCATCAACAAACAAGTAGAATAATGAAATCACCATCATAATATTTATGTGAAAATTTATACCTAAATTTCTACAGTTCAGCCTGTAAGTCCGGAATTTATTTTTGAATGACTGTGTTGAGTGGATACACTTTCTCATACAAATATTTGGGAAATACAAGTATCTACTTTCTAGTATTCCGCCACTTAGCCCAGTAAATAGAGGGGTCCGAGCTTGCAAAAAAAAAAAAAAACAGAAACAAGAGATTTTATTCTTGGAATGTTTGGTTTAGTGTGAGTATGGACCAAGTTCCGACCTCGAAAGCTCTTGGAAAAACTTATAGTGGGCCACGAAACCACGAAATTTTATGACTTTTTTCAGTTTTTCTCTTTTCACGTCTGAACGACGCATCCTAGCGAAATATTGACCATATACATAACGAAAGATCATTAAATTCTGCGTCGAATGAACTGGTCAAACGTCAAATTGGTACTTGTACAACATTCACAATTGACAGTCAAAAAACATCGATTTTTTTCCAAAATCTCTAAAAACCGTGAAGCCCCCACTTTAAATATGGTTTATCATTGAAATATCAATATTAATCGTCACCGCTCTCCCTAAAAGTTGTAGGGCATTTATCAAAAAGTTCAAAAAACACAAACAATTTGAAATTTGTTCAATTTTAGAATATTTTAATACTCAAAAATCAAATTTTGAAAAATTCCAAATTTCAGATAAATTTTATTTTTGCAGTTTTTTGTGGTGGTTTGTTGCTCCAAATTGCTTTTTATGCTAGTATGAGTGAATCAAATGTAATTTCAATGCAATAAAATAGTTTCCAAAATAATGTCACTGAATATCCTGTACCTATCAAACGCTATTTTCCTTCTTTTTTTGCATGATTAACGACCCATGCAAATATAAATCCATTAATTCGAATATCTAAGGCTCCCAGAAATAGAAGTAACATCTCTTGAGAAAAAAGTATAGTCGGTTTTATTAGAAGACTGTAAAGATGAATTTCATGAGAGTCGAGGTACACACATGAAAATAATTATGAATGAAGTTAAGAAGAATTGAAAAGTTGCAAAACATGCATGATAATGATATGTTTACATCAGAAAATATTCACATTAATTCCCTTTTAGATAAACCTGGTTGAGGCTTATGGTTCTTCTCCCTTATTATTGTGCAAACCCGCAATTTTTATTGTTATTGTTCCCTATTATTGTCCCTCTTAATTAAACAACGATAGTGGCAGTTGAAAAATAGGACGAAATAGTCACACTCGTTCAGCTGAAAAAAATATCTCTTGTTCCGTTTTTGCAAGCTCGACCCTGTATATACAGGGTGTCTCAGAAGTTATGGTCCACCCTTTTTATCTCCGTTGTTTTGAGGGGTAGACAAAAACTTCAAGCGATAAACCCCCTTAATTTTTTACGAGAAATTCAACTATCACACTTTTGCGCATTGCGCACCTGCGAAATCGTGCGCAACGCACACCAACTTTGTCATTTCAAATGGGAACCCCTATTTTTTATTGCAGATTCGGATTCTACGCAAAATTTCATGAATTTTAGACCCCTCAATCGAGTTTTTTGGTAGCGCACAACCCGTCTAATGAGCGCGCAAACATGCGCAACCCCTGGATTGCGCCAAAATTGAGATGGAGGTAGACCCCAAGTATGATACATGTTTTTTCATTAATTTTCGACGCTGAAACACGTGGTGGTATCCATTTTCGGATTTTACTCAAATTTCTCGAAACGGCGGCCAAAAAATGAGTAGTTTTCAATACAGCGTGTACGCAAATTCGTGCACAACACATACCAACTTTGTTATTTCAAATGGGAACCACATTTTTTATTGCAGATTCGAATTCTGCGTCAAATTTCATAAACAATTCACCCCTTGAACGATTTTTTTCATCGCGCGCAACATGCTTCAGCGCTATTTTTCAACCCTGAATCAGGGCATGATATCCGTTTTATTATTCAACTTGATTTTATGGCGACTATTGCCGGAATAATCAATTTTTCTGATCAAAACTCACCATTTATCGGTCATTTAACTCTCAATGTGGATCGAGTAATAATTTGAAAATAATTAGTAATTGAAAATGGTTACTCAAAGAAATCGAGACTTGAATCATTTGAGAGCAAGCAGGCATTCAGGGGTTTATTCCTTGATTTCATGTTTACATTGTTTACTTTGGAATAAGTGGATAGTTGCCTAATACAAATGAGATACTTTGAAGCTTGTATTGACATGTCACCCCTCCGCCAGTCAGATTCTGACGATAAAACAGGCTCAACTACCTATTTTTCGGCCGTCGTTTCGAGAAATTTGAGTAAAATCCGAAAATGGATACCACCACATGATTCAGCGTCAAAAATTAATGAAAAAACATGTATCATACTTGGGGTCTACCTCCATCTCAATTTTGGCGCAATCCAGGGGTTGCGCATGTTTGCGCGCTCATTAGACGGGTTGTGCGCAACCAAAAAACTCGATTGAGGGGTCTAAAATTCATGAAATTTTGCGTAGAATCCGAATCTGCAATAAAAAATAGGGGTTCCCATTTGAAATAACAAAGTTGGTGTGCGTTGCGCAGGTGCGCAATGCGCGAAAGTGTGATAGTTGAATTTCTCGTAAAAAATTAAGGGGGTTTATCGCTTGAAGTTTTTGTCTACCCCTCAAAACAACGGAGATAAAAAGGGTGGACCATAACTTCTGGGACACCCGGTATATACTACTATATATATACTATTATATATACTACTATTTTTGGATCCTCTATTTAACGGGCTACACTAGTTCCCTTCACATCTAGTCTATTTGAAAAATTGTTTTTCACGGGGCCCTAAGGAAGAGGCAGATCCTGTCCTGTTTCATTCACATTTGTATTTGGTTTTTCACAAAACTTAAGTCAATACTTCCATGTACCTTTCCAACGATTTTTTCTTCGGAAGGTGTTTGTGATGATATCGGTCTATCACCCCCTCTTGTCCGTATTAACCGTTTGCCGAATTTACAGATGTTGAAATTGTTTATGGATCTCAAAGGTAAGATGCCTAATAAGTTGATCAGAAAAGGAGCATTCAAGGATCAACATTTCGACGGTAATTGTAATTTCCTGTCTCATGAAGTCGACAAAGTTACTGAGAGGGTGAGTCCTTTTATTACGTTATAGAAATTTAATGTGAGTTGGGTTAGAAGGTATTCCGGTTCATAGGATGATTTCGTATTAGAGTGATTTGAGTGGAGATGGTTTCTCCTTTAAGGGGGTCTCAGTCAGTGAATAAGTGGGTTTTCCCCTTGTTCTGGCAATGGGGGATTTGCCTCACAATTTTTTGATTTTTCTTTCGAAAGAGGATTCACTGATATAGAAGAAAACCATAGTGTGCTGCCCAAAAACGCATTCAAAAACTTTAGAGAATTTAAGGAAGATGGACATTTTAAATATACCGGGATGAGGTGAGTTTCCCCTTTCAACAGTAGTGCTACTTCTGAAAGTGCACATGAAACCATTAGCTCATGTGATCGAACACAAGAGTGCGCTGCGAACTCGCAGAAAGAACCCAGACATAATAGTGACCAAAAGAAGCAATTAAAATTGCTCACTCTTTTTTACAATACGACTCTACCTATTAGTTTATCAAGCATTATAAGTCTTCACCTTCTCTTATTAATTTCTATATTAGTTTAGATATATGAATCACATTATCTGAGTGGATCGTTTCATGTGGTCACAAGGGCGCCTACAACTCCACCTGTTGACAATCTCTGACACTATTTGCTGAAACTCCTTATACGCTTCACCAGAGCATAGTTTTGTGGGAGGAACCCCAGGGAGTGACGTAATCACTTTCCCTCGATCTTCACGGCGTTTTTTGACAGAGGCTTCACTTGTTTAGGCATTATCTTCTAAGGAAAATTTTTTTTCCTTGGGTATTCCTGATGTTAAACGTTATTCTAGGGCCCTATCATAGCATTTGACTTGAAATTTCGAAACACACCAAATCCCCATTAGGCATATTTGAAGAACCAGAAGAAAGATTTGCATTTATACACATAGACATTGTTGGACCACTACCACCATCTGATGGATACACTTACATTTTGACAATGATTGTCAGATTCACAAATTGGTTGGAAGCAATCCCTATCCAAGATGTCACAGCTGAAACTGTAGCAAAAACATTCTACAATTCGTGGATTACCCGATTCGGAGTACCTGTTCAGCTGGTATCAGATCGAGGTAGACAGTTCGAATCAAATTTATTCAAAAAGTTAACAGAATTATGTGGAGTAAAATTTAAACATACTACACCATACCACCCTCAAAGTAACGGCAAATTGGAGAGACAACATAGAACATTAAAAACAGCAATAAAAGCACACAACACAGTCAAATGGACTGATGCTTTACCTACAGTTTTGTTAGGGTTACGAGGTGCCCTACAAACTGATGGCAACTATACAATATCACAAATGACATACGGAACAACAATAAAGCTACCAGGAGAATTTTTTGAAGAACCAACAATGGAAACAGAACCAGATACATTCGTAAACAATTTACAACAATGCATGAAGCTACTAAAACCAAGAAAAATTGAAAACAAATCCAAGAAAGACATCTTCATTCACAAAGATTTATCAACATGCACACACGTTTTCGTAAGAGTGGATAGAGTGAAGAAGCCACTAGCCAGCTTATGAAGGCCCGTACAAAGTCATCGAGAAGACAGACAAATATTTTACACTGGATATGAAGAACAGAACAACAACAATTTCAATTGACAGATTAAAATCAGCATACTTCATCGCAGAACAAGAACCAGGAACAAACCATCACAACTCTACGAACTCACAACGACAACACACTCAAGAACTACAGCCAGTTCCAGAACTTCAACCAAGACAGGAGAAAAAAGAAACAGGAAAACAGAAGACCACAAAGAGCGGAAGAACCGTTAGATTTCCCTCACGTTATTTGGAACGCGTTTTTTATTTTAACCCTTGATTTTTTTCAGTTCAACAGATTTAATGACGTACCAAAGGTACTAGAGGGGGAGTAATGTAGGTACCCACCATTATTATTATTTCATTATTTCAGGTGTTAATTTGGTTACCAAAAAGTATACAATTAAAATCTCATTCTCTAACGTGACACTGTTGTAAATTATTCTTTAACCCTTTAGGGACTGATTTACGGGACGCGCGTCGGCCACCCAGGCCTCTATTAAAATTGCATCGCCGACCCCCCTGGCCTAAATTATTTCGCCAAAATCGGCGGGTGCGCTGCGCTCGCAGTTTTTCTTATATTTCTCAGCTCAGCTTTATCAAATTTCTTTCACATTTTTACACAATAATCTTTATATATTTATTGATGTTATGACAAGTCAACATTGAATTATAAACAGGCATTGAAGGTTTATAGTTAACAGAAACTAAAAAATTATATGTAAAAAACGTTTAATGCAAAAAATGAAGGTAGGTGCCTTTGCAGCAGAAAATTAAAAGTAATACTTACAGCAGGTACATAAGTTCTAATAATTTTTATTGAAATAATAACTACGTATTAGTACTTTTCCTTGGTGTGGTAGAGCCTGAAACACGGATCTACAGAAAGACCCAATATCAAAACTTCGTGTCAACAAAAGTCTACAGGTGACTCACGTTTGAAAGGGTGCTGAAGAGGTAAGGGGGGGAAGGGCGGGTTGGAAAAGAGGTACAACGGTCAAACAACAATTCAGAATAGTGGTAGTACCAACAAAAATCCAATAGATAGCAGGGGAGGTGAGAAAGAGACACATTATTGTAGAAAAAACAGGCGACGGATATATCCGTCGTTGGGCCACCTGAGCAGATTGGGGCTGACGGATATATCCGTCGCTGGGCCTGCAGAGCAGATTGAGGCCGACGGATATATCCGTCGGTAGTCCCTAAAGGGTTAATTAAGAAAAACTTGGAATAGGCCACGTTAGGATACTTGAATTTAAAATTGAGGCAAATTCCCCATTAATGTTCGATGTTGATGATTCCAGTGGCTATCTTTGAGTTTTTCAATTCCCTAGGTAAATCCACTAATGAATTTCGAAAATCCTTGAACATTTCAAAATTAGGTACAATTTTCTATTTTTGGAATTAAACAAGTGCATCTTTGTAGAGATAATAAACCAAAAAACATATCTATTATTATATCTGAGAAAGGGAAGAACTGTTGATGAAAATTGGCCGTCTATGAGAAGGCTGGAGGAGACACTGGGGGGTGGCAATGTTGCTCCTTCGTGGGTGGGGGTGGGAAGGGGCAACCGAGCGCCGGCTCGTAAGAGATTAGACTAACCCAGAATGAAGAAGGAACGGGGACCGACTGAGACCCCCCCCCCTCGCCACACTTTCAATCATACCACGAATTTTCATCAAAATAACTAGAAATTTGTGAAAGTTTGGTTTTGTCTTTCGGGGATTTTGCTTTGGAGCTTGTGCAGTGATCAGTGAATCACTTTGTACATCAGCATCACTTTTAACATCTTGTAGTCTTTCGTCGTTCTCAATAACGGAAAAAGCTCTTAAATTTTCTTGGACCCGGTGAAAACCTTGTAAGCTTGCGTGTTCGCGAGATCTATAAACACCCAGACCGGCAAACAGGCGCACAGCCGTTTATCGTTCAATACCGAACAAACTTGTAATTTACGGGGAAAATGGGTTTCTCTCGAATTTAGCTCTCAATTTAGTTTTAGCCGTTCGTCGGGTGTTTTTTTGTTTGCAGGAAAAAACCGTGGTCATGTCCACCATTTCCGCCTCGAGAGACCTGCAGTCGGAGCTGGTCGGGAATCAACAGTTGCCTGAAGACCAGGCGAGGAAGGTCAATCAGCTCAAGGACCTTTTGGACAGAGTACTCATGCTGGACTCTTCCAAACGCATCGCTCTCAACCAAGCACTCACTCACCCTTTCATTCAAGAAAAGATTTAAAAACCTCTAAAGAGGTAAAAAGATCACGTGTCGAAACGAAATCGGTTTCTTTCTCTCCCATATAATTTCGACAAAAATTACCGTGAAACCTCACGTATATAACAAAAAAAAAGACTTTGACTAGTTTATTTATCCAAGTGTATTCCCTTAATCTAATTTGTTGATCAAATAAGAATATATTGTTCTTAGTTTAATGAAAGCGTTTGGGTTTTATAGTGTTCAATAAATTGATTTGTAAGAGTACGGTTTTGAGCGTTGGTGTACCTATTTTAAAAATATCCTTCAATGATTAGTACTATTACAATACTCCTCAATCACTTGATAAGATCGCTAACGTAAAACATGATTAATTATTTTGATTCATGATAGATTTTGCATACTTTTCTTTATAATAGCACATTTTGGTGCCAATTTATTTAGCTGAACAATTGACTTTAATTTTTGTTGTGCACCAATGATTTTTGTTAATTTCTCTTAATCTCCACGTCATATCCGTATGGTCACAAATACCTGCAGTAAATAAATTCACTGTTAGTTTTTTTTATTCAAAGGTGGTTTAAAAGACACTTTTTCAACTCTTCTTTGTGCCCACTGCAGGTCCTGAACACTTGCAATGTCCCGATCTCCCACATTTACTGATGTGGTGTGTTTTTTTTCTTTCTAGAGATGCGATCGTACTGAGATTCCTGAACGTTAGTGTCTCTCCCTGCCGCTTGAGCGCTACTGTCACTCCAATGGTCCAAAATCGCCAAATGTCTTCATTAAGCTTCTAACCCGAAAGCTCATGGGTTCGAATCCAGTAACCAATCATTTATTTTTTTTATTGATAGTTGAGAGGTCGTGGGTTTAGATCGGTGCAACCTTCCTGATACGATGGTCATCCAGAAAGTGAGTTTTACAACAGTTTTCAAAAATCGAAAAATGCTTGTATGGCCTCTTGATCGTCAGCAAATTGTTATAAACTTCAAACTCCTTCAATTTAGTGAACAGATCAAATTCAGGTGGTGCTGAGTCGGGTGAATCGGGAGGGTGGTTGAAAGAGAAAAAAATCCCCATCCATACAGTCAAAGTTCTTGGGTGCTGTATGGAGCCTCCTGGTGTTGTTGTGGAGGAGGCTGATACTAGGGATGCGTATCAATACCGGATATTTTAAAATATAGATACTTTTGTACCGGTTGTGTTCTGCGTGTTGTCGAGTGAGGGCGATGGTCCTCTCTATGCGCTGAATTGTTCCTGGTCTGAATCCTACTTATCGGAGAGATTGATCCCTAAAAGCCTAGGGCTTCAGCACTCCATCTGCGGTGCCTCGCGGCCGACCGTATGGACGAGTGCTTCAAAATCTATCCGACAACCTCGGCGTCTGATAACAGACTCACTGGCGGGAGGTGGAACATTTACTTAGTCAGGCCTACTGTTCTGGAGAGGTCCCTAAGGGGAGCTAGAGGTTCGGCGCCTTTATGGGGCAAACCATTCCCTTGGAAGAACTGGGGCTGTAGGTAAGACAAGAAATGATGAGTGGGATAGACGAGGTACGAATGCATGTAGGAAGACCCTTCAGTGTGGCTTATACAGTCATGTTAGTATGGTGAGGGGAGAGTGGAAAAAAGGTGACGTCAAGTGACGTGTTCTTTCCCTTCCTCACCTCACCCATGTTGGTGATGGTTTTCCTACACGTCACTTTATTGGAGAACTACTGACTAGAAATTTTTGACATTACAGTATCGATACTCAATATTTTAGTATCGATAATGCACTATCTAATACTTTTGGATATTGATACTTTGGATCCGATATTTCTAAATTGAATATCGATACGGTTCTTGCGGACAATTCAACGTAGTCGCTAAAAAAAATTGTGGGGTGATTTGTGGTCAATTCCTAAGGTTCATTATTGAAAATAATAAACCAAAATAGAGATATGAAGAAGGCAGAGAGGCTGTTGGGGTCTTTACTCGGATAAAATTGATCAATCGAGACAATTTTCAATATTATATTCATAGTTATTAATAATTAACGGTATGTTGTATAAATACACTCAGCTTGGACTCTTGACAGTCGAAATGAATAAATAGTGTAGAGAAAAATATTTTCCTTGAGAATATTGGATAATATTGATATTTTGTGACCCAATAGTATCGATACTCGATATTTTGAAATATCGATAATCATTCCATACAATACATGGGATATCGATACTCAAATACAGTACGTTATCGATACAAAATATCGATACTTTTGTAACGATACCCTTGAGCAGTGAACATCCATTTTCGATTTACACTTGTGTTTCTGCTTAATCATTCCTTCCAACTTCAAGTCCTCATAGGGAGTGAACGATTGGTCCTGCAGAGCTCTGAGTGGTCTCATTCTATTCTAAAAATGAAATACAATTTTTAAACAAATTTTTTTATACATAGCGTTTTGAAAATGTCAACCCCTATTTTTCACTCATTATCACTGACTGACTACAACCAAAACAGTAGAACCAAAAAACTGCTACGGAGGGACGGAAAAATTATTTTAAAGCAAGCATTTTCCGATTTTTTAAAAACCTTGTAAACTTACTTCCTGGTGGTTTGTTATGGGTCGGAGGCTTGGACCATGCGGGTTGAGGATGAGGCTAGACTGCGGATATTTGAGAAAAGGATTATAAGAAGGATCTATGGAGCAGTCAGAGAGGGCCAAGGGTGGAGAGCAAGACAGAATGCTGAAATTGATGAATGTTGTGTTCTGCGTGTAGTCGAGTGAGGGTGATGGTCCTCTCGATGCGCTGAATTGTTCCTAGCCTGAATCTTACTCAACAGAGAGACTGATCCCTAACGCCTAGGGCTTTAGCACCCCATCTGCAGCGCCTCGCGGCTGACTGTACAGATAAGTGCTTGTAGAATCTATCCGTCAACCTCGGCGTCTGATGACAGACCTACCGGTGGGAGGCGGAACATTTACCTAGTGAGGCCTACTGTTCTGAAGGGGTCCCTAAGGGGAGCTAGAGGTTCGGCGCCTTTATGGGGCAAACCGTTCCCTCGGAAGAACTGGGCTGTAGGTAAGACGAGAAATGATAAGTCGGATAGACGAGGTACGAATGCATGTAGGAATACCCCTGAGTGCGGCTTATATACTCAAGTTAGTATGGTGAGGGGAGAGTGGAAAAGAGTGACGTCAGATGACGTGTTCCTTCCCTTCCTCGCCTCGCCTGTGTTGGTGATGACTCATGCCACTCTGGGTTTTCCTACACCTCACTTTATTGGAGAACTACTGAACATAGATGTATGACATTACAATGAATTATTAAAACATGAAGACATAGTCCGATTCATCAAAGCTGGGGGCATCCAATGGCTGAGACATGTCGACCGCATGCTGGTGGAGGCCTGCCAGAGAATGATGCTGCGAGCTAGGATGGAAACTAGAAGACGAAGAGGTCGTCCTCGGAGTCGCTGGCTTGATGTCTTGAAGGACCTCTGGGTGGTGGGATTGTGGAGGTCTCAGGCGGGTGACTGTACCCAGTGGCGGAAGAGGGTTCGGGGAACCAAGGGCCACATCGGCCTGTAGTGTTGTGTAGTTAGTTAGTTAAACTTCCTAGATGATCCTCGTTATTTCGCCAATAATTGTGAAAATGAAAGCCCATCTGGTGGCTGCGGCATGACGTCATCGCCTTTGATGACACCAAACGCTGTGTAGTATCAATTAGAAGCATTTCATCTCCACAGACATAGGATGTCTTACATGGTAAAACATCAGTTCAGGTGATGCCTACAATCTCAGGTTATTGACAAAATTAGAATTTCGCCCTCAAATTTGGCACGCTTACTTAAATTTAATACCAGGAGATTAAAATTAGGAAAAAAGACATTGTTTCCGAAGTAGGTACAATTCCCTATTTGTCGCTAGATTCTCTTCCGATGAAGTGAGAAAAATTATTTGAGAGATAGGCAGCGCTCAAGCGACGGATTGAGATGGTAAATTAGAATCAATAAAAATTCCGATGAAGTAAAAAAATGTATGTCACCCGACTACCGCTCTTTTCTAAACAGCTGAAGACAATTTATCAGGATGACCGTTAGAAAGCGCTAGTGTTCCTGACCTGCAGTGGGCGCTTCCTTGCTCTTTCTGGAAAGGCGTGCACTTTTGAAACTGTCGTTTCAGTTGAAGATGGTGTAGGATAACGTTTGTGTTGAAATATCTGTGTATTTTCACAACATGTTTCTGTTACAGAAAGTCGACGCTGAGCTGACGGATGTTTGTTGAACGTCGTGAGCTCAGGTTTTGGATTTGGGGGACTTGAAGGTTATAACCCTGAAGCAGAATTTATATTTCCGCTCCTCATTTGTTTGTATTTAACTGTTAAACGATTCTTCTGTTTTGCTACCACAACGTACAATCAATTTGCGTTTGTTTAATCAGCTCGATGTTAATTCAGTTGAACACCCTTCAGAAACAACTAGCCATCTGAGTCAACAATAGTTTCAAACTCGTACGTACGTACTCGTACTACTGATGAAGCAAACTATTTGCCTACTATGTAGTGCTGGAAGTTTCTCGCGTCACCACTAGATGGGGCGAGTACATTCGAGTTTGAAACGAGTGTTAACTAAAAATCGACTATTTTGAAGTTGGACGGTTACTGCAGGGTCTTCAATTTTCTGTCCAGTGCAAATAGCACGCACTTATTCATGCATTTGTGGGCAATTGGGTATTTCAGTGGTTTCAAATTCTTACTTTTAAAAAACGGGTATCAGTAAATAATAAGTGAGTAAACAACCATTTCAGGTTGGATTTTCGTCCGACTGTCATCCCTGATGTGTTCGGGAGTCATCAGCTGTCTTCCAAATGGGAGATCAGAATTTGTTCTGATAATTTCGCTCATGGCTTCCCATTGCCTCACCGCCCTGGGTTGGGACGAGGGGGGCGATGAGAGCCCCGGCCACTGAAAAAAAAAACGCGGATGAGCCTTGAACCCACGACTCCCGCAGAAGTCGGTTCAAGTAGTTGGTATCAATACCAATTTCTTTGTGTCCTCAAATCACTGCATCGGGCAAAACTACGCAGTTACATTCCAATTTCCTTGATATGTTCAGGGTATGAGTGGATTAGAATCTAGAGTGGATTAGTAGTAGTTTGAGTGGGTAGAGTCTAGATGCTTCTCTTGGAAATTTCATGGCCTTCGCACGTGTACAAACCTAAAACTCTCTGTAACTAGCGTAACTTCTACAATTGCTTTCTGATTTGGAGGGGGAATTAATGTTTAGATGAATTCCCCTCCATCATTCTAAGTTTCACACTCACTCAGGACACTTTTTTCGTCTATTTTACTTTGAGAAGTGTGTGGAAAATTAATAATCAAGTGTGAAAAATTTTAAGAAAATACGGAATTGTACTTACTTGATTTGTCAATATTCAGCCTACGAATAAAAGACAGGAATTACAGAAGATTGATTGGCATTGAGGTTGGATTCGCAAAATTGGCGATTCCTTATGTTCCTCAGGGTTACCAGTTTTAGCGAAAGGAGTTGTGTGGGATCTTTTTAGGATCCCGTGGTAAATCTCAAATGGAAACGTCTCAATTACTAACCAAGAGATGGAATGTACTTGAAAATTTCTAGAAAAGTTCAACTTCTAAATCTTGAAAAATCTAACAAACGGTTTCAAATCGTTCAAAATCAAATTTTTTCGAATTTTTTAAATTTTAGAATTTTTTTTAGAAAACTCGCTGAAGTATCCCAATACCCTTCAGAATCATGTTGTTCATTTTATGTAATAATTTGGTACTGTTCAGATTAAAAAACGTAAATTTTTCATGTTAAATTTTACTTAGTTGTGTACGTTTTGGTAGCAAAAAGAAACGACTAGGGAAAACCCCTAACCTCACGAGTTTTCAAGGAGTACTTAGTTCTGCATGGCAAACAAGTTTAGACTTACTTTTTACATTGTTTCGAAACAATCAAAACAATTTTTCAACGGATGAGCTGTCTTTATCCCACATTCCGATTGATTGGTGGTATCAGAGGGGGGCATGGCCTAATTGAGAGCCAAAATTCGGATTTTGCTTCAATCATTACATTTTTGACGATTTAATTTTGAATGATCTCCTACCAAAAGACGTACCTATTTAAACAATTCATTTAACACGTTCAACGCGGGACTGGAATTGTTCAAAAATGCTCCTCACATTGTTTTTTAGATATTTCACAGTAGGGCAATTGCAAGGGTGTTTGTATTAGGAGGTGAAATTGAGAGTTTTCGTCGGAATTTTGGGCCAGTGTCACATATGACACTGAAACCCCTTCAGCCCCGCTCCTACCTGTGAGCAGGAGGATTCGACTTATGCAAACTCGCACTACAGGCTACGCAAAGCCACCATGTACCTTATTGGACGTTTTCTTAACATTGGCATCACAAAGAGCGTACTGCCAAAGTTAATACCAAATCCCTTACCTTGCTAAAGTAAAACTAATGTAAACTATAATCTACCAGTCCCAGGAGGTACGTTGGTTTAGCGAACCCTCAGACCTAAGAAGCCTCGCAAACCAATAATCCAAACCAGGCATCCTGGGCAAAACTTCGATTGAAACGTTGTGATGCCATTTTTCTAGCAATGCTTGGAACATGATTGTTTATTTCTCACTACTCAAGATATTAGGCTGAAAGAAATGAAATCACGAAAAGACTTCACACAAATTAATAAAGTCATGACTAAACATGATTAAAAATAGAAAAAAAAATGTATGTAAAAACTAGGAAAGAAACGAGAAAATACTCACCTACCAACTCACTCACTCACTGCCTGGGGTTGCCATTGGAAAAGAGTTTCAGTCTCTGATGGCTTATACTCTCCCTTTTGACTCACCTACCAAGAAACTTGCTGTGGAGCACTATCAGTGTGATTTCACTTCAAGCCTACGTTCCAGACATTTGAGGGTCTCAAAGCGATAACAGTGACCTCTGGTGGGCAGATAGGTTACTAATTCGAGAAAAAATTCCACTTGTCGAATCTTTTCCACGGATCTAATTTAACACGGTCACAGTGGAACTGGATTGGCTGTCCCACCTCTGGAACTTTTTGAAGTACAACACCTTATCATGTGATATCACTTCAAGGCTCTGCCCCAATCATTTGAGGGTCTCTTGGAGAAAACAGTGACCTCTGGTGGGCAGATAAGGTACTAATTCGAGGAAAAGTTCTACTCAGCCTTTCAAGTCTTTTCCACGAACCTAATTTAACAAGTTCAATTCAGAACTGGATTGGCTGACCCCCCCCCAAACTGGGAAGTTTTGATAGGCCCCTTTTGAACACCTTATCAGTATGAAATCTCTTCAAGGCTCTGCCCCAATCATTTGAGGGTCTCCAGGAGAAATCAATGACCTCTGGTGAGCAGACAAGTTACTAGATAAGAAGATATTCCACTCGCAGCCTTTCGAACCTTTCTCATGAACCTCATTATATTTCCTGGTATCCCGAATTTTGATGTCCCTGTGTCATATGACACTTCCCATGACCCTCTGTGTCAAGTGCGTTCCCTGGGAGCTTACCTTTCGATGGATCTCTTGAGTCATAATACATTGTGAGCTAGTAGAGGACAGTGAGTGTCTTTTGACCCAATAGGGGACCCTTTGTGTCTTATGACACGTACCGCGTTGAACGTGTAGAAAACTTCAAGAATGAAATGTCTTCTGCTGCTTTTGAGCCCCGGTTTTTGAAACGTACCTCAGTATTTAGGAAGTACGTTACAAAAACCTAGGGCCCAACAAAATTGAACTGGATAAAGGTTAAAGAACATTTATTTTTCAAGTTCTTCAAAATTTCTCTTCATAATATTCCAATCACTTCTCCAAGTTTCATTAGTCTCTAATCGTATTTACACTCTGCAGTAGACACACAACCCTCACACATTTCCGCTCCAGACGTTCTGGTTTTGATGAATTTCAGCTAAAATCCATGTCTATATTTGCCTATATTTTTTCTCTTGTTTGTGCTGAATGTGTTTACTGCCAACTAAACCGTTTGTTCCATTGGGTTTCACAGGCGAGCGGTTGGTAATTCACGCAGCCACCGCCACGGATTATTTAGCCAAGCCCCAGTTCCAACTTTGCAGTATAGGTAATTTGTAGGAAACTCTGGTTATCAACCGTAAGTTCTAACACCTACAAATATTTTTCTCTCCTTTTTCTATAAATCGAGTTTACATTGTTTTTTTAATTTCCACTTATTTTGTTTTGATACAAAAAAAAAAGAAAAACACTTTTCGGACTAACGTTTTTTATTTGGTCTGGTTCTGACTTTGCTCTGTAGATGTCTCTGCTCGTTGAAGGGGGAAAAAGGCCTTCACTGGATCTCAGGATCTTGTTGCCAGGTTGTATCGTGCCCTATTGTTGCTCTACTATTCCTTCCATACCTACTTAGGGATTGATGTAATTGAATTACTACACTGCGAGTCAAAATTGAAGATCATAGAATTGAAGAAAACATCGAAACTAATGGATCAGTAATTTTATTTTCGTCATTCCTACTTTCTTGAGATTCATGAAAACTGTTTGTTATGTTGATATAGCCTTTCCCATGCCGAAGGTCGGACGCCATCTTTGAAGAGCTGTTCCAACCAAATTAGTATCACAATCGCCTTAACTCCTCCATGCCATTGGCCTTGAATATACAGTGTGCACCATGTTGACCCTAATTGGACCATGGTATCACTATTGTCACCAAAACATCTCAGGAACTCCACAGGTGTTTCAAAGTGTCACCGAAATAACCAAAATTAAATTGCAATTTCAAATATAATGGACAGCTGAATTTTTTGTGTGCTATTGGAAGTCTCAAAATAGAGTTATGACAAACATTTCAAAAGAAATCGATGAAAAATTCTTAAAATTTTTCTCATAACATCATTTTTGATTTCTAATAATGTACAAAAAATGGTTAACAAATTCAGCCCTATCCCTTCATTTTTAAATTGCAATTCAAATCAAGTTAATCTGGTGACACCTTGGAACAGCTGTGGAATTCCTAAGATGTTTTTGGTGACACAAGTGACACCTTGGTCCAATTAGGGTTAAGGACTAGATGACTACGGGAGTCTATTCTGCAACTAATTCAAGTAAGAAAATGTTTCTTAGAAATTTTGTTTTAATCCATTGTTTTTCCCATTTCAAGAATTTTTTTCGTGTTTTCGACCTCATAACACTAAAATTACTTTAACTATCTTAATTGACCGTAAACATTTGGAAATAAGGGCACTGTTGGAAAGGGACTCCATTGTCTACTCGCACCCTTAACCGTTAACCAACACTCACTGAATGCCTGCGGGCTGGTTCGTCTCGCCACACTGAAAACATTAAACTGTCACTGGACTTCGTGCGTCTTTACGCTTTCTACTGCCTTTTCGCCTTAATGAATGAGTAAAAGTAGCAGTAGGTAGTTCGGTATTTTTTCTCATTTTTCGTACCCAACTAATGAGGAATTTCACCGAATTCTGTTTGCATTTTTCCTGAATAGTTAATGGTGTGGGATAGATGAAAATCGGGTTGATTTCGGAAAATAAATCTCCTGTTATTTTTGGGAGACAATCAAAATTTTTGATTTTAAAACTAACCGGGAAAACGGACGTGAAGCGGGAACGCTCGCTTATTGGCTGTTCAGATCGCCGTCTCCTCCCAGTGTTGCCCATTGGGACCACGAAATCGTGTTTTCTAAGAGAAAAGTTATCAAACAAAAACAGGGGAAACCTAATTTTCCCCGTCTTGCTTTTTCTATTTTTTTCTTCAGTTTTTCGATTTCAAACTTTACTGTTTCGTGGAATTTTGCATCTGGGGACTATAGATTTCTCAATCTCAGCGCTTCAAGCGGCCATAAATGAACTATTCCAGGATGACGTCATTTTCCCGGGTTTTTTTTAAACATTCGTATTTTCTACACTGTTTTGTTTATTCGTAAATTAGGAAGTTCGGGCTGAAAGTTTGCCTTAGGGGGTTTTTCAAGGTGCGGAATCCGATTTTGGGGTCAAAAATAGGAAATTCCGACATGGTGAAATTCCTCATTCGTTCTTTTGATTACTTACCTACTTTTTTTCTGTTGCACCTCACCGTTAAAGAATAAAAAAGCAAGTGGAAAAACAAAATGATATTTATTACTAAGTAAAGTAAAAGAATAATATTAATAATTATATTATATGATATTTTGATTCATGGAAACTTATTTCCATGAATCAAAATATCATATAATATATGACATAATATTATTCTGTCATAAACTAAGAATATTTAGAGAAATGAAGTATTTAAAATGTCGAGACGAAAAAACGGCGTGAAAATCGCTGAAGAAGTGATACAGTCAAACTGATTTTGAAAAACGAGAAAAAAAATGGTTGATGCCTACAGAAAAATGATAACAATATCCGGTAGATGAGTGCTGCCCCTATCGTGCTATGATAAAGCCTTAATACTATATTACCTAGTTATTTCAGGCTCTGATAGATGGCAGAACAAAAAACGAGGATACTTGGGCGTAGTATGTGAGTCACAATAGGGTGTGCGCCTGGGTAGGAAAAACTGTTTATTGTTATTTTTAATCTAAGGTAGACCTCATTCTGAGAATTTTGGCACCAACCGCGACCTTCTAGCGTGAGAAGACCTTTTCCTATGAATCTTTGCGCCCAGGCGAGAAGGGCGCGTGACGTCATAATCGGTCGAAACTTTGAAAAATCATAGAAACAGATTTACTCACGCTAGAAGGTCGCGGTTGGTGCCAAAATTCTCAGGATGTAGTCTACTTTCGATTAAAAATCTTAAAAAAATCAAGGCGCACCCCCCATTTTCTAGCCCGAGTATACTGGGGCGTAGTAGAGAAAGGGTTAATCCAAGCCCCGAGTCCTCCCGCCAAAACTTCGATTTCGTTGAGAAAAAAAATCACGTTTTTCCGCGTTCAAACACAAACTGTATACATAATTGGAATGTATAATATTTTTTTATTATACCATTAAATGGTTTCAAATTTTGAAAGCTGAGATCTTTGCGCAGTTTTGTTAGTGTTGAGTTACGTGAAAAATCATACGAAAGTAAAACCGTAATAACCAAAAGAAAAAATAGGGGATTTCGCCGTCTGACAAAAATTACTGTACCTTGAGATTTTCACGCATTAGAACCTCAGAAATAGTTTTTCTTAGGCACTAGAAAGACAGGAAATTAGACGCCCTCACCAGCGGTGTCCTTTTTTTTAAAATGTTTGCTGTAAATTAAGGTAGTTATGGTAATTTTAGTAATATAAGGCCGAAAACACTAAAAAAATCTTTGAATTGAAAAAAACTTGGACAAACAAGTGGTTAAAACAAAATTGCTAAGAGACATTTTCGTACTTAAATTAGTTGTAGAATCGACTCCTGAAGTTTTTCTGTCCTTAACATGTATCTCTGTACACCCTGTGTATCTATCTTGCTCATAAAAAACTTCTTTACTTTACGCCTCTATTGCCCTTTATGTTCATAGTAGGGGCAGATGTGGTGTTAAACCGCGCGATTAGGCGCTGTCACATGTGAATTTCAAGTATTCTCCAGATGAACATTAAGAATTAACAAATGATAGTGTAGGCGCATAACCTTTTTGACTCGATTGGATCCATTAGTTTCAGACCTCCCTTGACAAGCTGAGTTCATCAGCAATTACTGCCCTCGAGTTGCGTTTGTCTTGTCTTGTATCCCACTAACCTGTGTCAGTGTAAGATTCAAAAACTTCCAGGTATTCGTAGTTTCTGGCTCCACCGGTAAAGTATTCAAATACTTCACACTCTTACTTGACTTCATTGATTCTGTCTTTCTTCTTTCGTTTCAGGTTGAGCTAAGGAACGCCCCAGTAGATATTCTAAATGGATACGAACTTGATCATACATGAATGGCCTGAGCAATTATGTCTTGTCTCGAGTCTTGAGTGTTACAAATATAAAGTCGATATCTTCTTGTATCCGATTTTTTATTCACTTTCCTTCGCTTGAAACAATCTGAACCTACATGAAAAGACAGAACAACGGTTACCTATGAGTAGGTACTTACTTACTGATTAATTTGCCCAGAGGCCGCACAAGAGTGGCTGAGCGCGCTTTACCCTACTAGAAGAAAGGCGTTAGACAGTCAGTCCCTAATTTTGGAGAATCAGAGCCCAAAGTTGATAGCTTCCGTTTTACGCAATTATTAACTTTACGCGCGAATTTAGAGTTCACGTTAGTTTTGAGCATCTAGTTCGCTCATTCACAATTTGCAAGTATGAAATACATCATCTTGAGGGGGAAAGACTAAGTGAAATTGGACGGTCACTTTTTACTCCTTAGAAGTGACTGAAAATGGCTGAAACTTTCGGGACACAATTAGACCCAGTATCCCAAATTAATACCACAGGGGATTTGTGTGAATTTTTCAATTCAGATTTTGACGCGTTCTATTCATATCAATCTTCATGAACGGCCGGGTCGTTTTATTTTTCCTCATTAGTTAAACTTTCATCCATCGATATAACGGAAAGAGCATACACTAATAAACATCCACAATTTATAAATAGTTTTATGGAAAAAAATCTAAAAAGAAAGTGGAAGAAGGGGGAGGGTCAGAGAGAAAACAGGGATAGAAGGGGGAGAGTGAGAGTAGTCCAACGGAGTACCTTCCTTTTTCTTTCCATCTTTTTTCAAACCTTCCCCTTTCGTTCCCTCTATACCCTTTCTACCTTCCCCCTTCTTTCCCAGCAATTTCAGATCCAAAATGAGCTATTTCTCGCAGATCGTCCTCCTTTTTTCCTCATTTTGATCTCATATGAAACTACATCCTTGGGAGAGTTTGTTGCCAAACTTAACTCATTTTCGGAAAAAAGCGGTACAATGATGAAAAGCAGAGTGCTCTCGCAGCTTCCTTACTTGGAACGTTCCTAAGAAGAAAGGCAGTTGTAGACCGATCGTAGTAATTAACTTCACTGCTTTCCCCTTTGTAAGTAGCAAATAAGTAATTCTGGAGGCAGTGCAGCTTATTTTCTTTAAAAAATAAATGTGGAAGAAGTCCAAGAGTTGGATTTCGAAATTTTCAAGTCAAATTCAATTCTAGACCAGAATTATAGAACAAAATTCAATTCCTATACCAAATTCAATTTTTCCAACACTAGGAATGTAAATTTTGCAAGAACTAGGCCTTTAACACTTCAGAAGAGAAATGCAGAACAATACATCGATAATTTTCAATCTTCAAGCATTTGGAAGAAATGCGTGTGAAGAATCGAAGAAATGCACGTACAGATGGAATCGACATACAGAAGGAATTCTTGGATTCTTTCATTACAGAAAAACTAAGACAGGTAGGCAGGTTGAGTTTTCCATCTAAAGAAGGAATGGACATACAGAAGGAATTCTTGGATTCATTCACTACAGAAAAATTAAGAAAGGTAAGTACTGAGTTTTCCATCCAAAGAAGAATTCATTCATTTCAGAATAATTAAGACTGGTAGGTACCTACTGAGTTTTCCATCTAAAGAAGGAATGGACATACAGAAGGAATTCTTGGATTTTTTCACTACAGAAAAATTTAGACAGTGTGGTTTAGGCTCCTGTGTTTTGGCGAATGGTTGAAGAAACGACGAGGCTTGGGGACTAACTTTCGGTTGATTAGGGTAATTACATTATAATATTATTAAAAGGCGAGAGAGAGGGAGCACGGATTACATGTAGGTAGGTACTGAGTTTTCCATCTAAAGAAGGGATGCACGTAGAAAAGGAATGTACATACAGAAGGAATTCTTTCGTTACAGAAAACGCTGCAAATCATTGCTCAAAGGTTTATTATTTTCTGTATAGATCACCCTTCTGTATAGATCACTGGTTCTCCATCAATAGCACCTACCACCATCTGTATTCTCCCTTGACCCTCCCTCTCAAATTTCAGCTTCCTGCGTTCAATAGGATTGAAAATGGCTTCGGAGCTCACTCAGCTGATCAGTGATCTGAAGAGTGAAGAAGATCTCCTCGAATGCTGGAGACGCCTGGAAGAGCACTTCCATTCAATAGGGTTGAAAATGGCTTTGGAGTTCACTCAGCTGATCTGTGATCTGAGGAGTGAAGAAGATCTCCTCGAATGCTGGAGACGCCTGGAAGAGCACTTCCATTCAATAGGGTTGAAAATGGCTTTGGAGCTCACTCAGCTGATCAGTGATCTGAGGAGTGAAGAAGATCTCCTCGAATGCTGGAGACGCCTGGAAGAGCACTTCCATTCAATAGGGTTGAAAATGGCTTTGGAGCTCACTCAGCTGATCAGTGATCTGAGGAGTGAAGAAGATCTTCTCGAATGCTGGAGACGCCTGGAAGAGCACTTCCATTCAATAGGGTTGAAAATGGCTTTGGAGTTCACTCAGCTGATCAGTGATCTGAGGAGTGAAGAAGATCTCCTCGAATGCTGGAGACGCCTGGAAGAGCACTTCCATTCAATAGGGTTGAAAATGGCTTTGGAGCTCACTCAGCTGATCAGTGATCTGAGGAGTGAAGAAGATCTCCTCGAATGCTGGAGACGCCTGGAAGAGCACTTCCATTCAATAGGGTTGAAAATGGCTTTGGAGCTCACTCAGCTGATCAGTGATCTGAGGAGTGAAGAAGATATCCTCGAATGCTGGAGACGCCTGGAAGAGCACCTCCATTCAATAGGATTGAAAATGGCTTCGGAGCTCACTCAGCTGATCAGTGATCTGAAGAGTGAAGAAGCCTTTGAGCAATGATTTGCAGCGTTTTTTACCCACCAACATTTTTTTTACCTACCAACTTTTTTTTACCTACCAGCTAGGTACTACCTACCACGCCATACTGGCTTCACACCTTCACAATCAAGTTTATTAGAAAGAACTAAACGCTTCACACTCGATTGGAAAATTAGAAAGCTTCATACGGAAATTTGATTACCGGTTACGCAGAAGGCAAAACTGTATACAAATCGAAGAAATGAACAGCGATCGCATTTTAGTCCGATAAAATTTGAATGGAGATTAGACCTCTTTTGCGATTCACACTCATGATTCTGTTTTATCGAAGGAAAACCTTCAAGTACTCGTAGGGACCGAACGGTTTGTACTACAGAGCTCCGGGTGGTCTCAAAAATTTTTAAAAATTCAATACTATTTAAAATTGGTGAAAAAACGATACCTTTATTTCGAGAGTTTTCGAGCTAGGGCACTCTTGAAATTTTCAACCCCTAATTTTCACCCCTTAGAAGTGACCTACATCAACCAAAAGCTTCGCGGCACAACTAGACCCCAAATGGAGCCCATATACCAAATTTGAACCAAATCGGTCCAGTGTTGCTAAGAAAAGTGCCGCGTACGGCGTACGGCGTACGGCGTACGGCGTACGGCGTACGGCGGACGGACGGAAATTTTTTTATTCGATTTTCGTATTCTACGTACCTTGAAACGTAAAACATCAAATTTTGAGGGGGGGTTAAAATTTTTTTTTTCTTGCTCGATTCCAAAGGCTTATTATTGAAAATAATAAACCAAAAATTAGGAAAGGTAGTGAGGTACTGAGTTTTGTGGGCGACGATCATAGATAGAAACATTGAAATTTAGTTACGAGTATTCAATATTTGTATGTTCACATTGAAATTGACTTGCGAATTCTCTACAAATGATTAATTTGGTTTGAAAAATCTTGAATTTGACTTGGAAGTGGTATAGATCCTTACATGCTTTCAAAGTGTTGCGTTTTCATGTAACATCAAATTTAGCTTTTATTTGCCAATGAGAGTGTGATTTTAACATGGAACATATTATTGCCCTAGAGTAACTACCCGAAAAACGTTACGCTGGAGGGGGACGCGAGTTTTCAACACTCCGCTGGTCAGCGTCTTTTAAACACTCAGGTTTTCGAGGCGCGAAGCGCCGAGTTTTTCTTAATGCATTTTAGATATGTTGCTAGGGATAATATAACTTTTGTATTATACCGACCTATGACTAAAGGTTCTGCACTAAATTTGGCTATAACATGTTCCATGTTTTTATAATCATTAACGCATCAGGGGGGCTTGCCCGTGTTTTTGGTTTGTTATTTTCAATAATGAACCTTTGGAATCGACCACGAAACATTTTTTTTTCAACACCCCCTCAAAATTTGTTGGTTTACGTTTCAAGGAATTAGAATCCAAAAATCGAATAAAAATTTGTGCGTCCGTCCACGACACTTTCCCCACTTAGCATTGACCGATTTTGATGAAATTTGGTATGTAGGCTCCATTTGGGGTCTAGTTGTGCCCCGAAGATTTTGGTTGATGTTGGTCACTTCTAAGGGTCGAAAAATGAATTTTAAAATTTTGAGAACACCCTAACTCAAAAATGTTTGATATAAAGGTATGGTTTTTCCATCAATTTAAGATAGTATTGCATTTTTAGAGACGACGCGTAGCCCTGTAGGACAAACCGTTCGCTCCCTACGAGAATTAAATTCTAAATTTTAAGGGCTGGACGTACGATAAATCAGAAACACGAGTGTGAATCGCAAAAGAGGCCTAATCTCCGTTCAAATTTTAGCGTACCGAAATGCGATCGATGTTTTTCTTCATGTTGGATGGTTGGTGGGTTTGCAGACGAGTGATCTATATAGAAACATAATAAACCAATGTGTAATAATTTGCAGCGTTTTTTCACGTTTTCAACCAATTTGGTTAGGAGCGCCGAACTCATACATTGGTGACAAATTATGATTACGTTTTCAATTTTCTGAAAGATTGAAATTTCTTGAATCTAAAAGGCTGTTAACTGACGGAAATTGGCCTAATATCCTTATACATTTCAGCTGATCAAATGCTATTATTGTTCGTTTCTTTGAATATTGCGCGATTTATTCCGTTGTTTCCTTAGCAAACAAAAACCAAATTTTGTAATGAAGGCATCCATAGCTCTCAGATGAAAAAGCCGTGCTCTACGCAGAGGGGTGATCTATACAGTAAAATAATAAACCATTATGTAATCATTTGCAGCGTTTTATGAATACTAATTTGTCCGAGGCTGATATTAGGTGCGCTCTTACACATGGAGACTCTTATTGGTGGTTAATCTACCTATTCAAGTAGATTTATGAAAAATACAAAAGAGTAGTGAAAAGTAGAAATAGAATGAGACAATTTTGGCAGTTTCGGAAACCATTATATTTATCAATATAAACGCACGTTACAAGCAAACACAGTAAGAGTACAGGCCATCCTTTCACATGCGGTAGTGAAATCTGTCTGACGGCGAGAAATTTGACGAACCTCGCGATTCCTCATTATTTGAGGATAAAAAACGCGCCTATCGAAACAATTAAAACGACTCCAGCGATGATCATCATTTTAGTGGAGAGGAGACTTTTGGTTTCTTCTTCTTCCAAGATCCGCTTCTTCCGGTGTCTTTTGGCTCCTTGGAGTTTCTTCTCGTACTTTTCCAATTCCTCTTTATTGCGCTTCTCTTCGAGGAGACGCTGTTTCTCCTTTTCCTTCGCTTCTTTCTGAAATGTAATATCGCAATGTGGAAAACTTTCTATAGATAATAATTTTTCTTTTGCAAAGAATTGCGTTTATATTGGTGGTTTTAGGGCGACGTCACAGCGTATTGATAAGCTTCGATTAATCAAATCTGCTCACGAATGTCTGCCATCATTGACGTTGATTTTATTCAAAAATAACGAGTCAGCTTTAGTTTACAACATTTTTCTACAGAACAAAGTGCCTACTGTCTTATGACTCCTCATTGCCGCCAAGTGTCAATATTCGTCAAGGAAACAGCTTGGGCAGTCAGAGGAGTAAACAATAAAGAAAAGGGGAAATTATATCGGACATGTGCGCGCGTATAGGAGACTTGAAATTTTGATTTTTTCAAAAAATGTGATGTGAAACCTCCATTCTGCAATAAACAAAAATAAATTAATATTTGCGGTGAAAAAACGAACTAACCAAGCAGCCTTGAAACCCATCAACTTCTGTTTTCCTTCCGATTGAACCTGGTTCAGTCATAAACACTCACACAAAATACCCATGAAATAGTTTAATCGATACCTGAGTACTTCTTTAGAGTTGAAAAATAATAAAATAACATAATATAAGGTAATTTAAATGTTTGAATCGTAGTGGGAGATGTGGGTGGATGGATATTTCATGCTTTGCCGGTTTTAGTATCATCTAAAATAGCTTAGCTCATTTAATTTTTCCTGCTTTTAAAGGTCGTGAAATAGAGGAGAGTCTCGCGGGAGCACACCAAAAGGCACAACTAGCGCTCCCTCTGGCATCTTTCTGAGATTAAGCTTTCCGCTAGCTCTTGAATCTCGATGCTTTTTGACCGACTTCAACGCGCCGAAGGCACGCGAAAGAGGAGGTACTCAATTTGGGTTGTCGTGGGACGACGATTATTATTATTATTATTTTTTTTATATTTTCAACAAAGCAAAATGAAATGTGTTTGAAACGGGACCACCACGGATGCGAAAGAGGAGGTACTCCATTCGGGTTGTCGTGGGACGATTTTTTTTTGTACTTTCAACAAAGCAA
Organism: Apolygus lucorum; assembly: GCA_009739505.2. Taxonomy (NCBI): domain Eukaryota; kingdom Metazoa; phylum Arthropoda; class Insecta; order Hemiptera; family Miridae; genus Apolygus; species Apolygus lucorum. The sequence continues at coordinate 38,832,706 of CM019170.2, read as the reverse complement.
AATGAAATGTGTTTGAAACGGGACCACCACGGATACTGGTAGAACAAATTTCAAAAAGAACCAGACAGATTGGTACCAGAATAAAGAAATGCAAGGTGTTCAGACATACAAAAAAAAAGAGAGAGAGCCAAGTAGTGTCGATGCTTTTTAGTGAATCTGGAAGACAAGATCAGCTAGGTATTGAAATGTTTATATTTTTTTAGGTAGGCGATTGGGGACCATCTCAAAAGAGGTTTAAAAGCAACATCAGGAAATTAAACTATCGTTTGATGTTACCAGCTAATTTGTGTTACCAGCATGTCAAGCCTTTTTTTTTCTTTCTTCCATGCAATCAATATTTTACGGATCAAAAACTAAAAATGGAAGCTTTGTGATCATAACATTTCTTATTCAGCTTCTTCACATTTGTCCAATATTTTATTCCAAAAAAAAGAGAAAATGATGTTTTTGCTCTTCGGATCTTGTAAAAAGTAGTTTTTGATCAATTTGAGACAGAATAAATGTTTATCACTCCATGAAAGCAGTTTTAGGCTGAGTACCACTTTGGTTCTCACTCTAAATCGAGGGGAATAAATTAAATGCAAGGAAAGATAAACATTGGAGATCCCTGAGGAGAAACCATACTAGAATTTTGAACTTGGAGACTTCAAGCTTTGAGACCACATAGAAACTGCTATCCTTTCAGTATCATCCGCACATGACTCTGCTGACTAGTACGTAGCACTCAAAGCTACGGGAGTGCTAGTTGCGCCTTTGATTGTGCTCCCGTGAGACTCTTCTATGAAACAGCTCCCTGATTGTTTGCCTTGGTTGTGGTAGCGGGGGTACGACCCCCCGCCATCCATTGATCACCAAATTCCTCTCCAAAACAATTCAGCAAAACACTTTGAAATGTTTACCTTACATCACCAGGTCCCACACTAGTTCATGCGATGTCTCCACTAGCCCTGGTGTGTTGGGGGCTGGTATCAAAGGTAAAATACATATTCCATTCTTCTATTTCGACTCACTTCCATTTCAAGTATGAAAGTTTTCCAAAATGGGCAATTTGTTACTTGAAAAAGTTGATAAGTAGGAAAATATTTAAAAATTGAATTTCCCTATTTATTCATTTCGCATATTCTTATTAAGGCAAACAGTGTGTTGCATGTTCAAGCTACTATGCTATGAATGGATAGTAATAGTATAAAAACTACTCACCTCATTAATTTGAGCTTTGGTTGATTTGCAAATGTCGTCACAAACTGGCGCGGACTCTCCGGAAACGTGGCAGACGATTTCTTTCTTGATCCGTTTGCAGTTGCAGGTTAACTTGATCCTCTTTCTGCACATGGCTGCTCCAGGGCATTCTCCTTCGTGACAGTTGTCGACACACCGATGTCCGCAAGGGTACTGCCAACCAAAATATAGAACATTCAGTGTATTTACAGAGTGGCGGCCATTTTTTGGTGTACAATGGAATCCAATCTCAATGGAATGGAGGATTCTATCGAATAATAGAGATTTCTTAGTGAGTTTGGTTCGGCTTAGATACAGCGTGATCTATCACACACAAACTCTCAATCCAGCGCCGTATTGTGATAAGAACCCATCTGGCTCCGTAATATTATGGTAGAATACGTCACAAGGAGGCAATCTGGCGCGCTGTATTGAAAAATAGCGGACCTTCCAGCTACGGCGTGCCATATCTTAGCTGAAACAAACCTAGTAGGAACTCTCTATTATACTGTAAGTAATCTCTCGGAAGGGCTAACTGGCAGCATGACCTAATCCATGCGAAACTCAACCCCTTTTAGCCCTTCCTACCAATTACCTAATTATCATTTCAATCGACCTTCCCCAAGGTCGGTTGATTTTATAATTATGTTCAATGGAATTCAAACAGTGGAGCACATGTCATATCATGGGTGGTAGTAAGGGGGGGGGGGGAATCGGAAACATCGTTCTCTGAGGATATTCATCTGTCTGCCATGACCCCACCCACCATGACAAGTGTACAAGAAACAACGCCAAATTCCTCTTCATCGCCTCCATCAATCAATATCTTGCGGTAAAGGAGACAAATTTATTAGTCAAGGCTTTCCAGCCTTTTACTCAAATCATGCTTAGTCACGTGAGTTGAGGTTAGTCTAGTGATTGAGGTTAATTCGAGAAACAGCGTTCAGAAACACTTGATAAATACGCAGTGGCGGCAAGTGGTCATAATCAGGACTGGGGCACAAAATCCTGAATGAAATCATATTGACAGCTAGGGTGGAGGGGACAGGGACCAGGATTAGGTTTATAACTTATGAATATTAACTTATTCCATTAAAAGTAATTGGATGTAACAGAAAAAGTTCAAAACTCCTCAGTGTCCATCTGTTTATCAAGAGTGTTTTCTGCAGATGCTGTAACTGCACTGGGTGTGCAGAAGGGAAGCGAACAAGATGATTTACAAGGCACATGAGGGGAAGCAGAGCCCAGCCCACATGTGTCTGTCACAAGTTTTGAACTTTCGGGTTCTGAAGTAACTCTAACTAGATAAGAACGCCCCTGAACATCGTCACCTAACAAATACAAAGAATGAATACGATTCAGTTGTTTAATTGAGGTGTTTCATTAAGAAAAATCAACAAATCTACATCGGAAGATTCCACGATTGAATGAATGAATGAATTTTTATTGTAGCAGCCACATGGTGGTAATACAATAGTCGAATAACAAAAATAAAACAGAAGATTTGACGTGCAAAAAAAAAACAACCGATACAACAACGTGTGAGCAGGAACAGGTAGGCAGGTACATTTAGTGGGACTTTGAGTGCTATAACTAACTTACAAATGACTTAAAAAAACAATGAACATATGAAACACCAAACATAATAAACACTCAACAAATAACATTAAAACTAAAAATGCACCTACATACTCTAATCCTAATATCACACAAATTGGCACTCAAGGAAGATTGGAAACGCGTAGGAGAACGACAGACGCAGGACGTATACTCTTTCGCGTATTCTCATTCATCTATAAGCTTAGCAAGTTATTTGCGGTATTGCTAAGAGAATTAATTATAGTTTATATAAACTTAATTTATAGTTTATTAAAATGGCCACCTAATTTAGTTGGGGCTGAGTGATCCATCAGGCATCGGATTCCCTAATGGTAGCCATCTCGGAGAAATGAGACTATAAAGAATGGAAAGTGTAACAACTCGAAGATCAATATCGTGGGCTCAAGAGGGGTGGCCGATAATTGGTGCCTTCTGGAAGTGTGACCAGGTAGGCCAGGGATCTATAATAGTAGAGAGTTACAGCGGGCCAAGATACCTACGGAGTGTTGTAAAATCTACAGCAACGTGAATCCCGTGATGCTCGCCCTAGCACCTTCTCACGGAACGACGGTTCCAAATGCTGCTGTAACTCTCTATTATCGGGGTTTGTTTGACGCCCAGCGAACGATTTAAGTGAAGGCGTGTTGGAAGAAAGGGTCAACCCAATAATGATGGCCGTTTATCAATAAATCAGTGTATAAACCTTCTTTTATGGATCTGCCGGGAATATTGTCACCTCAGGGCGACGAATCATGCCCCATTTTTCCACTCTGAAAAGGCGAGTATTGCTCAGGGCATACTGCCGTGCTAAGCCAGAAAGTCGTATCTTGGCTTCACCCAACTTTCGGGAAAACGACCTAATAGGTTTCGTGATGAAATAACTCTTTCACGGGATTATTTTTCCTCCTTTTACCACAACTAAAAGTTTTTCTTACAGGAAAATAGTTGCTGAATCGATTTCTGAGGTCAAAATTAAACATTTTTAAGTGTATATTGTCAAAAAACTGTATAACATTTTTCTATTCTTATTTTACTTACATTTAGGTCTGATATACTAAGCCTTGAAGTCGTATCTCGATCTTCAATTCACGTTTGCGCAAGCGCAGTGGCTACTATCAGTCCAAAGGTGGTTATTTTCATAGGGGACCATCTAAATACTAATCTGTAACATCCCTGAAAATTTCATTGAAATCGGATGGAAAATGTAGAAGTTATGGCCGTTACAAGGAAATTCACGTTTGCGCATACGCAGTGGCTACTATCAGTCCGAAGGTGGCGATTTTCATAGGGGACCATCTAAACACTAATCTGTAACATCCCTGAAAATTTCATTGAATTCGGATGAGAAATGTAGAAATTATGGCCGTTACAAGGAAATTCACGTTTGCGCATGCGCAGTGGCTACTATCAGTCCGAAGGTGATGATTTTCATAGGGGACCATCTAAATACTAATCTGTAATATCCCTGGAAATTTCATTGAATTCGGATGAGAAACGTAGAAGTTATGGCCGTTACAATGAATTCACCGTATTCCGTTACAGTTTTTTGACAATATTCACTGAAAAATGTTTAATTTTGACCTCAAAAGTCGATTCAGCAACTAATTTCCTATAAGAAAAACTTTTAGTTGCGGTAAAAGGAGGAAAAATAATCCCGTGAAAGAGTTATTTCACCACGCAACCTATTAGGTCGTTTTCCCGAAAGTTGGGTGAAGCCAAGATACGACTTTCTGGCTTAGCACGGCAGTGTTTGGATAGGTAACAGTGAGAAGGTTCCTAAAGTCACCACTAAATGCTGAGTTTTCAGAGGCAAAAAGTCGTATCATGCCGAATCAGAATGCAAGAAGTCGTATCGTCCAAATACTAAGGCCGATTCTCGTAACTGTGTCAAGATACGAGTTTTCTTCTTCTGATTCGCTCTGATACGACTAGTTGCTTAGCAGAATCAAGTTAACATGCCTTAACGCAAAAATCGGGAGGCTTGTTTGAGGCATTTCTAGTCGAGATACGACTCTGAAACTTCGAAAATCGATAGAAATCGACCCTCTAAACCCCCGGGTACCAATAACTCAATTAGGTCAAATTTTCACGATACGACTTTCTGGCTTAGCACGGCAGCATAGAGGACCATATTCTGAGGACGGACTCATGGTCCATGCTGGAGGTTGGTATTTTCCAACAAGTTCTTCTTTCATTCAAAACTGTTATGCTTATATCTATTTCTATCCTAGAGTGAACCTTCTCGCCCCTTCTTCCATGGTGCTGGTGGTGTGCAGTACTCACATTTTTCGGGCACTGATTGTTGCAAGATTGCATCGCCTTTCGAGCCTCGTCTTCCAAAGTTGGAGAGGTCCATTCGCAGCATTTGACGTAAGTGAATGTGATGCCACAGTGACATCGGAGTTTGAGCGTGACGGTACATTCTGGACACGGTGGGGGATGACACAACTGAGGGCATTCGTGAGAGCACAGGCGAGGAGCTTCACATTCTTCATTGCATTCCATACACTCCTTTCCCGCGCTCTGAAAACATAAGGAATCGTTAAAACACACCTGAGAAAACTAAGTTTTTTTGGTATCTCAGATTGTTTTATATACGAGTATTATTGAAATCTGTACCAAGCTGACAATACTAATTTGATTCCGCTAATCTAAACCACTAATATGATACTAATATTATGATTCGACACCAGAGAAGTGTCGATACACGTAAAGATGGAAACGCACTGCCCTCACGCCACTTGCTCTTATGTGGTGTCATGTGCAGTCTCACATCACGTGATATCATGTGTAGAAGCGCACAGGCGCTTGCGCCAACCAATTTATAGCAATGCAGGTATTAACCTCATTATCAGCAGCTTCAGTGACTAGGTGACAAGGCAGAGCACACTCGTGATTGGAGCAGGCGAGGACTCGTCCGCAGCTTCTGCCGCACTGCTGAGAAACAGCTCGGTGACAAGGCAAGGAGATCTCTTCGTGGCCGCCTGGACACCACACTCCCACCGGAACCTCGCACGGTGGGCACGGGAGTTCTTTGATTTCAAGTGGAGCAGTTACCTGAGGGTAGACAATGGCAATGCAAAATCAAACGAAATGGGATATTTCAGTCAATTTAAAAAAAATTTCAAAAGAGCTTGGGTCAGGAATAACAGTAATTGGGTCTGTCCGTCGAGAAAATGCTTAGAAGAAATTAGGGAAGCTTTGAAGATTTGAATGATGTGACGCAGTAAGTTGATGTGACGTATTAACTTGCTGACGTTGGATCGAGACATTCCACTAATCCCGTGCGGTCTCGATCGCCTCATGGCCTTGGATACTACAAAAATACTATGCGCACACGCCCACAGCGGTGTGTGTGGGTTCATGGAAACGCGCCTTCTTTTCAAACGTGTGATCTCTTTATTTAATTTTTCTACCACATGTTACAGTATCAATGGGCAAAAAGTTGGAGTACAGAGGTTTTCAATGGTGCTAAATCCAAAGTTGAGGTCAAAAACCTGAATTTCCGACCCACCGAAATACCCCATTGTTGCTAGAAGAAATCTTTATGAAACATTTACGAGACTTGCTGGTGCACATCTGCTAGTTTTCTGGTATCGATTCTTGAAATTTTCGAACACAATGAGAGGTTTCAATTTCTGGCTGGTTATAAGCTCCATTTCAGCGACGACACAAATTAAGACGCTGTTATTTATGTTCGTAAACATCCATTACCCCTCTCCACCAGGCGGTACGCACCTCACCATCGCCCAATCTACAAAGCTCAAAGTTCGTACGAGAACTTTTTTTTTAATTACGCCGTATACGAGGCTCCAAGGCCATTCGTGCTCGGGCAGCCCAATAAAGTTCAGATTTCTTCCACCATACGGTGTCGTCATGCTTAAAACTGTTTCTTATGTCCTGCATAGCCGGACATGTGTCGAGGTGGGATGCCATCATATCCTCAGTCTGGCATAAAGTGCAGAGCGGGCTATCGAAAACTCCTATTCTGCACAAGTGCTTCGCGAAGAAATCGTGCCCAGTTTGTATCCTGAAGCAGGCGACACTTTGTTTTCTGGGCAGGGATCTGGGTATTGGGTCGCTGATCAGCGGCTCCAAGCTTTTCCCTACAGCAGCTCTTTCATGCTCCGGGCGGACAGCAAGCCTTTTCTTGGTGTCGATGAGACGTTTGGCCGAGCAGTAGGGAAGAGCGACGCTTGGCTGGGGCATATTGGCACCTCTTTTGGCTAGGGCATCTGCCTTCTCATTACCCTCAATCCCGCAGTGCGAGGGGACCCACTGCAGCACCAGATGCAGTCCCCTCTCCAGCAACTGTTCAATCATTCGGCGGCATTCTATTACCATAGAGACATCTGAGGAACCATTACGAGTAAGTGCGAGAATGGCAGCTTGTGAATCCACAAAGATCACCACTTGACGGTCATCCCTTTGTCCGAGGATTGCTGCCGCCCGCTGGATTGCAAATACTTCTCCCTCGAAGTTTGTTGAAAGTCGACCTGCTGGTTCGGACAGTTCAAACTGGGAACAGTATACTCCTGCTCCGGCATTTCTGTTCGCGTCAGTTGCTGAGCCATCGGTGAACACGTGGAGCCATTCATCTGGAGGGTACCAGAGGTTCAGAGTCTCCAGGAAAATCCCCTTTAGGACAGTAGGCGGGGTGTTTTGCTTGTCAACAGCTTCAGTCAGCACTAGTGATCCACGAGCCAGTGTATAGGGGGCTAGCGCCAGTACGTTGGGGAGGCTCTGTCTTTCACTATCTCGCAGATCTTCGTAAAAAGGGAGTTCTTGGACTCTCGAGGTAAATGTATGCTGGGTGGACAACCTTTCATTTGCTGGTTTTCGTACGAGAACTAAACAAGTAGGTATCTGTAAGGGTTGTAGTGTAACCACAACCTCTGTGTACAAATCCCTCCAATAACTACGAGGAGACATTGATCGAGCAAACACCCTCAAGATTCTCAAACAGAGCAAGAGGGGTTCGTGAGTTTAATGCTCTTCCAGAAACCTTGCGGTCAACCATTCTCAAGGACTATGTAAATACTCAAAAACTGAAAGAACATTATAGCAAATTATAGATATTTTTCAAATTTTCCCAACACTTCTTAGTAATTTTGCAACATATATTTTAACACAGAATGTGTTTTTGCGATGACCTACCGAAAAAAAATCGTCACGAAAAAGCGACAGAAAAAACATCTGGTGATATGTTTATTGGTTGTCATGTTAATGTCAACTCCACATTTATTATTGTTGTTTTTTATTTAACGGATGACTAGCATCGCAAAAACACATTCTGTGTTCCTATGATTTCATACAGAGTATGGAAAAAGAAATAAACCGGGGGGTGCAGGGGGGCGGAGCCCCCCGCCGAGGCGCAAAGCGCCGAGTTTTATTCACCATTTTTATATTGATAAATTAATTTATTTGAAATTTTTAATAATGTCCAGATAATTTTTAATAATAGTTTTTCTTTTTTCTTTCTTACATTATTATTTACATAAACACACATGAGTTATTTTTCTAATATTGGCTGAGGTACAGCTCATCTCCCAACCACGGGTTATGCCCACATAGGGGATTAGTTTTCAAAAAAAAAAAAAAAAAAAAAAAATTCTGTAATATGATCCCAAGATGTATCTAAACTCGAAAATTTTACAAATACCACCGATATGATTGATAACTCTTCAAAATCTTCATAATTCAGAAGCGTGCCCTCCGAATACTGCTGGGCCATCCACCACAATCTTCGTGTCGTAGACTGTTTCGTAGAGAAGGGCTTCTTTATCTCCTCCATTGTACGATACATTTATGAAGCTTTCTGTCTTATAACTAGACGTCAAGTAAATTCAGCGACTGTAAAATTTACCACTCACACGAGATTTGGCTCTACTTACCTAATTTGGCTACAAGTTCCCGAGCATCACCTTGAAGTTTTCAAGCTTATTTTTTTTACAAGAAGGTGAACGCGCTGTTACGGTCAATGCAGTTCGCTACAGAGAGATGGTTGAAGCATTTTTTCTTCCCCCACTTGAAGAAATGGATCTTGGGGATGTGTGGTTCCAGCAGGAAGGCGCAAACAGCAAGAACATCGAAGGAACTTTTGAGGGAACACTTCCACGAGCCCCTCATCTCCTTGAGGGGTGACGTCCCGTGGCCAGCGCAGTCCCTAGATTTGGCGCCCTGTGATATTTTTTTGACATTTTATGTCTTTACTATGGCACATAAATGAAAAATCGTCACGCGGGGAGCGTTATGAGGGGAGCGTTACGAGAGGAGCGTTACGCGGAAATTTCTGATGATTTTCACGTACAATCAATCGTTCCTAGGGAAAACTAACTTCCTCATTTTCCACCCCACAAAAATCGTTCACCACTCATTGGAAAGCTCTCAATTTATTAAACATAAGACATAAAATGTCTCTCGTGGTTGCGTACTTGTACGAAAGCTGTGTCCACCGTTTGTGTTTTCAGCAATTTTTATTCATTTTTTACTATCGAGAGTCCAAGCAGGGTATTTAATGTTTCTTTTTTCTTCAGTTTTTCGATTTCGAACTTTACTGGTTTTGTGAAATGTTGCATCTGGGGACTATAGATTTCACGATCTCAGCGTCTCAAGCGGCCATAAATGAACTATTCCAGGATGACGTCAACCTCCCGGTTTTTTTAAACGTTCATATTTTCTACAATGTTTTGTTTATTGGTAAATTAGGAATTATGGGCTGAAAGTTTGTCGTAGAGGGATTTTCATTAAATGTCGACGCTTAATCGCGTAGTGGTAAGTATTTTTGGATTTAACTGGAATTTTTCACAGCTCGTGAGACAACCCTGTATAGGGTGTCCCATTTTAAGGAAATGTCTCTTAGCAACTTTGTTTTTCCAGTTTAAAGATTTTTTCGTATTTTCGACCTTCTGTCAGTAAAATTACCTTAACGTAAAGTAATTTTTGTCAAAATTTCCGATTTTATCTTTTGGTTATTAGGGTTTTACTTCCGCATGGTTTTCAAATAGGTACCTCAATATCAAAAAATTCGCAATGATCTCAGCTTTCTAATGGTATCCTAATCAAAAAATATTTTACAATCGAATTTAGGGGAGAAATTTTGTGTGCGAACACGGAAATCTGTGAATTTTGTTCCATGAAATCGACGTTTTGGCGGAGGGGGGGACAGGATTCCAGGGTCTACACCGCCCCCGCTCCTCCCACCTTTCATCCGACGTGGAGATTCAATTAGGTTACCTGAAACCCAAAGTTCACAACGACAAACCCCGGACCCGGACACCTCAAGGGCAACATCCGCCAAGCCATTGTCAACATTCCAATCGATTTGTTGGAAAGAGTGGAACGAAACTTCACAACTAGGGCGGATCAGTGCATCACTTGTGAGGGCCGCCATTTGCCCGAAGTGATTTTTAAAACCACTTGAGACAAAAATTCAGGACCTGTTTTTTACAATTTAAAAAAAATTAATCGATATGTTAAGTACTTTTTGTTTTATTGACTTTTCAAATAAGCAAGTTCCTCTGCCGCACCCTGTATAAACCCTACTGTCACTCCTGCCTAATTTATTTATTTAACCCATTTCCGGCCACTGATGCATTTTCGCATCGTCCTAATAATGATTTTTTTGAATATTGAAATAGTGGAAAATCTTTGTAAAATCATTTTTCTCGTTCATGCAGTTCCTAAACTTTTCAAAACCATTTTCTTCGACATTCGGGAGCTCTAAGAGATTTGGGAAATTTTTTTGGAAGAGGCTTTTTGCCTGAAAGCGTGATTATGGTGGCTCAAATTCGGTCCTGGGAGAGTGAGCGTTCTGGGCCATGAATCGAAACAGATTCCGGTCCATAAATAGATTTTTACATTTTTACATTTTACCTAGATTTTTAACAATGAAACGTTTAAATCATGTCGAGTTGGAAAACTGAGACCTCTCAAATCCTTTAAAATGTTAAATTCATAAAATTTGGAGCGTTTTTGCTCTCGATTGGTGAGCAAATGATGCCTTATTTCGGCCGGCATTCTTTGAAATAGTTCTTTCCTCCTCCCCCCATTACTCTGTTATTTCTACACTCGGCTTGAAATGGGTTAATGACTTGTTGCTCTACTCTGTGATAATTTGTTATATGAGTGTCTTTTGGCAATAAATATTATTATTATTTAAAAAAAACTCACTCGCTCCCATGGCGTGGCTGGCTTGTAGTTAGGAACTGAATTGACGAGGACAGACGAGTGACAGGGCAGAGGGCAGGAGTGATGGCAGTCCCGCGGTTTGCCGCAAACCTGTCGACACGAAGGGCAAGGGCCCATGTGACATTTGTGTTCTTCCCTTTTAGGATGGTGACATTCGGGAGGAATCCTGCAAGATAGAAGAAACATTAGTACTGATAACTAGGAGGTCACACAAGTTTTTGGGACACGGAGCTCACATTCGGATACAAATGTACCCCAATTTACAACAGATCTTGTGTCACCTGCCAATTTTAAATGGAACTATTGTTGCTTAAGCTTGCGTCGGTCGCGCCTTCCCACATGCAAAGTAGGTCGCGCTGCTGTGTTTACACTGAAGTCATTATCGTTGCGTACTATTCTCAAAGTTGGATAATTTGACAATCTGAGAGACAATAAATGAGGTACGCTTGCTTCACTCAACATTTTTACTCATACAATTGCAAAATATTGGGTAGAATATGTAAACTTGAACAAAACAAAACCTCAGAAAGCCTCGTCGCGCAGCTGTCCAAGCACCGCTAGGTACTCAGCGCACGCTTTACTTGACGACGCCTCAAGCAAAACTGAATAGCAACTTTTACGTCACTCACAAGGTGGAAGGTTAAAATGCTATAGCCATCTAAACAGCAATAGTAACGTTTTTTATTGGACATTCCTGTTGAAACCCGATTTTGAAAACTTTTAAATATTGCTTTTCATTTAAATTTCGAAGTAAAATTTATTATATAATATATAATAAATTTTACTTCAGGTCATCCCATATTATGGGATGACCTGAGTTATTATTGTTTATTAAAGTTCTCAATACTTCGAGCTGAAGGAAAAAAGTGGCATCGAAATCCAATAAGCTATTTCCTTTATCTACCAGCCCAAAGATGACCCTTCTGATGTGCTTGAACCGCTATCCCGCAACTTCAGCGATCACTTCTTCCCAAAAAGGTCAATGTGCAATATTTTTATGTAATAACAAATTATATCTAAGATTTGGGAAAAAAAGGTTGAAAAAACACAAACTTCATTATTTGGATGATCAACAACGTAAACCGACTAGGTATGCAACCAAATCCTATACAGGGTGTCACCCTAACTCTAGAACCAAACTTCAAGGATCGATTCTACAACTAATTTGCAAACTTTTTTGTCTCCTGACATTTTTTTTAACGCTTTAAAATTATACTTTTTTCACTTTTAAGATTTTGTTCGTGTTTTCGACCTTGAGCCATTAAAACGGCCATAACTCCCTCAATTTACTGGATAAACTCAAATATGAGTATACCGTTGGAAAGAACGTTAAATTTCCTATCAGTTCATCAGGACACAAAAGCTTTTTAAGCCTTTCGTATAAGTGAATAAATTGGTCAGTCAGAAATTTAAAACTTTCTCGAAAATCACCATTTTTCAGGCTGACTCATCTTATGTAATAAACAGCCGTATCGGCGGGCACTCAACGGAAAAAACTTGCCCAGAATCTCAGCTTTCCAACGGTCTATCAATTTTTTCTTTTTAACATTCAAATTAGAAGAGTAAATGAAGTTTGAATGCCCGAAAACGTGTGTTTTACAAGCAAGTCCAATGTTTTAAGCGGTTTCTGGTCCCCCTCGACCTCAAGATGGCTTGACGATTTTGGTATCATTTCCTATGTAATTTTCTACGCTGAATCAAATAGTGATACTTCCGAATGGTTCCGACTGCTAGAAAGTGGATTTTTCGAAGAAAACCTTCGTTTTTCGTACATAAAATACGCATTATTCTTGAATGTGGTAGTGAGCATGAAGTAACCGAATTTCTAGTTGATTGAAGTTTTTGTTGAGTTCAAAGGTGTTACATCATGCTCACTACCACATTCAAGAATAATGCGTATTTTATGTACGAAAAACGAAGGTTTTCTTCGAAAAATCCACTTTCTAGCAGTCGGAACCATTCGGAAGTATCACTTTTTGATTCAGCGTAGAAAATTACATAGGAAATGATACCAAAATCGTCAAGCCATCTTGAGGTCGAGGGGGACCAGAAACCGCTTAAAACACTGGATTCGCTTGTAAAACACACGTTTTCGGGCATTCAAACTTCATTTACTCTTCTAATTCGACGAAGAAAAAAAATTGTTACCCCCCTCAAAATTTGTTGGTTTCAAGGTACGTAAAATCCAAAAATCGAATAAAAATTTGGCCGTCCGCCGTACTCGGCACTTTTCCTTGGTCCCGATGGACTGATTTTGATGAAATTTGGTACATGGGCTCCATTTGGGGTCTAGTTGTATCCCGAAGCTTTAAGTTGATGTCGGTCACTTCTAACGGTTGAAAAATAAGGGTTGAAATTTTGAAAACGCCCTAGCCCAAAAAATTTGATATAATGGTGTTGTTTTTCCATCAATTTAAAATAGTATTGAATTTTTAGACTTATGATAAATCAGAAACACGAGTGAGAATCGCAAAAGAGGTCTAATCTCCGTTCAAATTTTAGCTGACCAAAATGCGATCGCTGTAGGTACGTGGTAGGTAGGTTGTATCTATGGTTCTTTTGCTATTTCTTTTGCACATTTGTTACACTTCAAGTTCTACCCTTCATTCAATTCAAAAACTTAAAGAAACTTACATGCACAACTTGTTGCACTTCAAGTTCTTTTTCTTCCGATGGGTTCCGCAGGGGACTGTGATGACGGTCGAGGCGCACCGACAAGAAATTTGCTTGGTCTGCTCGCAGGGGTAGCAGGGACCGCGATGGCAGACTGAGGCGCACTTGTGTTGACCACACCGGAGTGTTTTCCCGCACAGCTTCTCACACGGGGGACAGCGGCCATCGCAACACTGAAATGAAGATTTATGGTTCATTCTGTGTGTGACGATCCTACTTTTACAGAAGGGGCAAACCGATTTGGTTTGTTCCCGATTTGTTGGAGCTACGCCTAGGGGGATATTTGATTCATAGAGATATGAATCGATATCCTCTTCGGGCCGGCTGATTAATCTAATCACTGGTTTGAAGGGGTAGGGTCGTCACCCTCCTCTGACTAACTTATGAACAATTAGGTGAATTTCAATCTGAAATTCAACCTATATTGTTACATGGTAGCAGAGTGTGGTTCGGTGGAAATGCACTGAATTTATTTCATCATTTCCCCTCCACTTTTTCTTGGGTATTCCAGAAGGAATTACCCAAAGAGATATCCAGAAGGAATCTCTATATTAAATCAATTCCCCTATTATACTTCGCCAATCCGGCAATTAAATACATTAATTAAACTTCGCCAATCCGGCAATTAAACTCATTCCCTTGTTAGGCTTTGCCAATCTGGCATTTTATTAATTTCAATTACGTTTTTGTTTTATATAAGCCTTTTCTGCATTCGCCTTTTCAATCATTACACTTGAATGTTTCGTCGTTCGTATTCTTTATTTAGTTTGCTTTCTCCTCAGTTCCATTGATTTATTCTTTTATGTATAAATGGCTCATTCGTGGCATAAATGACCCATTCGTGGCATTCTTCTTCTTCTTCTTCTTCTTTTTGAATAGAACCATTACGATGGAGAAATTCCCTTGAAGCTTCCAGACGTCCTTTTCCTAGGGAGGGGAGTGTGACGATCCTACTTTTACAGAAGGGGCAAACCGATTTGGTTTGTTCCCGATTTGTTGGAGCTACGCCTAGGGGGATATTTGATTCATAGAGATATGAATCGATATCCTCTTCGGGCCGGCTGATTAATCTAATCACTGGTTTGAAGGGGTAGGGTCGTCACCCTCCCGATTAACTTATGAACAATTAGGTGAATTTCAATCTGAAATTCAACCTATATTGTTACATGTGTTGATAAACATAAACAGGACGCTATGAAAAACACCTACTTAGTAGATGTGGCTTATGATTTCCTCGAATGAAAAAACAACCACATGAAAAAAATTTGGAAGATTGCATTGTTTTTTCAAAGTGACCAAACTGACTAAAAGAAAGTAAGTAAAAGTAAACAACCATTTCAGGTTTGATTTTCGTCCGACTGCCATTCCTGACGTCATCAGCTGCCTTCCTAAGGGAAGATCAGAATTTGGTCTTATTTTGCTGGGCTGGGAAGAGGAGAGCGGTGAGCCCAGGACGCACGAAAACACGGCCTGGCGACGAGATTTGAACGCCAGACTCTCGACCAAAAGAAAGTCCTACTTGCTTCATGACAACTGGAGTTCTTAACGTATATGTTCCAAATTTTAGTGGAGGTAGAATATATTCTAGAGAAAACTTTGAAAATAACTTTCCAGCTTAGCAATAGGCATCCTGAACGCTCTTTTCAATCCTGGGTTTTTGGGATTAGTGGAGGCCAAAACTGGGATTGATTACTCAAGGCCGGTTTTACCATCTTGGATGAATCTCGGACCATCTTAGCCAGAGGTTTGTTCAGAGAAGCAGTCCCGAGGGGTTTCGAACTGGACGAGCTCATCTTTGCCTGTCTGGAGGAGTCCAGACGCCTCTATCCCCTCCCCTTATCAGTTCTGGGTCAGTTCCGATCTGGTTCGGGACAGCTTCTCCGAACAAACTTCAGGATTGAAATGAGGCCCGCTGATAAGGATTTTGGTCGTCACGGAAGATTTTCATCCATAGTACCATGATCTCGTATATCAGGGTATCAATACTTTTGCTATGATTTGACTGACTCTTGTTCACTAGTTAAACCCTAATAAGCTGTTCTTAATTGGCCGATTTGATCTTATAATTTAGATTTTACTCAGGTGTGAGATTGGAAGGAGTGATTGTGATGGAGACCGTCAACTGGTAGGTGTGGAGATATCTAACCAGCCGCGAAGCTACCGTTATTAGATGGCATAATTAATTGAGAAAACAGGGAATTTGGCACTTCAGCCACCATAATGCCCACAAAGGTCTATGGTAAGTATGAGCTAAAGATGAGTAGGTGAGAATTGATCAATAGGGTGTGCGCCTGGGTAGGAAAAACTGTTTATTGTTATTTTTAATCTAAGGTAGACCTCATTCTGAGAATTTTGGTACCAACCGCGACCTTCTAGCGTGTGTAAATCTTTTCCTATGCATTTTTAAAGTTTCGACCGTTTATGACGTCACAGTGGGCTGGGGGGCCCCGCCCAGACGAGAGGGGCGCATGACGTATTGTTACTTGGTATTGTAACTTGGTATGGTACGCATGAGTATTGTTACTTGGTGACTGAAAGAGTTTAGTGTCTTTTCCAGTGCTTAGCTTTTATGGGTAAGCCAAAAAATTTAATATGAGTTAAGTTTACAAAATATTTTTGGTTGTGGAAATGACAAAGGCCATGCCAATAAAACGCAATATTAAAACAACAAAAAACCACTTCTCGTCTAAACTATCTGCTTCTATGTAACTTTCAAGTTTCAGAACCTATTGTTAAGGGGGTCTCAGTCGGTCGCCGTTCGTTCCTCGTTCCAGGTCAGTATTTCCCTAAATTACAGGGGCTCAAACGTTAAACATTGTTCCTTAATTTGAAATGTTCAAGGATTTTTGAAATTCATAAGTGCATGGGTGTAGGGAATTGGAAAACTAAAAGATTACCGCTGGAATCATCAAAATCGAATAATTGTCAGAGAAATATGGGAAAAACCGTTCATTATCTTTTAGTTTTTAATTCAATAGGCTGCTGCACTAATGAATATCAAAAATCCTTGAACATTTCAAATTAAGGTACAATTTTTAACGTTTGAGCCCCTGTAATTTAGGGAAATACTGAACTGGAACGAGGAACGTATGGCGACCGACTGAGACCCCCGAAGATGGATCCCCTCAATATAACCGAACGACAAATGCTTGCTTCGAAATAGATTCTGTTAATAGATCGGGGAGCGAAATTATATCTGGTGACAAGATGTTAATGAAAATTGAACGAACTTTTCTATTGCAAGGATGGATGCCACAATCTCGAGTTCCTTTGCACTTGGTGTCACACAGGTACTCCTTTATGCAGGCGATTTCTTTCTTGTGAAGACCGCACCGACAAGACTTCTCCAGGAACTCCATGCAGGCACCACAGGGGCCTCGGTGGCACCGCTGGTTGCACGAGTGAAGACCGCAGTCCAACAATTTGCCGCAAGTGTTGCCGCACGTGGCAACTTCCTGAGTACAAGGAATGATGGACTCTTCAGCACCGCAGGGACACGTTCTGGGGAGGGCGCGCGGACAAGGGCCGCATTCTCCTCGGTGGCAGACGAGATCGCAACTATGTTTCTTACAGTCTAATAATTTACTGCAAACCTGAAACACATTCCAAAATCAAACTAAATGACAATTTCACAAAATAAGAACAGCCCTTGAATCGTAAGAAACTGTATGAGGTTGTAATTCGCTCGAGTGTATAAGTGTTTAGTGCCAGCCGTGCTGATCAACTTCCACTGTCTCTGCTATCCAGTGTTCCAGCGTTGGTTCACGCTCCTGCTTCACCACCTGGCTTTGGGCCACCTCTCCTTCTTTCTCTCGCCATTAGATTGGTATCAGTCCTGGTTTCGAGGGAAAACCACCATCTCTGTTTTGAGTGCAGCTGAAAGATGTGCCTCGGCCAAGTCACCATTCTCAACTTCGACTAGCTCACCATCCTGACTCTACTGTTCCAGAACATGGCCTCAACCAAAGAAACATACTCTTAACTCCGACAGTACCGAGCATAAAGTGCCCCATACACTATACGATTTGTCTGCAGGCCGTTGCCTCAACAGGCAAACGTCCGGTCAAAATCGCACAGCAACGTACACTATCAGTCAACTGCCTGCAGGCGGACCTACGATGAAGTCGTCGCTTGCACACACACTATACGTCAAGGGCCTACAGGCGGACTGCCGCCTGTGAGTAGTGGACTGCAGGCGGCACAAGGCCAAGAGTAGTGGTTGGACGGCAGGCCAACAACTGATAATGTCTGGCAGTCCCATGCCTGTTGCCAATCTCGCGTCCAATCCTCGCCTGCCCTGCGGCCACACACCTTCAGTTTTCACAGACTGCAGTCCATGGCCTTCAGGTTTAACTGATAATGTGTGGGTAACCACGATCTAGGCCTCACACCAGCCAGTAGAAAAATCGTAAAGTGTATGGGCGCCTTAAGGGAGGAAAGTACTAATCATCTTTGAACAGAGGCAGTTTTCAGATTGCACAACGGGGCTCATCTAAGAAGCTAAAAAGCTCAACGAACCTTAGTATGTACCCATCTTAAAACCCACATGATTAAACGGAATTAGTAGAATGAAAGACTCAATAACACAAACTCACCTTATCGCATTTCCATGAGAGCTCAGCGCAAGGAGTGAGACGAGACTGACTTTTACAATCACAAGGCATCGTTGACGTTTTCGGGCAAGCTGGACACTCACCAGGGTGGCACACCGTTTCGCATTTATGCTTTTGACAAATGAGGAGTTTGCTGCACTTCTGCCCGCAACACCATTCTTTGTGGCAGCACCGCACCATCTTGTCTCCTCCGTTCGAGCAGTAGCATTTGGCTCTGATCATTTTGGGGCATGGCGGACATGGACCTTTAATATTCACATAAACGGAAACAAAAGGTCAATGATGATGATGTGATGGAATCAAAATTTTAAACTAGGTGCTACGAAGTCAAATTTAAGAACACCTGTGGGTGGATCAGTCACCAAGACAGACATACCTACCTAATGCGAAGTGCTGTTTGCAGCTCTGCTTCACTCCACTCTTTTTCTTTAATGACGACACTATTGTTCACCATTTTCAATTTCTGAATGTTGACAAAACGATGGGATTTCTCGACTTTTTTGACTTTTGAAGTTGAACTCCCAATACAAGTATCATTCAGAAAAAGTGTCCCTATTTTTAGTCAGTTTGAGTCCATCTCAGGAGGTTCCAAGTTC
The DNA here is from genome assembly GCA_009739505.2 of Apolygus lucorum. Taxonomy (NCBI): domain Eukaryota; kingdom Metazoa; phylum Arthropoda; class Insecta; order Hemiptera; family Miridae; genus Apolygus; species Apolygus lucorum. The sequence continues at coordinate 38,813,817 of CM019170.2, read as the reverse complement.
CTCAAGTACCTTGAGTTTAAATTCTTCTTCATTTCGAATTGAAAAATCTAAAGAAACTCCAAACAACCCTCAGGACACAACCATATGTCATACTATGAACTCTTACTCGTATATTCATCATATTAGTTACCTGGGTGACACAGCAACAGACATGTATGCCCGCAACTGGGAACTAAGGCCTTCCCGCATACTTGACCGCATGAATGTGGAACGAGCCAAGGTTGGTAAGGTGGATCCAGGACTTGACTGCAGAAACACTCATATCGTTGAGGAACGCTGTCAGGAGAATAGTTTTTCCTGCACTTCGGGCTGAAATGGAAGTAAATATCGAATTAAGAACAAGGTAGCAGAAGCGTATTTCGGACCACTAGGTGGTATCCATAGAGGAGGTGGCAACATCCGCTAGGCGCGCTGGTGGTGAAAGTAGATTCTTGTACGTCCACTAGAGTGCTCTAATTAAAATTACCTTGGAGAAGTTGCATCAAATTTTTACAAGTGCCGACTTTTTAAATTTTTTCTGTTGGTGGGCGAAATGACTAGGTTTTTTGGGTCCTTTTTGTAATAGAAAAAGGGTCTTTTCGACATTATCTTATAGGTATCTAACAGGAGACATATCATCCAACTCAACAACATAATTGATTAATGGTGAAAATTATCAACGATACTAGAAAAAAGTTGATGTGATCTCTCCAAGGTAATTTTAATCAGAGCACTCTATTGGACATACGAGAAACTACTATTACCACCAGTGCGCCTAGCAGGAGTTACCACTTCCTCTATGGATACTGCCTAGTCCTCGGGCAGTATAAGTATAAGTTCTTGTGTGACAGTTCTGTTGCTATAAATGCCTGTATTTATATTCACTATCACAAGTCTAGGGCTGCTCACCAGTGATCATTAAATCAACTTTCAGATTGCCTAACTTTGCGGCTCTGTGACACCAGATTACATGCAAAAGATTTTTTTGGTAGTGCGAGCCCACTTCTGAGGCATGTAGGCATGAATTCCTCGCTCCGTATCCACAACTATCTATCATCTGTGCTTCTATGATCGGATGACGATGTCAATTATAGAGAACCATCGAGAGTCTGAACCACACAATCCCCGAAAACTCAATCAAATACCTAGTAAGCGCCACTAGGTTTCATTGCAAATACCAGGTAAGCACCAATTGGTCACTACAGTAGTTACGCAAACACCTGGTAACCACCAGAGATCGTCGTTTACCAGGGATTTGCGTAAATTCAGGTGGGACAAACATCTGAGTCAACAAGCTGGTAAGCGACAGATTAACAGATCCGTGGATTGTGGCGAGCGACCGGTTTTACGTACCTATAGGTATTACATAGTTCACGAGGAACACGATTTAGCTATGCCCTGACTTTCACAAAACGTATCAATCGAGGGAGAGGGAACTATATCAATGGCGTAGAACCTGTTAGTTATAACCAAATTTATTTTTTTATAATCTACTATCTTTTTATAAACATTTTCAAGTAAGTACAAGTACTTACATGAATTCGGTGACCATCATGCTTTCTTTTTTTTCGTGCACCCTCAGTAGAAGGTTAGGAGTGACATTTTTCTGGTAAAGTCTCTGTTCTTTTTGATGTGACAACAAACAGGAAATCGACAAACTGACACTTACCCTGTTATCAATGTTCTATATTCTGTTCAATTAATTTCGCAATTACCAGTTAAGCGACACATTGGCGCTTACCAGGTTTTCAAAATTTAGATTTGGTGTCTGGGTGATTTTTGCAAAAACCAGGTAAGCGACAAATTGGCGCTTACCAGGTTATTGCAATTTAGGTTTCTGCTCTTGGTGATTTTTTCAAAAACCAGGTAAGCATAAAAATGATACTTGCAGACATTTTTCTTACATTTTGACCGAATAGCTGGAAAGAACACATCAAAACGACGTGATATTGAGAGGATTAAGCCATTTGGATTATAAATTGATTCAGTTGTTGGATCTACTCAAACATAGAAAGAGAAACCTCCCGCCCACTGCTCCTCCCGATCGGTGGCTACAGCTTTCGTACAAGTACACAACCAGGAGAGACATTTTATGCCCTTTCCCCTTCATATTTCCCCTTCGCGTAACGCTCCCCGCGTGACGATTTTTCATTTATGTGCCATAGTAAAGACATAAAATGTCAAATTGAATAAAATCTGTAGAAATTACGCTGATTCCGTCTACACTTCAACTCGCACACTCTCCGAAAAATTGTATCAAAATCGGATAGTAACTTCATATATGAAGTCGAATCCCTGTTACAGGAAAAACTATATTAGTTTTTCCCGTAACAAGGATTCGACTGATAGACAACAAACCAGAATGGGGTATTTCGGTGGGTCGGAAATTCAGGTTTTTGACCTCAAATTTGGATTCAGCACCCTTGAAAACCTATATACTACAACTTCAAGCCCAATGATACAATAACATTTGGTAGAAAAATTAATTAAAGAGATCACACGTTTGAAAAAGGCGGGCCGCTATAAATGCACACACACTAGGCAAGGACTACGCCGCGGACAACGCCGCGCGCGTGTGTGAGTACTATTTTGTAGTATCCATGAGGTCTTCCAAGGGTTTCTGTGCATGGATACTTTTTTCAAAGACAGTTGGCTAGCTACGTCACGATTGGCTAGCTACGTCACACCATTCAAATCTTCAACTTTCCTTAGCTTCTCTGATTTTTTAAAAACATTTTCTCGACGAACAGACCCGATTACCGTTATTCCTGAGCCATACGCTTTTGAAATAAAAAATAAAAAAAATTGACCGAAATACCCCATTGTTCAGAAAATCCAAAATGCCCAGCAAATCGTTGTAACAAGCAAAACTATACAAAGTTTCTGTCCGTTTTTGGTGCAATTTGCAGAGATTGTGCGGGTTGGCGTGTTTGTGGTCTTCTAGAGTGGATATTCTGATTACGATTTAGAAAGGAAGTGACATGCCACCCACTGACGATCCCATCACCCACAAACAGGCAATGAACGAGGCTGAGATGAGAATCACCAGACTGGAACGGCACCGAAATGCGGCCTTAGGTAAACAATGGGAATCTCTCATCATTCAACCCATCCCTGGAAACCTACCCCGAAGGGACTTCGTAGCGAGCTTTAGGTTAGCAACCCGACATGACTGCCTCCAGAGTCATCTCCACAGAATGGAGTAATTCAGTCAATTAAAAAAAAAAAATTTTTTTTTTCAAAAGTGTATGGCTCAGGAATAACGATAATTGGGTCTGTTCGTCGAGAAAGTGTTTTTAAAAAATCAGAGAAGCTAAGGAAAGTTGAAGATTTGAATGGTGGGACGTAGCAAGCCAATCATGACGTAGCTAGCCAACTGTCTTTGAAAAAAAGTATCCATACACAGAGAAGACATGAAACCCTTGGAGGACCTCTTGGATACTACAAAATACTACTCACACACGCGCACGACGTAGTGTGTGTGCGTTCATGGAGGCCCGCCTTTTTTTCAAACGTGTGATCTCTTTAATTAATTTTTCTACCACATGTTATAGTATCATTGGGCTTAAAGTTGGAGTATATAGGTTTTCAAGGGTGCTGAATCCAAATTTGAGGTCGAAAACCTGAATTTCCGACCCACCGAAATACCCCATTGGCGTTGCTCCTACGCCCCCAGTACAATACCAATGCAACAATGGATGCCAGGCACTTGGACCATTGCCCAACAATCCCTCAACTTAGTTATGATGAAGACTCTGAGTGGAGAAGAAAGAGCAATTTATACTGGGCTGCCAGGAAGGAGATGGCATTAAGACCTCCGTCCAGCGTAGGATTTTTAAAAAAATTGTTTGATTATAGAAGGTATTTTTCTTTATTGTCAAAAAGTTGAAACAATGCTTCTTCCGCTACTTGGTAGACTCGGATGCAAAAATAGTCGTTGTCACATAAATAGTCACTGAAATACTAGTTGTGAGTAGGTCTCAACAGGAACCATTTTCCTACCATCATGTTTGATAGGAGTGTAAGCTAAATGAAGTCAGATTTCACTTGATTATCCAACTAGAATGGGGTGTTTCAGTCAATTTTTTTTTTCAAAAGAGTATGGCTCAGGAATAACGGTAATCGGGTCTGTTCGTCAAGAAAGTTGAAGATTTGAATGGTGTGACGTAGCTAGCCAACTGTCATTGAAAAAAGTATCCATGCACAGAGAAGAGATGAAACCCTTGGAGGACCTCTTGGATACTACAAAATACTACTCACACACGCGCGCGGCGTATTGTGTATGCATTTATGGTGACCCACCTTTTTTTCAAACGAGTGATCTCTTTAATTAATTTTTCTACCACATGTCATAGTATCATTGGGCTTAAAGTTGGGAGTATATAGGTTTTCAAGGGTGCTGAATCCAAATTTGAGGTCAAAAACCTGAATTTCTGACCCACCGAAATACCCCATTGGTCATTCAAAGATTGTTTCCATCAAGTTTCAACGTTGGATTAGTTTTCCAGTAGATTGCAGCTGGAAAATGTCTTGCCAACTATCAGGATCATAGGAAATGTGAATCCAATTGGCACAGAGAATTGAGGGGTCTTATTCTCATTTTTCTGTTAATAATATTCAGGATATGAACTAAAGGATGCTTTGAAGTACTATTTTGTACCACTCTATGTATAACTGGTTCGTATTTGTATAGTATTACCAGGGCCAGAAATATTCCTTCTTAGAAGTCGCCAATCTCTCTTCTTCAGCCAGCTTCTGATGGGCGATGCTGTCTTTCCCCCATCTCTGTATGCACAGCAGGTGGAAAAAACCATAGCACGAGCAACAGCTCCAAATCTGAAAACATCAAGAACGCCTATAATTTGTATGATACAACAATACCAAAACTATTTCCTCCTAAATGGAAAGTACCAAATAAATTGGAGACCTTGCAGTAACAACGAGCTAATTCCAAAATCGTTGAGTTTGGTTTCCAACTCGTCCAAAAAACTACTTTCTTATTTGTATCACGCGAGTTCACTCAAAAACGACAATTTTACCAACTGTAAAAACAATAAGTGAGCAAGAATGTTTCAGTACTTACCTGGTCAGCTCTTTTAATGGTTCCAATGCATATCAAACAAATGGCAACGTCTGACCGGAAGATATTTTCGAGAAAATTTTGAGTTTTCCCGAGATCTTCGTTTTTTCCGCCCAATTGAGAGTAGTTCTTTATGACAGCGTCTGCAATAAACAAGAATATGTGTAAATATTACGTTAATTTTAAGATTACGTAAAACATTTAGGTACCTAGATGAGTTTTTTAAATTTTATTTTAGCGAATTTTCGAAGAAAATGAAGCTAAGGGAATGAAATCGACATTTTCAACACTGAAATCCGTTTTAGAACACTCTAAAACTTGAGGAATCGTTTTTATCACGTTCTAGAACGGATTTCAGTCCATAATACATAAAATAGTTCATTGTTGAATTTCGCACTAGATTAGATTAAATTTAAACGGAGATTTGACCCATTTTCGTCAGTGAAGAGTCAGTCATTTGCGCTTCACACTCGTGTTTCTGATTTATTGTACCTAGTCCCAACCCTTAACCCTTAATTTCCCACTTGTTTAAAAAAATTGTTTTTTTTTTGGATTTTTTTAATCAAATGTAGAGATATTTCGACAAATGAGAAGAATATTTGAGCAGATGTTCCTGTTTTTGTTGTGTCAGCTCAAGAATGATCTTTCCTAGGGCCACACTAGCGCTATCTGCGGCACCAGAATCTGTCTGTAAACCCATTTTTTGGGAGAAGAAAAAGAAGACTTGGAAAAATCCTTGGTGGGATGTTGGGGTCTGTTATTTCTTAAAGCACAGAACCAAGGAATGATGTGGAAAAGGTTCAGCTCATGAATGATGGGATTTGTGCTGCCTCAGACAGTGCCGCCATCTCTGATCAGGAAACCGAACCAATAGCCTACGAGGTAAGAAATGAGGCCCTATTACAGTTTGTCAACTCGATAATTATTTAGTTTTTTTTTTCTTTGAGTTATTTTGGTTTTACTATTACGTTTTCTTACACAATCAATATGATGGAGTATCAAGACAGCCAACAGATATCAGTTTTGGTTTAGAAGTGGATAAACTATTGCAGGTAAAAATTGGACTTCCTAAAAGATAACTCCGGATATTAAGGGTTAAGTCCTATTGGAAAGCGAATGGTTGTGCCAACAGAGCTACGGGTGGTCTAATTCGATTTGAAAATCTCAATTTCATTCTGAATTGGGGTTTTTGAGAAAGGGCGTTTTGAAATTTTTATCCCTTCACTTAAAGAACGGTAGATAGATAACGAAAAAACGAAAGAAAACAAGTTCCATGGATGTTAATTTTTGAGGTCAACGGGGTCGTCTTCACTCACCATAAATATTGTCAGTTTCCAAATCCTCTTCTTCCGAAGAAAGGTCCAACTCTTGGTCGAGGTGTTTCTGAACGGACTCCTGCAGTTTGGCTTGAGCTTGACGGAATCTGTCTTCGGCTGACTTCTTAGCGGGAACTGGAGCAGCCGGGGGGTTCGTCTTCTTCTTCGGGGTTTTCGCGCTGGACTGACCCTGTCCCCAAGGGTTGCCGCGGTTCCGTTGAGACATTCTAGAAATAAAATCGAAAAGTAAGTAAGACACCCATGGAAAACACATAGGTTTGTTCCAACGATTTCTGCGCAGTCGCCACATAGCAAATTGGAGATCATAAACTTTGACTTTTGACTCAGAGAGTCGCTTCCCCTTGAGCCACAATTCGGAATAGAAAAGGGCCACCAAATTACGGTTGTAGGTAGGCACCCTACAATCCCCCTCGATTCCATCATCAGATGTTCATGCTATTTTCCTTTTTCATATTTTTTCTCCCTTTGCTACACCGGAACAAGAACATGTCGGCTTCAAATCATTTAACCCTTAACTGCACACAATTTCCGATTTTCTTGAAAAAAAAGAATTTCATGTATTTTGGCCCCCTGAAAACGAAAGTGACAAAGAAAAGTTCCTAAATTACATAGTTTGACCGATAATCCCTAATTTATGCCTTTTCATATATGATAGAACGTGGTTTAGCAGCCGAGACGATGATTTCATATGTGATATACTTAATGCGAGTAAAATGGTTGAAAGAAATACGTATGACCAAATAGGTTTTCTCGCATAATGCTATTTAAAATCACATTTATAATGCTATAAAAAAGCATGAATGCTCATTTGGAGTTTCTATCACCTATTTAGAAACCTAGTAGTAGGATTATGGACAAAAATCTAGTGATATATTATACATAAGACATTTTTTCAAAGCATTTATTATGAAAATTTGTATGTATGTAATTAAAAAAAGGCCTGCAGGCAGCAATAAATTTTCCTCTTATCATTGGCCAGACTAGACAAGAATAGTTGAGGAGTAAACAATAAGTAGCCAATTTTTGACAAGGTGGCTTCGGCTTCATGTGACATCTCCACTTCTTCTGACAGCCCCATGATGATTTCGTGAAATTGTAGTTCATCATTATGCCATACTAGCTGAAAAGCCTACTAAAAAACGATTCCTCCGACTCTCCCCGCCACCCACTCCCTCCGTTCCTCAGACTCTCCCTACTCCCACGACCACTCTAACTCCTCGCAATCGGCGACATGCATACATTATGATACATGTACATACATACGGTTGGGGTTTTATGTAATTAGATTCTTTTGGTTCCATATCTGTCCACATGTATGAAGTGGTTAGGAACCATTTCTGAAATATAGTAGAGATACCTAATGTGAAATTTATGCTGACGTCAAATAAAATTTATAAAATCATCAAAAACATAACATAAAATTTGATTTAAAAAAATCATGTGCAGCAAGTGGCTTGTATCACGTTGGAACGAGGTGGTAATGCAGTGCAGAAGTCCACGTTCTATCATATATGAAATTCACCCAGGTCCTCCTCCTTCACGTTCTATCATATGAGATATCAAAGCAAAAGCGCAGTTTCCATAAATACTGGAAACTTGATCCATTAGTTCTTTTCATATTTCATTTTTACATTTCTTGAGACAGCACGCAGTATTTTTTCAGCCGAAAATCTTCAAAAATGTTGTTGTAAGAGGCACAGCAAAACAACACTTCTCACGCGTGTTGTCAACTCATGATTTCTGCTGATTTGAAAGAGGTTATAACCTTACAGGAGGGGTTATGGATATTCTTTGATTCTTATGAGATCTAGCGGTAGTTGACTAAAGTAAAAATACCACAAAGAGCTCGAGAAGACCACCAGAATGCTCTTGAGCCTCGTTTAAAGTTCCATATCATATCGTCCCCTTTATGCCAAAACCATGAATGTGCCAAAAATTGATTTTGAGTTCGGCTTCACAAAGGATTGGTATAGACCTCCTTTACTTATTATAAATCGATTGAAATGGGTCAGATGTTCATTTTAGACCTTAAAAGATGGAACTTAATCTATGAATGTGTTCTGTACGTTTCCTTAGTTACGCCAAAACCATGAATGTGCACATGCATCACTTTTCCATTGCCATAACAATGAATTTATCCACATTCATCATTTTAGCATAAAGCCAATATGTCGCAAATTCACATTCGTAGCATCAATTTGGTAGTTAGGTCGCCGTGTTTTCGGCCTCTCCAACCCAGCCGATAATGATTCAGAAAGATATTTTTCCTCCGTACCTAATAGTTACTACCTATCGTCTGTCGTGTTTTATCTTTTTTCTCGAACCCCGAGAAGAGGACGACCGGCACGGAGGCAGTCAGCAAGTGGGGAGCATTTAAGGGGGTCTCAGTCGGTCGACGTTCGTTCTTCGTTCCGGGTCAGTAATTCGCCAAATCGAAGGGGCAAACACTTAAAAAGTTGTAGTTAAATTGGAAATGTTAAAGGATTTTAGAAATTCATTAGTGCACGGCCCTAGGAAATTGAGAAACTGAAAGATTGCCGCTGGAGTCATCAAAATCAAACAATAATTGCCAGATAAATATGGGAATTACTGTTTATTCAGTAGTTTTTCCCATTTTTCTCTGTCAATTATTAATCGATTTTGATGATTCCGGCGGAAATATTTCAGTTTTTCTATTCCCTGGGGCCGTGCACTAATGAACTTCTAAAATCCTTTAAAATTTCCAATTTAAGTACAATTTTCTAAGTTTTTGCCCCTTCAATCTGGCGAAATACTGACGCGGAACGAAGAACGAACGTCGACCCCCTTAACCCTTAGTAACTGTACCCTCAATAAATAATGAGAAAAAAAATGTGGCAGTAGAATGGAAGATTTTATTGAGAAATCCGATTTGCCAAAACCATGAAAGTGAAATGATCATCCTAAATCTGGTTTGCCAAAACTACGAATGTGGTATAAAGTGAAGGGGGGGCAGTCTACGGTCGTAAAACTATTTTTCCTTAGCTCATTGACAGGTCTGAGAGCAGAAAGTCAAAGAAAAGTATCTCGAACAATAAACTACCTTCTTTAGTTTCAAAACAAAATTTAAAAATCATTTTTTCAATTTTGCTCGAAACTAAGAAATTGCACATTCACAGTTTTGGCATAAAGGGGACGATATATGATAGCTGGTGCAGTTAAGGGTTAATGTTTCGATGAGCATCAAGAGAAAAGAAAATGTATTTAGGAACAGGACTTGCCTACATTAATAAAGAACACCAGTAAATCTAGTAACGTTTTCTTGTTCTATTGACTGAGCTAAAATAAAGTATAACTACTTCATTCCCTAAGTTACAGCATATTGAAGTCGCTGACACGTTTTTCATCTCTAAATTGTGGGGGTTAAAGTTTGATCCTACAGTAGGTACCTACATCCACTATTTCATCAACAAGAAAACATTTATACTGAGTCAAGTTACTACGCTATAAAACAATATTTATCTCAAAGATAAGAAGAAGAATCAGCTTCGCGGGACATTATAGATCACAATATTTACCTAATTAATTCCTGCTGTCATTTATCAATAGTTGTCACAAATCATAACACTAAACTTCAAAGGTTTATAAGAGCGCCTTAAGAATGTCATTGGATAGACAAATTTATTGAATTGAGGTAAAAGAGTGTATTTTTCCTCCTGATTTCGACAAGCGCCGACAGATGCGAACGATCTAAAACAAGAGTGGAACTGCGCCCATTCGTTCGATCGTCCCATGTTCTGTGACTTTACATCAGCTTTGAGAGCCAAAAATTACGGTACGAAAATCCAATAACTTACTCGATCGTTTGATTACTTCATCGAATAAGTTTTTTCTCCAATTTACAGTAGATAAACCAATAAACTCGAATTTGATTCAATAAAAATACACGAGTAAACGCCAACTTCCGCGGCTCCACGATAATCGACGTGTTATCATTTTTATCAATTTTCGTGACATGGAGGTTGGTGCCCCCGGTGGCAAATAATTTGTTAAAATCTCAATGAAAATCCATTAAATTACCATTTTAATAAAACAATACAGAATTTTTTCCTTCTTAATTAATTTTGTTATTTTTGTCTTTTCGAATATTGAGTTAAAAAATACTTCACCCATGAACAACCTTCCTCCATTCTTACATGCTTCTCTCCTCATCTCTTCTCCATGTTTGTTATCTCGGTTATCACTGTTTATTTGCCTCAACCTGGAGTCCGGTTTTGTGCGTGTCAACAACTAGTTTTGTGGTTTTTTCGTAATTTTGATCAATTTATCTGGGTTTACTGCACGGTAAATTTGGAATAGTAGCGTCAATCTTTCGAGTACATACCCAAGTAAGTTATTAAGGAAGGAGTTATCTATTTCATTCAGTTACCATTTGGTTGGGAACTCAGTCGTTCATTGATGTCTCCGACAATTAAAAAATAGTCGGACAAATTAAATTTTGATGTATCCAGCTATTAAAAGTAGTCGGAAAATTACATTTTGGAAGTAGGTACGTAGGACCTCTTTATTTGAGTACGAAGTAGAAATGTTGGCGTTTATCTCATTTGAAGATGTTGACAAACGGAGATAAAATTGGAACTAAAGAATTCTCTCTACTTACTAGATACCTACCTGTCCTGTGTTAAAATCCAGTTAAGTATGTTTTATGAGTTTCATTTACAGTAAACTATGCTACTCAAACATCACTCACCAAAAATAATCACTATTCTTAGGTATTTACGCTGGTATTTGAGTACGTAGCAGCAATATTTGCTTGTCTCATTTAAAAACGTAAGTGAAAATTAAAAACTCAATTATTATTGCTGCTCAATTAAAATTGAAAAGTCAATGGTACCTACCTGCTAGTAACTCCATGTTTTAAGCTAAGTACTTTAAGTAAAAAATCCAGTTTCGAGTTCTGTTGTATAGCTTAAAACTACTCCTCAATTAGTTCTTTTTATGTAGTTTTGTAAATAATTCTTCGTAGAATCGTCACTACGGAGATACTTTTTCTGATGACACTTGAAAAGAGAAGGAGCCGACTTAACTTAACGCTGGAATTATAGAACGGCCCTTGTCTAAGCCATCTGCTATTCTGTAACTTTTTCGTTTCGAAGAAGGAAAACTATCATGATAGAATGTAATCTTGTAATTTCCACAACATTTATAAACCTATATATTTATTTTGTTTTAACGTTCATTTAATTTATTTTTTAAAATGATCATTTTAGTCACTCACTTTTCTCTTTTCTACTTTGACCAGAACAGTTCTGGTAAGGTATTTTTGAGAGAGCTGATTCTCGTTATGAGTTGTTGAGAAAATTTCTTAATGACTAATTTCAATCCTCAATAATTGTCTACCTAATCTTGTCTAATCTAATAATTATCTATGATTTGAACGTAAACAAAAAATTATACAGATTCCGTTGAGATATCTACTCATCTAGGTAATTACCAACTGCTCGTTTGTCTCCAAAACAGGATGAGCGACAGTCCGCACAATTCTGACGGCGACAGTTCTGAATGGATCGGTCCCACTCCATCGGAAGCTGCTGAAGCTCAACCCAAGAAAAAACGAAAGGTTAGATACAAAAACTTCAACTTGTTTCAACGAAGAAATGTTTGAAGTGTCTTATAGTGACTGTTATGAGGTTTTAGATCTTAAACTAAAACTAACAAAATTACTTCAATTTTAAAGGTAATTTACTGAATTTACATTATTATTGGTATTGCTTGCTTCTTGAAACTTGCTCTTAGGGGTTGAATTGAACGATTATTTTTGATTTCCCATTCGCTCATACTAATGATTAAACTAATCATTATATAATGATTATCGAGTCAGACATGAAAATTATTACTCGAGCGATATAGTTTTCACTCAAGGAATGACGATTATCATTGACCGATATCATTTTTGCTCAGAGGATAACGATTATTCTTGAGCGTTATATTTTTTCACTCAATATAGCGCTCAAAATGATCTTAAATCACTAGCATAATATCTATCGAGCTGCGGTTGGTCTCATTCGATTCAGCGATGAAAATACTAGAAGATAGACACCTCACAGTCCTTCAACATTCTGTACTAGCAAGTCCCGCTCACCAAAAAGGAAAACACAACCCACATTAGGAGTTAAATCGTTGCCTGGCAACAAGAAGTTTCAGTAACCTTACTCGTTCGAAGTGGCCTGCAGTCAGTCTCGTCCTGTACCTAGTCCTAGTCTTATCCTAATTAGGTATCGCCTGTATTCAACATAGGTAACTAAAGCACTATATTAAAAATACTGAAGAAATACCCGATGTTGAGTTTTATTGTTGCCAGGAAACGATTTAACTCCTAATGTGGGTTATGTTTTCCTTTTTGGTGAGCGGGACTTGCTAGTACAGAATGTTGAAGGACTGTGAGGTGTCTATCTTCTAGTATTTTCATCGCTGAATCGAATGAAACCAACCGCAGCTCGATGGATATTATGCTAGTGATTTAAGATCACTTTGAGCGATATATTGAGTGAAAAATATATCGCTCAAGAATAATCGTTATCCTCTGAGTGAAAATTAAGTGAAATTGTAATAATTTATATGTCTGATTCGATTTATATAATCATTAGCGATCGAGGTCCACACGTCTGCCTTCACTTTTACCTACAAGTTGGTGTGACGATCTAACAAGATTTTTTATCTTTTTCAGGTTCTCCATCATGAATCTCTCTTCCTCAAGAACATCCCTTCGGCCGAGTGTTACGAGAAAAGCTTCATGCACCGTGACGTCATTACTCACGTCGTTTCCACCAAAACCGAATTCATCGCCACGGCCAGCGTCGACGGTCACATCAAATTTTGGAAAAAAGGCGAGCGAGGTATCGAATTCGTCAAGCACTTCAGAGCTCATCTAGGATCCATCTTGTCCGTCACCGCCAACTATAACGGATCCCTCCTCGCCACATCAGGAAGCGACAACGCCATCAAAGTCTTCGACATTATAAATTTCGACATGATCAACATCATGAACTTGGATTTCCAGTCGCACATCTTAGAATGGATTCACGGGCCAAAGGACGAGCTAGCGACTATCGCCGTGTGTCCTCAAGATTCCTCAGCAATACACGTTTTCGATGGAAAAGGAAAGAACACACCTTTGGAAACTCTAGACAGAAAGCACACGAAAATAGTCAAAATCGTCCGATACAACAACTTCTTTGATGTTGCAGTTTCTGTAGACGAAGCCGGCATCCTGGAGTACTGGTGTGGCGCCAAAAGAAACTACCAATTCCCCAAAATTGTCAAATTTGAGTCCAAATTGGACACTGATTTGTACGAGTTTGTCAAAGTGAAAACATATCCTACAGGCATTGCTTTTTCGAGCGACGGAGAAAAATTCGCCACTGTCTCCCCTGACCGCAAAGTTCGACTATTCAGTTTCCTCACTGGAAAACTTCACCTGGTCCTGGACGAAACATTGCAGCAACTCAGCACGCTTCAGCAGAAACAGCCTCAAGTGTCTAACATGGAATTCGGACGAAGAATGGCTGTTGAGCGGGAATTGGAAAAGGCTGGAGCTCTGATGCATTGCAACATACTCTTCGACGAAAGCAGAAATTTTCTCATTTACACGACCATGTTGGGCATCAAAGTGGTGAACATAGTGACCAAACAGTGTTGCAGGATTATTGGCAAAACGGAGAATCTGAGGCCGCTACAGATCTCGCTGTTTCAAGGCAAAGTGAAAACGACGAAGGCGACCATGACTTTGGAGCAAGAAGGTTCGAACAATCCAGCTATACAGTCGATCAGCGTTGATCCGACGATATTCTGCACAGCTTTTAAAAGAAATCGGTTTTATTTGTTTACAACGGTGGAACCTTGTAATATCGAAGGTGATTCGGAGCGTGATGTGTTCAATGAAAAACCAACGAAAGAAGATGTTTTGTCTGCGACGGAGACAACGGGTTCATTCCAGAACTACGAGCACGCGATTATACACACGACTATGGGAGATGTGCACATCAAGTTGTTCACTGAGTGCGCCAGGACGATAGAAAATTTCTGCACGCACAGCAAGAACGGTTATTACAACGGAAATATCTTCCACAGAGTCATCAAAGGATTCATGATTCAGACTGGAGACCCAACAGGGAACGGCACAGGTGGAGAGAGCATCTGGGGAGGGGAGTTCGAAGACGAATTCAAGCCGCACCTGAAGCACGACCGGCCGTACACCGTCAGCATGGCGAATGCAGGTCCGAACACGAACGGGAGTCAGTTTTTCGTCACTCTTGGCCCAACTCCGTGGTTAGACAACAAACACACAGTGTTCGGACGGGTGTTCAAGGGCATGGAAGTCGTCCACAACATCAGCACAGTGAAGACGAACCCCAAGACGGACAAACCCTATGAAGACATTCCAATCATCAGCATCACCATTCGGTAGGAGTAACTGTGGCAGCTGTGCTGCTCTCTGGACGGTTGTTGTTCTACTTAGTGAAGTTGACCTCCCCGAGACACTTATTTATACATATTGTAAATAAACTTAGGTATATTTTGAACCATTTTTTGTCTTACTTACCTAATAAATCTGGTGACGCGGCCGAGATGCCTTCAGGATGATCTACCTCAACATGAATGAATAGGTAGGTACAAGTATTAAATTCAGACTCTTAAGATGATTACAGACAATTTAAGATAAGTGGAAAATGGACAAAAAATTTGCCCAAAAATTGTAAACAAATATATGCCATGTGGGTGTGTCAGATAGCTTCCTCGTATCCATAGCCCTATTGTATAGATGACCCGATGCAAAGTAGATAATCTCGGAGCTTCAATCTCCAAATTCAATGATCAGATGAAGATGAAATTTATAGGGGTCGTCGACCACTCAATCCCCGAAAATGTCATCGAATTCGGTTTGAAATAGAAGATGAAATGGTCAAAAGGCTGCTATCTATCTGCTGTCGATGAAATTCATAGGGGACCATCGACACTTTAACCAACGAAATCTCCGAACACTTCATGGAAATCAGATGAAACAATATTGTTGGAGTTCTTGGCCGTATTTTAGTCATTTTAATAAATTAGTTTAATTTAAAAAAATTACCATCAATTTTACTAATTCCTGACCGATTCTCAAGAACCTGCAAATTGATTAGATGAAAAAAATCTATCCATGTTAAATGAAATTCGTAGGGGACCATCTACACTCCAACCAAAGTAATCTCTGAACATTTTGTTGGTTTTCTCATGGCCCGGCCCAGTGTTGCAAACATATCTTCATCTGCTGTGAAGCCCCTAGCAATAGACAAGCGTTCCCTTCAAACTTTGCTTTTATAGATTTCGACGTAGAGCCTACCTGGAGAGCCTATTCAGCGGTTTTCCATGATTTAGATGGAAGGTTGTGGTAAAAACAACTTGATTTCTGCCCCTCTTCATAGGAATGTAACAGTCACTACAGTATATTGCTTCCGAGTCTACCAAGGTAGCGGAAGCTTTGTTTTCACTTTTCAAGGATGAAAAAAAAAGTTCTCCAAAATCAAAATTTTCACTCGCGTTTTACGTTTAAGACCTTCCTGAACAATTTTGGTTCCGTGTCTGTCTGTCAGTCATGAATTCCTTGTAACGCGCATAACTATACGAAGTTATTGTCCGATTTCGATGAAATTTTCAGGAATTGTGCGGGTTGGTGTGTAGACGGTCCCCTATGAAAATCATTATCCTCGGATGATAGAAGCGACTGCGCATGCGCAAACGTGAATTCCTTGTAACGGCCATAACTTCTACATTTTCCATCCGATTTCAATGAAAATTTCAGAGATTATGCGGATTAGATTGTAGATGGTCCCCTATGAAAATGAAGGTCTTAAAATTGACAGTAGCTCTGCTATCATCACCCCCGGACTGATAGTAGCCACTGCGCATAAACTGCGAACGTAAAATCCTTGTAACATCCGTGCGTACGTCAGAATCTCAAATCCTACACAAGCTATTACCAGGCCCTCATAGCTCAGACGCAGCGATTCAGACTCCCACCCAGGAGTCCCGGGTTCGACTCCCAGCCGGACTGAGAAATGTTTTGATCCAATCACTACTCATTTACATTTTTCGTCAGAATTTGATGAAATTTTCTACTACTGATTACTATTGGTTCTTAACCTACAAACAACCGTAAAATGAATTTTTATTAAATTTTAATAATTCTTCAATTATAAGACATGATTGTACGACCAAAACAGGTAACTCGGAAAACTGACTCCGCTCGACTCACACAATAATCGAAATCATATTAATTATAATAATAACCCAATAAATAATAATAAAATATAATAAATAATAATAAAATATAATAAATAGTAATAATAACCCGAGTTTCATTTTAATAAATTTATTTATGTGACTCCAAAATAAAATGGCCGAAAATATTTGTGACAAAATATATTTTACGCAATTTGATAAACTAGAACAGACAACGAAAATTTCTTGAGTTCAAAAACTGTAATCAAAAAATCCAACAGTCGTAGAAACACAAAAAACGTCTGCCAAGTGGGTGTGGCACATAGCTTCCTCGTATCGATAACCCGATTATGTAGATGATCCGATGCATAGTAGTTATTCTCAAAACACCAATCTCTAAGTACCTTTCACTACCCTCATAGGGAACCATCTACACGCTAATCTGGACAATCCTAGAAAATTTCATCAAATTCTGACGAAAAATGTAAATGAGTAGTGATTGGATGAGTTTTGGTCGTACAATCATGTCTTATAATTGAAGAATTATTAAAATTTAAAAATTCATTTTACGGTTGTTTGTAGGTTAAGAACCAATAGTAATCAGTAGTAGTATCGAAGTAGTATTGAGTTATTTCAATTAGGTATCTACTTACTTTCATTAGCGGAGTCTTCACTTCCTTTCATTCCTTCTGTTATTGAAGAAATAAGAGACAGCTCAAATGAGGAAAAAATTTAATGTATTAGGTAACGAATCTCAGGACTTACAGGACAGTTTTCACGGTTCTTCAAAATTCACACCTTTTTTCGTGCAAAAATATCACGAACTAACTTGCAGCAATGTAATCTAAGTAAGAAGTCGCAGTTCTTTGCATTTTTTTTCCAGGTCAAATTCATGAGTTTCCCACTTGAATTTGGGTTTTCTTTACCTTCACCACTGAGCTCCCTTTCACTTTGTCTGCCTTGATTGGCATTTTTTCGATCCTCCCAGTCCCTTTTTCTCTGACCCAATAGGATTCAAGTTCCAGTTATCTGCTTCAATCTGATTGGTTATGCCCCGTTCACTCTCTCGACCTATGGAATCCAAGGTCCTTTTCACCAGTGACTATATAAGTTGTACTTTCTGTAATGTACCTACCTTCAGTTTTTGATTGTTACTGATGATGAGTGTCGAAATCGATTTAACTTTGTAGGTATGTACCTAACTCATTAATTTCGTGGAGATAGACTACATTCTACAAGACTTGTTTTGGGGTTTTTAAGGGTTAAAATTTTTTCGCGAGACCTCAGAATAGAAAATGTAACGAGGAAAATTGCGTTGTCCGGAATTTGAAGAGAAACGACGTCGTGATGAGACGAGTTGGATACAGCCTTAGCTGTTACCGACAACTTCGTTAATTTGTACTCGTGGTGTTTCAACGGTATTAGCGTATTATTATTAGCCGAATAGTAGGTTTAATACGGGAAATGAAATGAACCCAAAGTCCAGGATTTGGTGAAGAGCCAATCCACCTGCTGCCCTATTAGTTCCAGGAGGTTTAATTGGGAGAGGGCTATTTTTGTGGAAGCTGGAGAGCTTCCCGTTCAGAATAGGACCTCCAGTGTCCTCCATAAAGGCGTCCCGCTGTCGACAATTTCCGGTTGTTATTTGCCTAAACACTCAAGCGAAGAAAACATGTTGAATTCATTGATAGTTGCATTCACGATCATCCCTTTAGTTCGATCTGTGGTCGTCCACAACGAAACTTCAATCACCGATCTTGGAACAACTTCACTGCTCAATCAAACTAAAGGTGAGTTCAGTTCTGCTTCCCTGCTTGTTCATTAACCTTCTGGCGGGGGCGTTCTGCACTCCTTGCGGCTTATCAAAATGGCAATTTATTCAAATATATACGGATAAGGAATGAACCTTGAATTGCCTATCTCCCTGTTATGGTCAGCCATCACATTTCTTCCAATCACTTCCTTGACTCAATGGTAGCGAGTCCGACTCAGGATTTGTTGTTTAGCCAGAAATTCTGCGCCGTGGATATCCCCTCATTGTTAGACACCGGAGCCTGATGCTGAAACGCTCATTTCGTTTAAAAAATCACGTTTTTCAGCGTGCGAACACAAATTTCTTCTTTGTGCCAACCCCAACACAGAAACAAACTCAAATGAGGCGTTTTTTAGACTTATACCACCCGTTCCATTTAATCTGGAAATACAGCATTCGCAAACCGGAATGAATCTTTTTGCAAACTGAATTAAACCTTTCACAATTAGAATGAAACCTTTCTCAAAATTAGTGCTCTCCACCAAACATGATCAGAGACCATAGAATGAGTGGAGTCCCCAAAACAATACCTTGTCTGTGGAATGTTCCCAGTGGACGGTCAATAACTTCCCTGTGAACCATCAAACTTTCTTTGACCTTCTCTTTCCGTAATGTTCAATAGTTTTTGGTTTATTATTTTCAATAATAAACCTTTGGAATCGACCAAGAAAAAAAAAAGTTTAACACCCCCTCAAAATTTGATGGTTTACGTTTCAAGGTACGTAGAATCCAAAATCGAATAAAAATTTGGCCGTCCGTCCGCCGTACGCGGCACTTTTGCCACTTAGCATTGACCGATTTTGATGAAATTTGGTATGTAGGCTCCTTCTGGGGTCTAGTTGTGCCCCGAAGATTTTGGTTGATGTAGGTCACTTCTAAGGGTTCCAAAATCAATTTTGAAATCGCCCTCAAAAAATTTTGATATAAAGGTATTCTTTTTTCTTCAATTTAAGATTCTACAGAATTTTTTGAGACCACCCGGAGCTCTGTAGGACAAACCTTTCGCTCACTACGAGAATTTAAAGTTTGGAAGTACGATAAATCAGAAACACGAGCGTGAATAGCAAAAGAGGTCTAATCTCCGTTCAAATTAAAGCTGACCGAAATGCGATCGATGTTTTTCTTCATGTTGGATGGTTGGTGGCTTTGCAGACGAGTAATCTATATAGAAAAATAAAAAAATAATAAACCATTGTGAAATAATTTGCAGCGATTTTTTATAGTATAACTATTATAAATATATATTATGTTGGCATAACAATACTATCGGAACAGCAAAAGCGATGGTTTGAATTACTCGAAATTCATGTGCTTGAAAATGTGTAATTCAAGAAAAGTTTAATTCTAATCACTAATAATCTAATCACTAATCACTATTTAAGTGTTCAATTCATTTTGCGAAAGGTTTAATTCTAATTCCAAAGGGTTCATTCAGTTTGCGGAAAGTTTAATTCTTATTGCGAAATGTTTAATTAAGTTTGTGAATGGTTTAATTCAGAATGCAAACGCAAATGCAGTCTGTCATTAATCAAATCTTGCAAGTTAAATTCGATCCACTTCCCGTTATCCGAGGTAATTTATTTTTAACTTTTTAGTTCATGTTATTAACAAATAATAAAAGCTTGTTTTTAAAGAAGGTTTTTTTCATTACTTTTTTATAGATTGAGTTAAGTTTAGGAACACTCAGCCACTCTTACTATTTTAGAGTTTATCACGCATCTAACTCAAACAATCTGCCTCTGAGCTTACACCAATATCTACTCCATCGTTTTCATATTTGACAGACGCAGTGGTGGCTTCAGCGAACTACACCACAGATGAGATGGTGGAAACTAGCTGTCACATAATTTCAGAGCAGCTGGTCGCCACCGCCACAGCCACAGTATCCTCAGCTTTCAGCGATCTTTGTCGTACCGGTAAAATTATTTATACTTGTTTGAAAAAATTCTCACGTGAGGTCACAATATTTGATGTTTTTTTTTTAGCGAGTTTTTGTAAGGAGAGTCTAGCCCCCAGAAAGTATTGTCGGGTTTCAGCGCTACCTACTGCCACTTCAGCGAACTACCATCATTTTCAGCTCGATGTGAGCGTGGTCAAGCGGCATTTCTGAAAAGTAGGCTTACCTCGATTTTACCACTTTAATTTCTAAGTTTGGCGTCTTTACATCCCTGCCTTTTTAAATTGCGAGGAAAAGGAACTTGTTATTGCATTATTGTGATTCGGAGTGACGAATCAAGCAGAATTTAATCTACATTGTAAGCTCAGGAAAACTGCAAGTTAGAGGAGCGACGGTAATGCGGTCGCGAGCGTGATCACCTGATAAGATATCAGAAATGGTAGTTCGTTGAAGTGGCGGTAGGTAGCGCTAAAACCCGACAACACTTTTTGGGGGCTAGATTCTCCTGTAATGCTTGATAATTGAAGAGCTGGGCCAAAAAGGGGTACATGTTCCTTTTTTGAATTTTACAGGAGAGCCAAAAAACGAATCCCAATCATGCGGTCACGAATTCACAAGCTAAATCGAACATGTACCCCTGTTCCATCAGATTTCCCACAAGCTAATAATACATTAATACGTACCGTATAATAATATAAGAAAGCTTTCTATTTGTGGCGCAGTTACGCATTATAGCATTTACAAATTTATTTCAACCCTTTACAAAATGATTTAAACCCTTTACGAAATTATTTCAACCTTTTACAAATAAATGGGAAAAGGGTTTAAATAATTTTGTAAAGGGTTTGAATAAATTTCTAAAAGGTTGAAATAATTTTGTAAAGGGTTGAAATAAATTTGTAAATGCTATATATCTTTATATTTTCTATCTGAAGGACGTTCCTTGAAATTCATACTTTTCCAAACAATAAGTTTTCATTTTTCATAAGTATAAGAAATAAGAATAACAGATTTTAAAATAAAAAAATCATTGTATTTGTACTGTTTTTTTGGTAAAATATTTTTTATGTAAAATTGTTCAAATGAAATAATTATTCTTCTTGTTTGAAACAGCGAAATATTAAAAGTTTACTTAAACTACATCTCATTCGAGGAAGGAAGTGATTCATGTGTGAATATAAATTTTATAAAAATTCTAATGAAAACAGACTTCGAAGAACGAAAAACACTGAATTACAAAACGTTTGATAGCTCAGAATTGCGAGAAGAAAACAGGCGGTCGTCGGGTTTTGAGTAACTCATCGGGTGATCGTCCTAGCAATGGGAACATGTATCCCTATTCGTCTATTGGAGGCGTCACATTTTCACTTGCTCTCATCGCAAAAAAAAAACCATGAAGTTAAAAATATCGATATTTTATTCTATAATCGTGTAGAGGAAACCTCAAGCTTCAATTTGACGCAAAAAATTTTTTTTCGTAAAAAGTGACATGTACCCCTTTTCGGCCCAGCTCTTCAATTAGTCGGCGTAATGTTTGATGGACATCCGATGGTTTTGGGGAATGTATTTTAATTGATTTTCACAGATCAAGTGACGGCTCTTCTAGCAAAGCTGGAAACGAAATACATCAAAGAACTGGACTCCGTCAGACTCAAAGTGGACAGAATTTTGAAACATTTCATGATTTCTGAAAGCGATTCACCCACCAACAGTACATCATAAATTTATTCTATCACCTATGTACATTATACCTATTAACCGTATTATTTGTACAGAACTGAAATAGAATAAACTGTATGTATGTTTTATTGTAACTGGACTACTAATATCTAGCTTTTTATTAATGTAAGGTGAAGAGGGGGCCCAAAAAAAAAGTTCAACAATAAAATTAACTATAAAATTTGACCCAAGAAAAAGTTCAACAATAGAATAAACTATAAAATTTGACGACCTAGATATTTTAAAAACTGTTTTTATCGTTGGATTCTCTAATTTTTTCGATTTATTTGTATTTAAAAACATTATAAAGATCTATCTTAAATTGAGTACGAAGGATTTTTCCACATCGTCTCAAAAGCCCAACTGTGGGGTTCAGCGCTGGACCAACTGGGTATACCGTTTTTCCAACCCCCTAACTATTTTTAAACGCTAGAAATAAAGAAATTTAAACATTTTAAAATTGTATTCACTCAATTAAAAATAATATAAATGCAAATAAAACCGTGTTTTGCTTCCGAGTCTACCAAGTTAGCGGAACTTTGTTTTCACTTTTCAAGGTTGAAAAAACTTTTCTCCAAAATCAAAATTATCACTCGTGTTTTACGTTTCAAACCTTCCTGAGCAATTTTGGTTCCGTGTCTGTCTGTCTGTCATGAAATCCTTGCCACAGCCATAGCTTCTAAATTTCTCACGATTTCGATGAAATTTTCAGGGATTGTGCTTATTGGCGTGTAGATGGTCCCCTATGAAAATCATGGCCCCAAAATTGTGTTTCAATTTTTAAAATAATAATAAAACATGCAATTAAAATAATATGCATGCAATAATAATCATCAATAGCTCATTTTATGAGCTCAGCTATAGGTGGACGGGGAAATGCAAGTAATGGTGACCTATTCCAATTGAACTTTCCTCTGGAGTGACCTACTGGAAGTCACTCACTCAAGTGAACTGGGTTTACACACCACTAATGTCTTAGACAGTTCGCAATGGAAGAGAATCTACTAATAGTGATCGTCTTTGCCTTTTTGGCTGCAGCTCCATCCCATCTGAACTGCCAAATATCGCGGTTCAAGTTGAAAAGTTTCATAATCTTTCAAACTGAATTGGTTTTGAAGTCCAAAATTACGATTTTCAAGGTTTCTGGACGGCTAGTAAAAAAGATACCAACCTTCTCCACCTACAAATGCGATAATGAACTTAGGAATAGAAGGATAATGAGCAGGGATAGGATTTGTATGTAATCACATATTATATTCTAGGCAATATATTGATGTTGTGAACAACTGATTACAAAAATTGAACGCCGCATTCTATTCTCCATTCGAACGACCCATCATTACATCACTAGCTAAGAAACGAATCGAGGGCTGAAAGACGACATGAGATAAATGACTTCAAAATATGATTTAAAATATTACACAACGGTTAATTATATTTCTGTAAAGATGATCCATCTGCGGAAGGGGGGGGGGCTCGGTCGAGAAGCTCCCAGACCGCTAAAATTGGCAAAAAAGAATTTAATGGTGGGGGTGTTTTACCTTCTTCCGAGATTATTTCGTTGCTATTAGAATTGAAACAAGTATTTTCCGTAGAATTAATCAGACTGCAATGTTCACAGGGCTTCATATTCTGTCTAGAATTCATTTACTGACCAGTTGATTGACCGGACACTAGAAAGGAAGTAAATAAATGAGACACAGGAGAAAAATACGCCAAGTTATCAGTTACCACTTCAAACAACACTGTTTTCTCTTAAGTAGGCGCACAAAACAAACAAAATAGGGATGTTTGCGAACCATCTTGTTTCAAAGGTCAATAGAAGGGTACTGGGGGGGGGGGGGGGGGAATCACACTGAACCAAAGTCCACAGGGCCTCAGTCCGATCCAGAGTTTTGAATGAGGACTCGACACTGACTCACAACAAGTCACCAGATCGGTCGGAAATCCGCCATGACTCCTTATGAGGACTCCTGGAATTGAATGGGTTAAATGCCACTTAACTTATCCAGAGGCATTTCAGGATGTATTTTGTATTTTCAGGATGAGCGGCTTTCTCCCCGTTTTTCTCCTGTTTCATGGTGTCTAACAGAAACCAGACCTCAGTAGAAATTGTCTAAGCTGGCCATTCAGGCTGAGCTATTCACCATCACACCACGACTTGACTCCAGTGATGATCTGACCGCTGAAGTGTTGTGTAGTTACCCATTGCGCGTACTTATGTATAATCTTATCATGGAGGACGATACTCTCCTGTACCACACAGCTGTTTGCCTCTACATCAATAAGAGAAAACCCAAAAGTAAATGGGTGAAACAATGGCGTCTCTATAGGGATGGGTATCGATATTTTGTATCGATATCCCAAGTATCGATATTTTAAAATACCAAGTATCGATACTTTAGTGTCACAAACTATCAGCATCATCCAATTTTCTCAAGAAAAATAATTTTTTCAACAACTTTTATTCATTTTTCACTATTAAGAGTCCA
The DNA here is from genome assembly GCA_009739505.2 of Apolygus lucorum. Lineage (NCBI taxonomy): Eukaryota > Metazoa > Arthropoda > Insecta > Hemiptera > Miridae > Apolygus > Apolygus lucorum. The sequence continues at coordinate 38,789,282 of CM019170.2, read as the reverse complement.
AGCAGGGTGATTTTTTCCATGATATAAACGTTATTTTTGCAACCAAAGAGTAATGACCCAAAAGCCTCTCTTTTTTTTTCATTTTTTAGCCATTATGTTGAATTTTCCGGGAGAACAGTATCGATATTCGATATATAGAAATATCGGATCCAAAGTATCTATATCCAAAAATATCAGATAGTGCAGTATTTCTAGTCATAGGGATGAATTATGAAGAGCTGAAGTTTTGCTATTTTGGTTCACAGTTTGGAGCGTTTGCGGGTCAATGAATGATGAATCCTGTATGGTGCGGTAGTTAGGATTTCCCATTCAAAAGATTTTGGCGGGGGCGTGGCGCGGTGGATTTTGGACAGCCCGGATATCCGACCCAGCCGATAACACTATCGGGATCGTGGTGGTATTTCCCATTCACACAAGATCATTTGGCTGGATGGAGCGCTAGTGAATGGCCAGCTTTACCAACCTCAACTCAATTTTCACGAATACTGGACTTTCCTAGTTTTTTTCCCAGACTTGACAACCGCCATAGGCGAGAAGGAGGAGGTAATCAGTTCAGTGTGTCATGGGACGATTTTTTTTGTAGGCTTGTTCACCTTGAATGTTTCAAGTATCAATCTGGCTGATTATTTTTGAAATGTGTTCTACCAGTTACCTATGTGGTTCCGTTTCAATCGGATTTCATTTTGCAACTGTTTAAAGTGTCGAAAATTTGTGAAAATAGTTGAAAAACGTGGATTTACGTAACTTTCCCTGTAATCTCTGACTGAGTGATTGACGGACCATTTGTGTATATTCAAATTGAAGGTCTCATTTAAGCTTCATTTCAGTTCGAGTTTTGGACAACGAGAAAATATCTTAAATTCTTCAAATTGAAAGTCTTCACATTCCAGATTGTCTCTTAGCCCTCGAAACCACCCAAAACAATATTTCTTCAACGACCATGTGATGCTTAAATAAAATAGTAATTTATCACATAAATAATCTCTCAAACTACCTATCGAGGGAATTCAAAAATAAATATTCAAAAATTTCGACTCTGCTGAAACTAGAAACCGAGAAAACATGTATGAGGCACCTAAACATGAATTTCGCCTGCTATTAAATACTTTGTTACTTTCAAGTGAATTTTCAAAACACTAACTCACTGGAAAAACGTGGACAATAAACATAATTCCATAAAAATTAACAAAACAAACAAATCCTTACATAACAGCACATGTTAATACATATTGCACTCGGAAAAGGTACACATTTTTAAACTTTCAGAAACATTGCACCTTTTACAGACAATTTACCGAAGTTTGTAGGTAGGTAGATCAAAAAGGTTAACAAAATTATAAATAATAATTGTGATAAATTCAACAAGATAGGTAGATAATAATTTTAGTAAATACAATATTTTTCCCATCGTGAGTGATGCACACAACCTTTTTTTTTGACGAAAAAGGTTACCTAGTCGAAAATCCTCCCGCAAAATTACTAAAAATATACTAATTTTAATATAAATACGAACCAGTTCGTGTTACCACTTAAAATAGCGTGAACTTTGTATAATAAAACTAGAGAATCGCAAGGGTAGTATGTAGTACGTATAGATACACTTAGTATTTATTAGGTTTTTAGCTACTTATTTGTTCTTACACACGCTCTTCTGAAGTTCAACGCCGGAGGGTTAATAAGTTCTAGAGAGGCAAGTAGGAGACAGACCTAAGTAATAGTAGTTTTTGTAAGGGAGAGTAGTATTCTAGAAAAAGGCTGAGTATTTGTAAGAAAGTAGGCGGATTGAGAAACCAGCCAAAACCATTAGCGACTTTTCGGGGAAAAAATGAAGCTATTGCATTGGACTCAACATATTAGAGTGGGACATTTTGAAAAAATTGCCCACAAAAATTCATTTTGGAACATGCTAAAACGATTTTTGAAGAACATTCTAAAACGATTTCTTTTTCCAATTTATATTGTTAGCCAAGATGGTTTCTGAATCCCAGGATGATTATGGCGAACAGTTACCTGTTCAACATGCTAGCACGGGGTTTTCTCCAGCACGAATAATAGCGAGTTTTTGGTGCCAGAATCTGACAGGCCCCGTTAGGAGGAGACTAGCGCGAGCAACAGAGGATGCTACTCAGTTGATGGAGGAAGCCCGTTGACTTTGGAAAGGGGGGGGGGGGGAGGGAGGCGCTCGTGACGGTGGGCCTCTAGGAACGGGTGACTGTCTGGGGGCACCCTTTCATCGTCGCCCACTGTTGTCAGGAGGCAAATTCATCGTCACCTGCAAACTCCGAGCTTTGTGAAGAGGTTCCATGGGCCCGTTAGTGGTTGCCAAAAACTCTCTATTGCTCGGTCGTGAGCTACACCTACCAGTACATATGCTATTGGGAAAGCAAACTAGGGAAACTTCGTGGCCTGAGTACATCGAAAATTTCAAGCAGAGTATGGAGAGTTCACGAGGCAGCCAGAAAACAATTAAAAGTGAGAGCTGAAGAAATGAGGAAACGCTACGATGTAAAGGTGCGGGCTTGAAGTACAAAGAAGGCGACAAAGTGTGGTTTTACAACCCCCAACGACGTAAAGGGTTAAACCCGAAATTGCTACGCAGTTGGGAAGGTCCGCGCTGTGCCTTATAGTCAAAGACCTGAATAAAGTGGATTACAGGATCCAGACAACCCGGGGGAAATGGGGTATTTCAGTCAATTTTTAAAATTGTTTCAAAAGAGTATTGCTCAGGAATAACGGTAATTGGGTCTGTTCGTCGAGAAAATGTTTTTAAAAAATCAGAGAAGCTAAGGAAAGTTGAAGATTTGAATGGTGTGACGTAGCTAGCCAAAACTGTCTTTGGAAAAAGTATCCATGCACAGAGAAGAGATTGGAATGTTCTCACTGGTAGCAGGTTCAAATTGAGGCTCCAGAACATTGAGCTTCCTCTTCTTTTCCGTCATATTTTAAAACGAAAGAAAGAAAAGAAATCATGGGCGATACACTAGCTGAAAATATGATAAGTTGAAACCACCAACGAAGCAACAGAAAACAACCGATTACAGACGGCAGACGTAGGTAACGCTAACGATTGAACTATAAAGAAACGCTATTGGATGAGAATCTCTTGGATACTACAAAATACTACTCACACACTCGCGCGGTTTAGTGTGTGTGCGTTCATGGAGACCCGCCTTTTTTTCAAACAAGTGATCTCTAATACTTCTGTACCTCAGAGGTCAACTATCGTATGTCCAAAATTCTCGTTTTTGAGATTTTTGTTTTGTACGTGCATTCTTTCTATTGTATTTTGTATTCTATTGTATTGGTAGGCATAAACAGATTCTACAGAATTAATTGTGCATGATAAAGTCATCAGAATGGGCCATAGGGATCAAAATAGGTGTGCCCACAACTTATTTTGGCTCTGCCAAAAAAATCGCCAGAATGTCACTTACGATAATCGACCTCTGAGGTACAGAATTGGAATTATTCATTTTTCTACCACATGTTATAGTATCATTGGGCTAAAAGTTGGAGTTTATTGGTTTTCAAGGGTGCTGAATCCAAATTTGAGGTCAAAAACCTGAATTTCCAACCCACTGAAATACCCCATTATTGAGAAAGCATATTATTATAGGTAGGTAGCGAAGGTGTAGGTAGGTAGACGGGTGAAGGGAGGCTCCCAATGAGTTGCAGACTCGTATGCAAGCGTTTCATTTCATGGACATAATGTGACGTTTTAACTAGTTTTCGGGTTTTGTTACAATTTAGTTATAAAATCGCCCTTTGAATTGACCTCATTATCTGGTGCAATCTGTATAAATCCTTTTTCATTGATTTCCTCGGAGATTTTTGTCATATTTCCAATGTTCCATCGATATCGATGTTGCTAAGAAATATCGACGTCGATGTTTTCCGTTCGATGTCCCATCCCTATTTTGAAGTAGAAAAATGGAAACTGAAAATTTGCTCATCCTTTCATGCTGAACGAATGGTTCATTTCAGACCCAAGAGAGCAACTTTCAATTTCCAGAATAAATAATGTCCAAGGTCGGTCTTTTCATTACTTTTTCCTTGGATCTCTTAATTCATTAGTGTTCTATTTGAAGTTTGCCCAGTTGATAGCATTGTGAGGAATATTGTCTGACAGTATCCAAAAGGTTCAACTGTTATCAACACAACAAAAAGAAAGTATAAGAGGAGGAAATTAATTCTATTTCTCGAGGAGAAAGCACACAAGATTTGCAGACGATAAGAGAGAGCTCGATCCAACGAGAGAAAAGTCACTTTCAGCTTGCAGTTCCGCTTGGAATGGTTTTACCTGGTTTCAAACTCTCTTTCTTACTCAAGATACCTATTAATTTTTTTCTATAAAAGAAGTAATACTAGTAAAGCAAAAAGACTATACGAGTTTTTTTTATTGTAGGTTAAAATGAAAATAAAATAGGTACCTCTGGGTTAATATTTATGATAACGTCCGGGTGAGCTAACAGCAGAGATTCTTTTCTATTACAAAAAGACGTTTGAAGCAAGAACATGTGAATAAAAAACAGAAGAAAACCTGAATTTCTTCGAGATGCTGAGATGGGTATTGACACTCAACCAAGAAAAATCTATTTTGATTGAAAATAATAATTAATAATTTTTCAAATACGATTCGAAATCAACTTTCTCTGTCGTAAGACCGTCTTTAGAGCTATTCTCATGCCGTTATAATAATTGAATTGAAATATACAGTTAGAACTGGAGTCTTCGAAACAGGATAGAATCAACAGAAATCAATGAAACATGGAGTGAACTATTACACAATTGATGAGTAGTGATCATATTTGCATAGAGTAGCATCTTTTATTGATTCATAAATTCTTTCGCTTTATAACTGAGGAGTAAGAGCTCGTCTGAGGAAATATCCAAGCTGGTATCTGAAGTACCATAGAATGACGTTTTTTGATACTGCCGTTCCTATGAATTGGTCGACAGGCTGCTGCAAAACACTGGATCAAAGATGATTCTCAGTCAATTGAGTTTCTAGTGGATTCGGTTTGGTTTAGATACGGCGGGACGCAACCAATATGGCGCTGGATTCTGCACCTTTAAGCTCTCTGTGGCTAAACCGAAAGGAACCTACTATGGGGTGAAGCCTCTACTCAGCCGAAGCATTCGCCATCGAAGAGACTTTGAAGTATGTCTTGCAGTCTAACGTTTACATAATTTTGGATCTCCGCTCAGTCCTGTCCCTAAACAAGGCAATAAATCCCACCAAAAAAGTAGTATATGACATCCCTGATGAACCAAGCAAAACCATTTCCTCCTCGTGGACTCAGTGAGTTCCCCACTTCCAATCTCAACTAGAGATAGGTCGCTCATTAAAGATCCGGCTCTTTGAGCCGGGTCTTTCAGAAGAGCGAGTGAACCAAGGGTCAGTAAAAATGAACCGCGGCTCTTCGGATCTTTTGAGCTCAGTGCTGGTAGTGTTCGGTGAAGATCGGTTCTTCAAAAGAGCGAGTGAAATGCGGATCAGTAAAAATGACAAATGAATCGCGGTTCTTCGATCTTTGGATCTCTTGAGATCCAGTAAAATAAATGAACGGCGGCTCTTCGATCTTCGGTTCTTTTGAGTTCGGCAGTGTTCGGGAAAATTAGGACCTCCTTTTCGTCAGCTGACTGTTGCCAATCCGTACGATAATTCCGAGGGAAAATACGATATAAGTCGATCAAACAATACAATTTTTGCGGAATTGTATCGTACCACCACATGCATTATTGTATTTTTGGTCGTAAACTTTACCGTATTTTTCCAGTGTTTTCTGTGACCCGCTTTCTGATTCTTTCCGTTGTTTTTTCTCCCTGTTTGATTTTTACATCATGATTTTTTGTGAGGAGCTTTCTGATACAAGTTCAAAAGGCAAGCAAAAGCACATCCTTATCTTACCATTATTATCAATATTGAAGCTTACGTACTTATTCGTTCGTTTATTCTCTTTCAACTTGGTTACCTTAATTTTCTTTGTTGAATAACATGATATAACATCAAAATGTTATATTATGAAAATGTTATACCTACTAAGAATTTTTTTTTAAATTGTGGTTTGTCATTAGAGGCATAAAAAAATGCAGATTTCATATAAATAAATATTTTACCAAAAAACTGTATTTTTAAGTCTTACTTATTCATTGCTTTAATCGTGTTCATTTATTGTTTTTCGTTGATTTTTTGAAGGATTTGTTGAGCATCTTTATTGAACAACAGCGTTTTTTGGGTTATTATTTTCAATAATGAACCATTGGAATCGAGCAACAGAGAAATCATTCCCTCTCGCCCTCAAAATTTCATGGTTTAGGATTCAAGGTTATGTAGAATCCAATAATCGAATAAACATTTCCGGGCAGAACTAAAATAAACCGTTGTGTAACAATTTGTAGCGTTTTTCGTCGTATTTTCATCTCTACAATAAATACGAGCTCAAAAGCGCCAAAAAGAGCCACTGATCCGTCGAAAAGATCCGGATCTTTTGAATGAGCGGAGCGCTCAGAGCCGTTCTTCTTGGTGAACCGTTTTGCCCATCTCTAATCTCAACTAGGGATGGGATATCGATATCCGATATTACCAAAATATCGATATTGGGCTGTCAATACTCGATATCTCGATATCGATACCATCAAAGCCGATATTATCGATATATTGATATCCTTTAATCGATATGGATATCGGTATCGGTATAGGTAGTATGTAAAGAAGAACCCACTGAAATATTGGATTGAGAACAGGAACGTTTTTCCAGAGCTTAGCACCGTCGCTGTGAGATATTTATCATCAGTTTCAACGTCAGTCCCGTCAGAAAGACTCTTTCTTTTCCAAAGCAGGGAATATAATGATACCTGACCGCAACAGATTAAAAGGTCCAAACTCCAAAGGTCCAAGGTCTCTCTCCAAACTTTTATTTTAGGAGAGCTTGGACAAGGATTACTTTTTTTGATTCATTGTACCTATAATACGAGTATGTACCTATTGATTTTCTATGTTCTACCTTCCATTGTATGTTTGATTCATTATCGTTATCCTGACTTGAACTAATAAAAAATATTCTTATTCGAAAATTGTCGTATTTTTTGTCAGTTCCTTCAACTGGTACCGATATTCCCAATATCGATATCACAGGTCCGATATTTTACTGGTATCGATACTGGGATGCCCGATACCGATATCAGTACTGATATCGATATCATACCTTCGATATCCCATCCCTTATCTCAACAAATGGATGAAACAAGCAGAAAAACAGCTGGAGTGACTTCGAATTTAATTATCACGCTGGCTACAGATAAGGATGTTTCCTTATCTTCATGGGCTTGGGGCGAGGTTGAAGTGAGCCTTCCATCTACTACTTCCAAGCGCATTGGAAGTTCCACCTCGCCCGCAGTAATTTGAAGTAAGTCAAATTAAAATTTGTGATTTAAACGGGATGTTTCCAGGGCTACTTACTTTCATACTTCGAACCCAACCAGTTAACAGTATCATAGAAAATAAACCCAGACATACATTTAATAAAAGCAAGAAGGTCGATCTAGAGATGGTCTACCAACCCTAAAACAAGCAGGAACTTCAAATAAAGTGACATAGTGCATATACAATCAACAATTGCCAAATTTTCATAACGATACCTATTTCGAGTACGGGCAAATTTACAAAAGATTATTGAAGGAGCTAGTGGCGTCATCGGACTACAGTGGCGTTTAGAAATAATTCAATAGTTTTCTGAGACAGAATTATTGATGAAAAGAAGAAGGAGGGGGGTTAACGTTTTACATGTGATCGATAATTCTGAAAACTAACTCTAATATGAGGTTGTCCTGCGCAGAGGTGGCAGCTTGGTTGAGAACTGGAATCAACTCGTTGTCGAGACGGTTCATGTGAGCTTGGGGAAGAGAAACTTTGTTCGAGCCTGCCTCGTATCCCACCTGGAATTAAGTACAACGGGTTCATTACAATTCGTAAGGTAGGAGTAAATCACTGACAGCATGCAGATCCTGCGTGGTTCGAGAACTGTTCGTAGAAAAATGGAATTTTTCCAAAAATATAGGGATTTTATTTTGTTATTGGCACACCTGCACGCTACCGCATTGTGTCTTTCGTAGTTCTAGGATACTCTTTGGTTAACCCTGGAATGGATGAATGAGTCTTGTTGACTCTGCGCCACACTAAAACATTGGGGAGGGGGGGAATGAGAAGTGGGAGTAGCTCCTCCTTCCAGGTATGCATCTACCCATCTGTTGCACCAGTTTTGCGATGGTGACTGCGCCGTGATGTTCTCCTGGGGTGCATTCAAACGGTAAATTAGTAAAACCAAGGCGTCAGATTGACTCATTCTTGCAATAGGGTGCACAGATTCGGCAGTCATATTTTTACTTTATATACTTTACTCGTATATTTTTACTTTATATTCCTATGTTCAACCTATGTGATAAAACATGAAGTAGATAGTCACATATTTATAGGTTTTGGCAAAGTGATTTTTATGTGATGGGTTTATTATAGGTGGGTAGGGTACCACTGTGCCTTTCTCTCGTAGTTCCTTTATTTGATATTGCAGGACCCACCCATTCTACTACCGTTCTCCTTTTTCATTGTAATGTACGAATGATATTCAACGAATTTATGTTTCCTATAGTCCTCGAAAAGGAATGTGATTCACCAATTACATCAGTCATGGTAGAGATGATAATCCCTACATAAGTCCGAGTGATTTTTGTTTCGGACTGATTAACATTTTTATGAAATATATTTACCAACTATTGCATTTGTGGTTTTATTCGCGGTACCTAGATTGATTTGACGTGAAGAGATGTGGTTGAACATCAAAAATTGATCATTTTCATCGACAATCGTAGGTAAAATGATGCAGACGGGGGTAAGTAACTCCCCAAAACTTCCTAAATTCTATAAAAACCACAAGCTAATGCATTTGGTAAGGTAAAAAATATTATTTACGCCGGAAAAACGCAGGAGTCAAAATGACTCCGAATTCTTCCAATGAAGGGGGTAAACGTTATTCTTCCATTCCAGGGTTAATTGGTTATCTTTACGAGTTTCTTCGGTTAGGCGCTCCAAAATTATTGGAGGATCGCTCGATTGCTGCCGAAATGAAAAAAAAAAAAAAAAAATTGTCTGGTTCCAGCCACAGAGGATCAAGAAGGGAAAGTACGATACCAGTCCTGGACTTCAATGTTCATGAGACCTGAAGGTTAGGATTTCATCAGTTGAATAAAAATGATTAACCGAGGTACAGAGAGCTTCTTTACTCAAATAAAATCCTAATAATACATGGTGTCAGGTGCATTTCATCACAGTACACTTGGAAATAAAGATCGTCCGGAAAAGTGGAAGGAATAATTGTGCCAAATTATTATGGGAATAATAACAAACACCAATAAGCCGTGCCGCTGTGTTACACTGGGCTGAAAGCTGAAGCTGGGAGCCCTAGAACCGTTCTGATTGGTGGAGCTCCAGGACGTAGTTGTAGATGAGTGCCACAGATCGCGTTCATGATCGCCTGTTCCCAACCTCATTGCAACAAGTCACCTTGTTTAACACATATTTTTCTCCTTGGGGCGTTACCGGCCACATCGAAGTAATTAATTTGATAACATTTAGTTATATTCTCAATATGTATTAAAAATTGAGCGATTTTCAATAATACATTGGGTTTCAAACGTTTCTATGGGTGGCAGTTGTCGATTGAACATTTGAACTACTGGCGATAGAGACAACAAGAATGAGGAATTTCACCATGTCGGAATTTCCTATTTTTGACCCCAAAATCGGATTCTGCACCTCGAAAAACCCCCTAAGGCAAACTTTCAGCCCGAACTTCCTAATTTACGAATAAACAAAACAGTGTAGAAAATACGAATGTTTAAAAAATCGGGTCATCCTGGAATAGTTCATTTATGGCCACTTGAAGCGCTGAGATCGAGAAATCTATAGTCCCCAGATGCAAAATTTTACGAAACACTAAAGTTCGAAATCTCTTAGAAAACACGATTTCGTCATCCCAATGGGCAACACTGGGAGGAGACGGCGATCCAAACAGCCCAATCAGCGAGCGTTCCCGCTTCACGTCCGTTTTCCAGGTTAGTTTTGAAGTCAAAAATTTTGATTGTATCCCAAAAATAACAGGTGACTTATTTTCCGAAATCAGCCCGATTTTCATCTATCCCACACCATTAACTATTAAGGAAAAATGCAAACAGAATTCGGTGAAATTCCTCATTGTTAGGGCAACTTGGAAAATACCTTTCGTCTCAATTGGTTTTTCTATGTAATTTTTGCAAACCTAAATGACGATGAAATGAAAAATTATCAATTAAATTGATATTTTCTGGTCATTCGAAAGGATTTGAAAAGAAGCGGCATGAAAGAGTGCAGCATCCCCACCACTTCAGTTTCCATAGTAGTTCTTCAGCTGAAAGTAGATGGCGCAACTGAGGCAGCCTCAATAACGCTTGCACACCATTTTAACGTTAGCTTTCTCCTCTGTTAACTTGTCTCCAGTACTCTGTGGTTACAACTCATCAGATCCGGGCGTGTTACTACCTACAACATGTCCGATTTGGAAAGTGAAAGTGCTAACAGTTCGTCAATTTCGATAGCAGAACGGTTGCAGGTCAGTGGATCATTATTTAAGCTACCTACTCCGAAATTTGACAACAATATCACGTTCAAATGACCCAAATGGAGTTGTTTGTTTGAACTAAATATGAAAGTGTCTGGGAAAGATGTGAGTAAAGATGAAGATGTAAAGATTGCAATTCTTTTAACACATTTGGGGGAAGACTCACTCGATGCATACAATTCATTTCCTGAGCCAAAGAACACTTTGAAACTTCTTTTGGGACATTTAGATACGTACTGTGTTCCTTTAATCAATCTAGCCATCGAAATCTTTAAATTCAATAAAGAACTCTTCTTTCTTCTTACACATTTGTTCATTTGCCCATAGCCCCATAGTGATTCACAGTTCGAAGATTAAGAGAAAATTATATAATTAAGTTGGAAAATTTAACAGCAATCACCAATTACATCAACTGGTATTACCTATCTCGGGTACAGTCACAGAGTACCGGAGACAAGTTAAGGTTCGGTTTGTGAAGGAATGAAGAGAGAGGAAGAGAATGGGGAAAAGCAAACTTCATAGGGTTACAGATCAAAAATTTGGAAAATTTAAATTAAAGGTATGCTCCATAACAGACAATGAATTGACAAAGGCAACGGCGCAAGGGATGATCCCCAAATCGGTTTATTAAGACTGATGAAGGCAACGTTTTCTTTGCCGAAACATGGACCTACCTACAACAATAAATTGAAAAATTCACTCCATAAACTATATCGAAAACATGGTCATTCCATCACCCATCAACGTAAGAATTTAAATAAGCGACAAGTTTGAGAAGTGTAAAATTTGACTTACGTTGTCTGGATGGATGTTTGCACGGATTCCTAGACACCTGACTCCCGCTCTAACTAGCGATTCCAGGTCTTGCACTAGAGCTAAGCACGTAGCTCTGGCAACTGATTCAGACACCTTGCTGATGTCCAGAGGATCTCTCGCTTTTCGTTCGTCTTCACTCTAAGGAGAAATCACAAGATAGTCATTACCTGAAGATGTTACAGCTGAATGGGGTGTGCGCATGGGTCCAAAAAACTGTTTATTTTTATTTTTAATCTAAAATAGACCTCATTCTGAGAATTTTGACACCAACCGCGACCTTCTAGCGTGAGAAGACGTTTTTCTATGATTTTTCAGTTTCGAATGTTTATGACGTCACAGCGGGCTGGGGGTCCCGCCCAGGCAGGAGTGGCGCGTGATGTCATAAACATTCGAAACTTTGAAAAAATCATAGAAAAAGATCTACTCATCCAAAAAGAGAACGGCTAGTGTTAAAATTGTCAGGATGAGGTCTACTTTCCATTAAAAAATTAAAAAAAATCAGGCGCACCCCCCATTACATCGATACCTTAAAGCACAAAGGAGCTATGTCCATCCATCTTCCACATTTTTTTATTTTTTTCAATTTCAGAAAAACTCAAATTCAACAAAACTATTATTGAGTTTTCTTGAATCTTTGTTGAGCTTGAAAATTTATTGAGGAAATTAAAGAGTATAGTTTAATGAGCCATTATTTTAGGAATTGTGCACTGGTGATAATTTCTTTTGCGTGTTTCTCAAAACTCCGTTTTTGGACATAGCACCTTTGTGCTTTAAGGTATCGATATGCAACAAATAACAGCGGCAAATTGAATTTTTCCCCGACTAGATCTGACCAGCCCCAAAACTGCAACCCGAATTTGAGCGAAAACTGGCAATGGGGAATTTGCCTCACATTTTTTTTTTTTTTTTTTCGAATGAGGGTTTATTTTTATGGAATAAAACCATAGTGAGCTGCTCGAAAACGCATCCAAAAAATTTAGAGAATTTAAGGAAGATGGAAATTTTAAATGTGGTGGCAATGTGTAAGAGGCAGCCATGTTTGAAACGTGACGGATATTCCACCAATCTGACTTCGAAGGAGGTTCTGTGGCGCTTACCACAGAAGCGGAACATACGCGAACGTTCACCTTCCGAGTAGTGCGCACAAGAGTGCGCCACGAACTGGCAGGAAGAACACAGACACCAAATTGACCAAAAGAAACAGTATTACTCACTTTTTTACAATACGAATCTATCTACTAGTTTATCAAGCATTATTATTCTTCATCTTCTCTTATTTAGTTTCAAGATTTGAATCACATTATTCGAGTAGCCATTTCACTGGATCGTTTTGTGTGGCGTGCTAGAACTCTGTCTGTTGTTGCTTTCGCGTCGTTTTTTTTCTTTTTTTTTCGTATGACGTCAACAATACTCCCCGATTTTCGCGGTGTTTTGTAACAGAGGTTCACTTGTTTAGTCATTTTCTCCTACGGTAATTTTTTTCCGTTGGTTATTCCTAGTGTTAAACGTTATTCTAGGGCCCTATAATAGGATTTGCCTTGAAATTCCAGAATCTAAAATTGAGGCAAATTCCCCATTAGATTAGAGAAATTGACGATGACGAGAATTTGCCCGAATGCAGGCCTCCATTGGCCATGACACTTATAGGGGACCATCCAGGATTAAACTCGGAAAATTCCAAGAAACTTGGACAGTTATTTTTCATTGTTCTTGGAAAACCAAAATGGAAAAAGAGTAAAAATTTATTTGCATAATAAAAACTAGTTAAAATGTATGAGGTTTACTACAGAGCAAATGCAGATTAATTTGGACCAAACTTCTATTAGTGAAAGTAACAGCTTTTCTCGTATTTTTACAATAATGGGTATGGCGTTTTCCCGGGTGCAGCACATTTAATTCGAAATATTGATCACAAATCCAACAAAAATCGACGAAAAGAATTACCTGAATTAAGTTTTCAAACAAGGACAATTGGAGCGCAAATTTCTTTTTCCCATCCTAAGATGTATAACATCAAGCTGGAAGCACAAAAGAAACCCTACGAACAACATTCCCTGGTTCACATATTCTTATAGCGAGAATCCACTCTCCTTGCAACATCTGATTGGATGTTGGAAATCCAAATGGAAGAGTAAAAGAGCAAAAATCTGCTGTTTCCTTCCCTGTTCTTCGCATGGCTTTCTTCGCTCTTTTCATGAGTCGCGCCTCATATATGACGTCACGAGGGGGCAATCTTCAAGTTGGGAAAACATTTTCAGACAGCAGAAGGCAGCTGCGAGGACTATATTCGGTTTGGGATACAAAGAAAGCTGCAGGGGGTACTACAGAAAACTACATTGTTTAACCATTCCCAGCCTCTATGTGTTCAGTTGCATCACGCTGATCCACAATAACCCTGGATTGATGCCGAGTGGTTCGGAGGTTCACAAATATACCACTCGAGCTCGACATAATCTCCGCCCTCCCACTACTCGATTGACGACCTCTTTAAGGTTTAATCCCTTGCAGACGGGCGTGAGGTTTTTCAACCATTTACCGGAGCCGGTGCGCGAGCTTGATGGAAGAAAGTTTGATGTACGGGTTAAGGCTATCCTCCTAGATGCGGAACTTTATGAGTCTTCGGAATTTTTTTCTGTTGTTTTTTGAATTTTATATCTATATGTATAAATAATGACTCGCTGACAGAGGAAAATTTTTGTTAAGTACTCCAGTCATGCGTACTTATTTCATTAACTTAGTATACTACTTTAAGTTGCCGTGATATTTTCTGTGATTGAGAAACCATAGTGTGATATTAGGATTAGAGTATGTAGGTGCATTTTTAGTTTTACTGTTATTTGTTGAGTGTTTATTATGTTTGGTGTTTCATGAGTTCATTGTTATTTGAAGTCTTTTCTAAGTTAGTATTATCGTAGTTATAGCACTCAAAGTCCCACTAAATGTACCTGCCTACCTATACCTGCTCGCACGTTGTTGCATTAGTTTGTTTTTCACGTCAAATCTTCTATTTTATTCTAGTACTTCGATTATTGCATTACCACCATGTGGCTGCTACAATAGAAAACTCATTCATCAAAGGTTTGTCAAGGGTCAGCTGGATGGAATGAAAGACAAAATCCATGCTCAACAGTGCACACAATCGAAAACTCACTTTGAGAACGAAGACCTCAGTCCATCTTATGATTGTGTTGCTTCCATAATCAGTACCACTGTGTACTCTTATCGATGGTACACCGTCTAACGCTTTTCCATCGATTGGACTCTTGACTCTGTAAAAGAACAAAAATGATACAATCAACGATTGTTAAAGAAAATTGTACACAGTCACAGGCAAGGGCTATACAGGGTGTCACGGTCAAGGTCGAACCATCGGTCAGAGTTCGATTCTACAACTAATTTGCGACTTTTTTTGTCTCTTGAGTTTCTTAACCCCCTTAAAATCCGACTTTTTTCACTTTTAAGATGTTTTTCGTATTTTCGACCTTACGCCATTGAAACAACCATAACTCTCTTGTTTTTCAGTCAAAATTCAAATATAATTATACCGTTGGAAAGAGCGTTAAATTCTCTATCTCTCGAGTGCTAAATGCAACTCATTAAATACTCAGAGGTTGAAAAATGAGCCCGAATAGTAAAATCTCGGAAATGTAGTTTTTTTAAAGGTTTACTCCCGAATCCTCCCGTCAAACCGTCGATTTCGTTGAAAAAAAAATCATGTTTTTTCGCATTCAAGCGCGTTTTTCTCTACTAATAAAAATATTGGAAACAATTCTGACCATACCGTTGGAAAGCTGAGCTCTTGGGTCAACTTTTGGGGTTACAGTGGGAAATTAACCCATTTCCGGCCACTGATGCGTTTTCGCATCGACTTTTTTTTAATATTGAAAATAGTGGAAAATCTTCGTAGGAGAATTTTTTCTCGTTCTTGCTGTTCCTCTACTCGTCAAAAAAATCCTTCAACATTCAAGAGCTCGATGCGACTTTGGAATTTTTTTTTTTTTTTTTTGAAAAGGAGGCCTTTTGGCCGAAAGCATGATTATGGTGGCTCAAATTCGATCCTGGGCGATTAAGCGTTCTGGGCCACGAGTCGGATAAATCTCATCGATTTGGAAGACTGAGGCCTCTTAAATCCCATTAAAATGTAAAATTCATAAAATTTGGAGTATTTTCGCTCTCAATTGGTGAGCAAATTATGCCTTATTTCGGCCGCCATCTTGTAAGAGTTCATCCTCCTCCTCTCACTCCTCTGTTATTTCCAACCTTGGCTTGAAATGGGTTAACCGGCAGTTTCAGTTATAGAAACGTTTGAAAAACTGTGCATTTCCGAGATTTTACTATTCGGGCTCATTTTTCAATATCTGAGTCTTTAAAAAGTTTTGTTTAGAGAATTTAACGTTCTTTCCAACGTTATAATTACATTTGAATTTTGACTGAAAAAGAAGGGAGTTATGGGTCTTTTAATGGCGTAAGTTCGAAAACACTTACCAAAAATATCTTAAAAGTGAAAAAATTTGGATTTTAAGGAGGTCAAAAAAAGTCCATTCATGCAGCATGAATTAATGAGCGAATTTTCAAAAAATCTTTCAAGAAATCTTTCAGTTGAAGGTTTGGTTAAGAAAAAGAACAATGGTGTAGCAATGTCTTTTAGAAAGTTTTTTATACGATTCTTAGTTCTTTCGGTTGTATCCACTGGGTATGCTGGGAAGATGTTAGGAGTCCATATTCATGTCCTACTCGTCTCCACGAACTCATAGAGTACCCACACGGCTATTGTTGGTTTTTTTTCGATTTTCGGTATATCATACCAACATACTGTATGCTCAGGGTATGCTTTGAAGAGGCTTTATCCAAGACAAAATTTGTTCTACAAACTGAATTTAGTGGCGAGTTCAAGGCCCAAGGACCTCAAATTCTACAGGATACGGTGACTTATTGATTGACATGCTTTATTTCAAATAAATATACAAACTAACAAAATTAACAACAACATATGAATGCTATATGGTCATGACTGTTAGTGGTAGATCCGTTGCTAAACAGGTTGTTTAAAAATCCAAAATACAATAAACAAAACACACTAATGGAAGAATTTCAGGATCTACGACTAAAGAAGAATGACAACGACAGGACAGATGAGATAGGCTCAGGTATTTGACAAAGATCGAGATAATGCAGCTGATTCAAGGGAAAAGCGCCATAGATGAACACCTAGCGGAGGATATATAAACTAACGCAGCCCGCGCTGTTTAGACATTTGTACTCCTATATTCTCAATTCAATACGCCAAATTCTTTATTTGATAAAAGCCTCAAGTTTGGGAATGTTTATTTATTTCACTAACTATAAAACCAAACTCACCCAACATTGAAATTCGTGTCATCGGCGCACCATCGCAATTTGACTGTTTCCTCGTCGTTGGGACCGCAGGATATCGTGAAGTTCTTCATATCTCTCAAAGCCGTCCGCAGAGCCGCCATGCTGTCGCTGGGTAGCTGAACCATCAGACCGTCTTCCATGATGCTAGTTTTCCCAGACAGACCAGCTGTTTTGAGAGCACCGTTGAAAACTAGGAAACTGGCTCCAGTAACTAAAAACACACATTTCCTATTAAAAACCAACGCAGGAATTCCTAAACTTGGGTACATTTTGATGAAACACGTCTGAGTTTCATGGATTCAAACCCACACAAGTTTAGACATTTATTTAAAATAACTTTTATTGGAATCGAAAAATTGTTACATTCAGCCTCAATTAAATATTATGATACATTTGAGTTGGAATGAAAGAAATTATTATTCCTCAGAAAATATTTACAATAGGCTGACAGCTAACTTACCTACTATGCTACAAAATTATAAGAATACATTTTTTAAAAATTTTATTTATTCATTTTTAAATAAAAAATTTGTCAGCTCTAATTTTTGAACCTGCACTTTTTTTTCTTTCTTTTTTCAGAATCTGTCCTTGTTTCCAACAACTGGAACTCAGGGTTTTTTCCCTTTAAGTTTTTGTTAAATTTTTAGTTAGAGAAAAATGGAGAGCAAATCACGAAGAGAAAATTCCAGATCGAGGACATGAAAAACAATGGCCATTGAGGAGGCGTGTCGGAGAGGGGTGAGGGGGGACGCAGTGGTGCCAACATAGTACGAGTAGAACCAAAAAACTTTATTCAAGGGTGTTTTTCACTCTTGATCTTTGAAGAGATGTCCTGTTCGAGGCAGCATGGGAACTGCTGCAGGTTATTACCAATTCCCGGAGCCTTCCGAAATATAATTTTAATTAAAATTTAGTTACTTTTCTTTTTTTTCCGTTTTAGTTAAAATGTTGAAAAAATTCAAACACTTCACGGTATGTGCTCTACGTAGCTCAGGGTTTTCGACGTTCCAAATTCAGGAAGAAACGACTACTTATAAAAAACGCTGCAAATTAATACACAAAGGTTTATTAGTTTTCTACAGGTCACTCGTCTGCAAAGATTTTGGCTTTGTTATTGTCACCATCTACCAACCATAGATACTATCTACCTACCACGTACCTACTTCACTTACTTACTTACTTACTCTCCAGCGCTACAGGCCTACGTGGCCCTTGGCTTGACGAACTACTTCCCTCCATCGATTCCGATCTTCTGCGGCTTGTCGCCAGTTCCTTATTCCCAATCGGCGCGCGTCCCTGTTCACCTCGTCGCCCCATCGGCTCCTTGGTCTCCCTCTTCTCCCCGTGCCTTCCATCCTCGCTTCTTCTGCCAACCGTGGCGTTCTTTCCTCCGGCATCCTTCGCATGTGGCCCGCATATCGTAGATGCCCTGCTTTGATGTGGTTCACGATGTTTTCATTTTCAAGGATTACCTCTATCTCAGCGTTTGTACGGATGCGCCACACCCCTCCATCACAAATCCCGCCACAGATTCTTCGTATCACTTTCCGCTCAAAAATCTTCAACTGGTTCGCATCTGTGGCTGTCAGGCACCAAGTTTCCGACCCGTAACAGACCACAGGCCTGACCAAGGTCTTGTAGAGCCTCATTTTTGTGCCTCTTGTGAGCAATCTTGAGGTGAAGAGCCGGAGGTTTGCGAAGAAGGCTCTGTTGCCAGCCATGATGCGTTTTGCAACTTCGTCGCTTACCGAGTTAGCGCCATTCAAGGATGAACCAAGGTAGGTGAAACATGGGACACATTCGAACTCGAGGTCAGCACCACCAATCCGCACTTTCAGGGTGCCAGTATTTCTACGATTTTCCCTGGGGGACATAACCATATATTTTGTCTTTTTCTCATTTACCTGTAGGCCAACTTCCGCTCCTTTTGTTAGAATTATTTCACAAGCTTCCTTTAGGGCATTTGCACTTCTCGCAACAATCCCAATGTCATCGGCAAAAGCGCATACCTGCCACGTCCTGTCAATCACGGTCTTCGACTTAATAGCATCCTTAACTGCTTCATGAAGGACCACATTGAACAGTGTAGCCGACAGTCCGTCGCCCTGTCTGACACCTGTGCCTATACCAAATGTCTCTCCGAATTGGTTTCCAACTCTCACCCTGGAGCTGGCGTTTCTCAAGGTCAGACCAATGAGACGGACCAACTTGTTTGGGATGCTGCTCTTCTTAAGGCACTCTACCAGTTTTTCTCTATTAACACTATCAAACGCTTGTTTGTAGTCCACGAACAAGAAGTGGAGATCGGTATTGTACTCGTAACATTTTTCCATGACTTGGCGAAGTACGAAGATTTGATCGATCGTACTTCTACCATACCGAAATCCACACTGGTAGTCTCCTAAGAGACCCTCTGTATAAGTTGCGAGTCTTCTCAATATGATGGTACTTAGGATTTTGTACGCGACATTCAGTAAGGTTATCCCCCTATAATTTTGGCAATCATCTCGGCTTCCCTTCTTGAAAATCGGGCAGATA
Organism: Apolygus lucorum; assembly: GCA_009739505.2. Taxonomy (NCBI): domain Eukaryota; kingdom Metazoa; phylum Arthropoda; class Insecta; order Hemiptera; family Miridae; genus Apolygus; species Apolygus lucorum. The sequence continues at coordinate 38,769,900 of CM019170.2, read as the reverse complement.
ATGCCAACTGACCAATCTTTAGGTAATTCCTCCTTATCCCATATCTCACGGATCAAGTTGTATAGGGCTTCTTGCAGCTTATTCCCTCCTTTTTTAATCATCTCTGCTACAATACCGTCCTCGCCAGGGGCTTTATAGTTCTTTAATGCACACACTGCTTCATCGAACTCAGCTTTGGAGGGTCCACTCATTGTTGGCCCTTCCTCTGTCTCATTGCATTGGTCCTTGTTACCACCTGATTCTGAGCTCTCCTGTGGTTGATTGGGGCCGTTCAGTAGCTCGGAAAAGTACTCCGTCCATCGCTTCATGACTTCCTCGCCTTCATTCAATAGGTTTCCAGATTTACTCCGACATCCACTGTTTCGTGGTTGGAAACTTTTCCTGAACCAGTTCACTGATTTGTAAAACATACGACTTTCGGAAGGGGTATTTCGTTCTTCCACTTCCCTCAGCTTTCTGTTCAACCATGCCCTCTTCTTTCGTCGGCACACTTTCTTGGCTTGTCTTCGCAGTATGACATGATTTCCTTTATTCTGGCGAGTTCTTCTTTGCAGGAATTTTGCCCTTGCCTCATTCCTCCTGGCTATTGCCTGTCTGCAAGCGTCATCAAACCATTCTTCGTTTCTTCCATTTTTCACTTCTCCGATGGTTTCCTTTGCTGTGGCTACCATCGCCTCCTTAATGCTTTTCCATTTTCCTTCAATGTCACTGTCACTACTTTGCTCTGAAATTTGGTTCATTTTCTCCTCCATAACGCTCTGGTACCTGTTGCATTCCTCTTCGTCCTTAAGCCTTGCCACATTCCACTTAGGTCTCTTAACAGCTTTTTGCTTCAGGCTATTTGATAGTCTCTGCCTAAATTTTACACGGACCATGTAGTGATCTGAGTCACAATTCGCGCCACGACAGCTTCGGACATCTAGAATGCTAGATGCGTGCCTAGTTGACACCAGTACATGGTCAATCTGAGTCACTCCTCTTCCGCTAGGCATTTCCCACGTACCCTTGTGTATATCCTTGCGAGGAAAGCTTGTACTTTTGATTGACAGGCGATACATCTCAGCGAATTGAACGAGAAGCATCCCATTGTTGTTTGTCACATCATGTAAAGAGTGGGCTCCTGCCACAGGCAGCACTGCCTCCTCTCTTCCAATTTGGGCATTGAGATCCCCCAGTATCAGCAGGGTATCATGCTGGGGCACTCTTTCAATGTATGAGCCCAGCTGGTCATAAAACTCCTCTTTCACTGCATCCTCAGCTTCCTCTGTGGGTGCATACACAGAGAATATGGTGGTATTTCTGAACCTTCCTTTGAGTCTCAACATGCACATTCTGTCATTTATTGGTTCGAAGTTTAAGAAGAACTTCCTCATTTTTTTGCTGATAAAGAATCCTGTTCCTGCTCTTCCAGTTCTTGTCTCGGCACCACTGTACATGAAGGAATACTTATCTTTATCTATTCTTCCATGACCACTCCATCTCACCTCTTGTAGTGCAGCAAGTTCAATTTTGTATTTCAACAGTTCCTCTGCCATTTCTTGCATCTTTCCAGGCCTGAGCATTGTTTGTACATTCCAAGTAGCCAGAGGAATATCCAAGTTTTTCCGTTTCCAGTTTTTGTTCCGTTGAGCGCGCCCAGGTCGTTTCCCATTAAATCCATCCGGCTTTTCCTGTATTTCGTCTTTCGTAACAATAATTTGTTTTATGGGGTAGGGTCGTTAGCCCTACGCCCAACCCCCAACCTGGAGGACCAGTGGGTTTATGTAGGGTCCCCTCCCCTAGGTGCTTGCCTTCACTGTACCTACTTCACAATCAAGTTTATTTGGAACAAAATAAACGTTTCGCACTCAGTTCGAAGATACAGGGAGTTGTGAGAGGAGCATCTAGGGAGAGTGAGTGGTAGAATGGCCTGAGTGCTGCCAGGCAACGATTAGATGAACCTTCCGGAGCTAAAACCTACATTATCTCTTATCAGTCCGCTGATGTGATGACAAATCACTTGACACATTTTACCGAGAATTCTAGTAGTTTAGCCTTGCTGATTTTCCGCGTGTTTTGCTTGATTTCGCGAATCCTCCAGTGCGGAAATATGTTACGAAATTTTTCAAAGTAGCTCTGTCCGTAATCCGTGAAATATCTCATTTTCAAATATTAGTTAGTTGACATCCGCGAAGCTCACTACAATGGGCGACTGATAAGAGAGATAATGTATGTCTTGAGGTCCGGAAGGTTCATCAATCGTCGCTATGCAGTGCTCAGGCCGTTCCACCAATTTCTCATCCTAGATGCTCCTGTTGTGAGTGCCTTCATGAGGAAATTTGATTACAGGTTGCCACGGACACAAAACTATAGAAAAATAGGGGTTTAAATGTCCAAAACGCCATAACTCAAAAAATTTCGATATCAAGGTATTGTTTTGTAGTATCCTGCCTTTGTTTATATTAACATAGAACCTTTGAGACCTATTGTTCGTATTGTGAATAAAGTCAGTTTTCAACAGAACGTGTTCTCGTTACCATCCCGATTACCCCCAAGACATTACAGTTTTTTCTTCAATTTAAACTAGTAGTGAATTTTTAGAATCGAATGAGACTACCCGGAGCTCTGTAGGACCAACCGTTCACTCCCAATGAGAACTTAAGGGTTGGACTTACGATAAATCAGAAACACGAGTGTGAACCGCGAAAGAGGCCTAATCTCCGATCAAGTACGCTGTTCGTTTCTTTGAGTAGGTACTCAGTTTTGCGTCCTTAGCAACCAGTAATCAAATTTCCTAACGAAGGCACCCACAGCTTCCTATGTTTTCGAATTGAGTGTGAAACGTTTATTTCTTCAAAATAAACTTAATTGTGAAGCGAAAATATGTTTGGTAGTGATCTGTACAGGAAAATCATAAACCTTTGTGTAATAATTTGCAGCGCTTATTCTATGTCACTCATTTGTGGACTTTTCCCCATATTTACCAACCTTTTCTAGGTTTGTTGTGTATGTTGATCGCTTGAGTGTGGTAGCTATTTTCGTCCCTCGTCCCTTGGATGCAGACAAGATGTGAATCCGCCGTCAGGCTCAGGTTGGCTCCAAAAGCGAGAACGCTGTCGTTGGAGGTATTCAACGCCCGAATAACCTACCGATTCAAAAATGTACGGTAAATATAGAATTTTCGTGGTGTCGTGGTTTTTTGGAATCAACCACAGACATATTTTTACAAAATAACAATAAACTCCGTATTTGGTATTAAAAATTAAGAAAAAATGAGGAGGTGAATAATTTAACTGAAATATCTTGAATAAATACTAATCTCTCAACGTAGATAACGATTTCCCAATAAACATACCTGATCATATCTATTTCGAGGGAATAAAATAGTAGTTTGGCGATCCTCCATGTGGATAAGTAGTCCTCTAACGGTGGCGAGCGAGTAACTATATTTTCTAAAGTCCTGCGAAGAAACATGAAAACAAAATCAAGATTTTTGAGCTTAAATGTTTCCCGGGGTATCAGAAAATGATGACTATTTCCATCAAAGGGGTTGTGCTCTCCAGAAATGCATCCATTACTGAACACCTGCCTCACCTCAAGACGGTGTCAAGCTCTCATCGGTATCCTACAAGAAGTGGCAAAGATATTGTTATACCGTTTACCCGCCTCAGAGTGGTTCAGCGATGTGATCTCAACCAGCTCGGATCAAGATTATGTGTCTTGATTATGTATCAAGATTATGCTTTACCCACCGATATCCGCAACCTCTCGGAGAAACCATTTACGCGGATGCTGAAAATGAAACTTTTACAGGCTGAACTGTATTCAGTTAGTGACTTTTTTAATATTCAATGGTCTGTTTAACTTTTTGTAATGTGTAAATTGACGACTCAGAAGAATTGAATGAATAATAATAATAGGGTTTATTTAGATTTAGTTGACTTTAATTGTCTAGCAGAGGAATTTTTTTGTAAGTACTCTGTCTAGTATAGTGGTAAGTGCCTGATCTGTGACATTTTTTGTCTTCGTGTTTTTTTGTTGTTATATTTAAATATTAATTATTAGTGGTGTGAATGTATTTATTGAATGAATGAGTGTATGGGTGGGTTTTCCTCTCCTGTTGGTCGGTGGTCGCCCTATCGGTCCTGGGGGCGGCTCTATTGTTCTCTTTTCCCTGTTGGGAATGGGATCCGTGGGGATGTCCTGTGTTGGGGGGCGGCTGGTCACTGGCGTGGCAGCCTCGTGGGCATCCTTATGCGGGGAGCCGTCACGGTGGGTGGGGCCTGGGGCCGGTCGGGTGGCGCTGACCAGTGGGTGGAGGGGGGCTCTTGCCTGCGCTCCCTTCATCCACTTGTGATCGGCACTGCCCTTATTGAAATTGAGATTTGTAATTGTATTGACATTTGTACTGCCTATTTTTAGGATTTACAAATGAAAACGTTTGAATTTGAATTTGAAAAAACAAGACGTTTAAAGTACTGTGGGCTCCCAGGACTCAAAGCGGTTTGTTTCCCGACATCGGCCAATAAATCCCTTCCTCCGTCCTCCTGAGTAGATCATACCGTACACTACATAGTTCTAATTTTTTGAAAGTTGAAGAAGCCATTCGCCAACAACTGACAAATTGTTAGGAACATCTGCTCCATCAGGAAAAAGCGTGAGAAAAGTTGGGATCGACGGAAGTAGATTTCTCTACCAAGAGAAAATAGTAGAGTCTGACCAAATAGTTTTCAATTTCAGAGTTTGGACCATGCAGTTATTCAATTCTCCACCTGATTCGTGAAATATTACCAATAATTTTGAATATTTCGATATTTTTTGAAAGTTGAACTCACCACTAATGTTTTCATGACGGTGTGGCCTATGTCGGTGTACAGAGGTGGCCGATTTCGTATTGATACCAACGGACAAGGATAGTATCGGTATTCAGCGCCAAGCCTCAAAATTAGACGTAATGGGAACAGTCTTGCCCAAGGAGTCTCCCATCTAAAACACAAAATAACAGTAAAATTTACGAAAAAGTTCCACGGAACCATTATACAAGAGCATCAAGAAAAGTACAAGTCCGAACAATCGGGGTTTGAATTTAATCAGAGTCAAACGAGATCACGCGAGCACAGGTACAACTAAAGCAGGGAGCTGTAAACCACAGAAGTGGTACAACCAACCTATTGTGCTGGGAGGGTATTAAACACTGCGCCTCCAGACGCTCAATTTTCCCCCTCAAAGTGCCCGGACAATGATGGTTATTCCCCAGCATACTGTTTATTTTACCCCATATTTTAACCCTTAACCCTAATTGAACCAAGGTGTCACTAGTGTCACCGAAAACATTTTGGGAATTCCACAGCTGTCCCAAGATGTCACTAGATTAACTAGATTTAAGTTGCAATTTAAAAATTAATGGACAGAGCTGAAATTTAAACCATTTTTGTAAGTTATTGAAATCCAATTGAAATTTTTGTTTTGTTTTTTACACATGACGTCTGGAAAAACTTCAGGGATCGTTTCAGAATGTTCCAAAACGGATTTCAGTGTGAAAATTTTTCGAAAAAGTCGATTCTAAAAATTTTGAGGCCATTGCAATAGCTTCATTTTTCTTGAAAATTCGCTAAAAACGGCGTTATGACGAAAAGTTTGATAAGTTTTTCGTCGATTTCTTCGGAAATTTTTGTCATCTCTCTTTTGAGACTTCCAGTACGCCAAAAAAATTTTGCTGTCCATTAAACTTAAAATTGCAATTCGATTGGTTACTCCTTTGACAACTTGGGACAACTGTGGAGTTCCTGAGACTTTTCGGTGACATTAGTGATACCATGGTCCAATGGAGGGTGCGCCTTGATTTTTTTTAGATTTTTAATCGAAAGTAGACTACATCCTGAGAATCGTGGCACCAACCGCGACCTTCTAGCATAAGTAGATCTGTTTCTATAATTTTTCAAAGTTTCGACCGTTTATGACGTCACGCGCCCCTCTCGCCTGAGCGGGACCTCCCAGCCCACTGTAACGTCATAAACGGTCGAAACTTTAAAAATTCATAGGAAAAGATTTACACACGCTAGGAGGTCGCGGTTGGTACCAAAATTCTGAGAATGAGGTCTACCTTAGATTAAAAATAACAATAAACAGTTTTTCCTACCCAGGCGCACACCCTATTACGGTTAACAATGTACAGGATGGCTGAAAACGGACGCCCACTTTTTAAAATGACGCCAAATTTTTAATTTTGGAGATATCAGGTTAAAATAAATTCCAAAATGTTCGTTAGGATTGGAAGTTTATTGTACAGTAGTTTATTGTACAGGAGTGAGATCGGGCGAGCGCGGAGGCCATGGAATGTCACCGTGTCGCGAAATCAACTTTCCGAGAAATGTTTGGCGGACAATATCCAAGTCCAAGGTTTATGTGGATAAACCACGAACTCTTCAAGACCTCAAAGATGCGATCACACGTGAAATTGCCGCCATCCCGATGGAAATGTGGGATAACGTCATGAGCAACTTCGCCGAAAGGCTTGAACAGTGCATTAATCAGCAAGGGCGCCATCTACTTAGCACAATATTCCATAACTGATTTTTTCTTACTGTACAATAAACTTCCAATCCTAACGAACATTTTGGAATTTATTTCAACCTGATATCTCCAAAATTAAAAATTGGGCGTCCATTTTCAGCCACCCTGTAGCTTTGAAGCAACAACAGTCTTCCCACGTCGATCAAAAATCCCAAAACTGTTTAATGGTTCAAATTCGGATGTGTGGAGACAAATCTCGCGAAATTACCTAACTTTCTTGTTCATTAGGGAGGAAACTTTTCAAATGAGCTCGTTATGATGGTTTAAATTAGAATTTTTCGAGAAAAATCTCGCGATAATACCTTAATTTTTTGTTAGTTTGGGTGGGAATGGGTTTTTTTAACCTAATTTCTATGATCTATCTTGTCTCAGTTGGTCGCCGTTCGCTCCTCGTTCCGGGTCAGTACATATTTCACAAAATTGAAGAGGCAAAAACGTTGTACCTAAATTTGAAATTTTAAAGGGTTTTAGAAATTCATTAGTGCACGGCCCTGGGGAATTGAAAAACTGAAATATTGCCGCTGGATTTATCAAAATCAAACTATAACTGCCAGAGAAGTATGGAAAACCCCGTCAATTCAGTCTTTCCCATATAATGTGCTAAATTTGACATTTTCAAGGATTTTAGAAATTCATTGGTGCGTGGGCCTTGGGAATTGAAAAACTGAAATATTGCCGCTGGAATCATCAAAATCGAACAATAATTGCCAGAGAAATATGGGAAACCCCGTTTATTCAGTTTGGGTTTTCCCATACTTCTCTGGCAATTATTGTTCGATTTTGATGATTCCAGCGGCAATAATTCAGTTTTTCAATTCCCTACGGCCGTGCACTAATGAATTTCTAAAACCCCTTAAAGTTTCAAATTTAGGTACAACTTTTTACGTTTTTGTCCCTTCAATTTCGCGAAATACTGTCCCGGAACGAGGACGACGGCGACCGACTGAGACCCCCTTAATATTGATGAAGGTTATCTTAATTGATGAAGGTTTTGGTTAAATGCAACATGAGCATCGGTACTTTAGCACTGAATCTTTGAAGCGACATCCATATAATGGCCCGATCTATCGATATCTTGGCAATGTAGCTTCAAAGCTTCATCTGTAAAAGTTACATGATTACTTATGTATGGAACTGTATTGTATTTCTCTTGCGTGGTACTAATAGCTGAAGTGAGGTTAAATTTTTAATGGGGGCAACCCATTAATGGGAAAAAACAACAGACCAATTATTAACGGGGAGGACGCCCAGGACTCATCCGACGCCGGCCCTAGGGATGAGGGAAGATGGTGAAGGTGGAGGGGGGTAGAGGGATGAAGGGAAGTGCCTCTATAAAAATACCACTAATTGAGGTATGAGCATAGCAGGACACGGGTGGTGATACCACGGAGTACACCTACTGAGATACCCAACTCGCACAACTCCGTGGTACTTTTACCGCATCTCAACAATGTTGCAGCCATCACTCTGATGTTGTTGGGTGCCACTCCTTCTGGTTCCGACACCGCTTGTTGTAAATCATTTGAGTCATACTTTCTTATCTCCAGTTACATACAAGGTAAAGGTGTGTCGGTCAGGAGTGAACGTATTGAAAAGACCTTATCTTCATAATGACCTTGTCAGAACTGAACGGGTTATCAAAATGAACACGGTCATTCGTTCATCAACCCACCAATCGAGTTTTTCAGTTAAATTACGAGAACAACGGCGGAAGGCCAACAAAATAAATTAATTGCCCGCAATATGGATGTATAATGTATATTTATATACATGCGTGTCTGTATATGGGTCTTTTAGCTCATTCGATTCATTCAAATCGCCTCCTCACCCACTCATTGTAACCTATTCCGACGAGGTTCGGTTTACAGACTCGCTCGTTTTTGCGACTTCTGACCGGTTGGTTGTTTGTTTTGTGAGTGAACGGGTGAACGGATTCAAAAGACCTGGTCTCTGTATTGAGTGGCCGTTTGGGATTCGAATCCGCCAAATGACCTTGTCTTACACACCTCTAATACAAGGTAGCCTCTTCCCCCCCCCTCCCCCACTCCAGTTCAAATTCTACTCAGAAAGTGAACTTTTCCCAAATCTTATTGTGCGGGACAAAATCACTGTGAACATTTGTGTCCATCAACTCGTGCAGTTTCTGTAATACCCCCCTCCCCCCCAAAAAAAATCCATGTAATTTAGTCAATTTCGAAGTATGAGTTTCGATGACAAAAAGGGTTACCTGTGGACTAGTATTGCTATGATGTAAGGTTGTTGGGGCAGTAACAGATTCGTGGTGCACTGGAATGTAGGCCGTATGTACAAGAAACCACCGTGATCTTTGGATCCTAGCATGTTGCCAGAAAACGATGGCGTGTAACTCATCTCACTGACAGTTGATCCTGCAACGAATAAAAATTCTTATCATTTCATTGTTCTTATATGTGAAATAGTCGCACTTTTTTTGTAGGATTAAACTAACGGGTCTGAAACCCATCAGAAAACTACTACTATACTAACCTTTGATTCCTTCAAGGTACAAAGTGTTTATGAAGTGAAAAACATCCTGAGGTGGCAACAGCTCATCTTGAAGACATTCCAGCACCAAAGCTACTTCGTCCTGTCCCACGATCGCTAGGCCGTCCGAGCAAATGCTCCAACACTCTCGATTCACGCAACATTCGACTGGAAAATACAATTTTTCGTATAATTTCAGTTACAGGATAGTAGAAAAGCTGAAATTCAAGTGGACATTACTTTCCATGATGACACTTTTCTGTTAGCTTTGATACAAGTAAAAAAAGTTTGCACGGTAAAAAATGAAAGGTAAAAATACTAAGAAACGTGTTTTCTATTGTAATTTTTGAGTAGTACGTGAAGGGGCATCCAAATGAGCCGTCTTCCGAACTCATTCCTTGAAATGGATGCCATGCAAGGTGGGAGTAGCATCCAGGACTAACATCTCCACAGGATCAATTCGGAAGAGTCGGAAGAGAACGGGTTTTTTGGGTTCCATCCTACTTTCCATCCTAGATCATTCTTAAGCAAAACGCCTGTACTAGTCAATTCATTAAAACTCACGTTTGACTCGTTTGACGTGAACGAACAGGTTATTATTGACAGCATATTTCACCGGAGTTTCGTTAATTGATAGGATGTCGTCGAGAAAAACTAGTTGAGCGTTGTCGTGCATGACCAAAGGCGGCAGGTCGGTGGAGGTTGAAGGGATGTAGCTTTGAGTGACAGGGTCGAGCGGTCTTTTGATCACTGGGGCTGGATTCCTGCTTACTCCTGAAAAATACAAACAGCTGTCGCACATACCTCCTTAACAATTGGAGTTAAGCAATATGATAGGCCAAAAACTGCAGCCTAAAAGACCTGCGGAATAAGTCAAAAAAAGAAATGTATGAAAGATGGGAAAATGAATATAGACTTATGGAAGATGGGAAGGGTAGGTTCTACGCGAGCATACAGCCAGAAATACCGCGATTACCATGGTTCTCCCATGGAGATCTGGTCCGCAGCTTCATAAAAATTATAATAACTTGTTGATATTATAAGTCGGTTACGATTTGATCACCATAGACTACCAAGCCACTTGAAAAAAATAAATCTCATCGATAACGGAAACTGTGACTGTGAGACAGAAGAGGAAGCGAACGCTAATCACATTATTCTCAAATGCAGCAAGTTCAACATCAACCGGAGAGAATTAATGAACAACCATCTGAAGGAAAACATACCTCTACCCACCAGCACAGCACTCCTACTACAGGACCAAAACTGCTACAAATATATAGTCAATTTCATCAGAGCAACAAATATTGAAATATAAAAATAGTGAAGTGAAATATTACCTACCTATGAATTTTCGTTTTTTTTCCATTCATTATGCTAATTGTTAAAGTGAAGCAGTGAGCTCATGTTTATACTTCCATAAATCTAATGGTTAAATACATTAATATGTGAGGCCAAATAAAATAAAATAAATAAAAATAAAAAAAGCAATATGATCGAAATTGTATCTACGTCAGGCTCAAGGTTACAATACTGTATATTCACGTTTAGTGCAAACGAGGTGGGAGTGTGTACGAGATGAATCGACCTAAACTGGATCTTTTTTAGTTTATTTTGCTTCTAAACTTAGCGATTAGTTCCAAAACTCTATCACTTTATTCCTCAGTGTATTCTGGAACTGCCAGAATAAAAAAAGTAAAACTACAAAATCGTTATTCGAATTTGTCGTAATAATGTTTGTCGATTATTAATAACTAGCTGAAAAGCCTACTAAAAGTAGGCAAAAACGATTCCTCCGACTCTCCCCGCCACCCACTCCCTCCGACTCCTCCCGCCCCCAGCTCCTCCGACTCATCCCGCCCTCAACTCCTTCCGTCTCCGATTCCGCCGACTCTCCCCACTCCCACGACACCTCCAACCCCTCCGTGCATACATACGGTTGGCGTTTTATGTATACAGGGTGTCTACACTTTCGATGGGCATAACTTCAGGGTTCGATTCTACAAGGTATTTCCAACAAAAACTGTCTCCAAGCAATTTTCTATTAAACCACTCAAAATTCCTTTTTTTTCACTTTAAAGTTTTTCTTCGCGTTTTCGACCTTACGGCACTGATATGGTCATAACTCCCTTATTTCTCCTGAAAATTCAAATCTGACTACACCGTTAGAAAGAGCGTTAAATTCCTAAGCTGCCTAGTGCAAAATCAAAATATTTCAGCAATAAAATAATTTCAAAAAATTAAGTCAAAAAGCCCACTTTAAAAAATTTTTGAAACTTGACTTTCTTCGACCAAAGTTTTCACTCTAAATCCCTGCCCATTTCGATGGGCGCTCTTCGGAGAAAACCTGCTCAAATTGTCACCTTTCCAACTGTCTATCAATTTTTCTTTTTAACATTCTAATTGGAAGAGTAAATCAAGTTTGAATGTCAAAAAACGTGTGTTTTACAAGCAAATCCAGTGTTTTAAGCGGTTTATGTTCCCCCTCGAACTCAAGATGGCTTGACGATTTTGATATCATTTCCTATGTAATTTTTTACGCTGAATAAGATAGTGATACTTCCGAATGGTTCCGACTGCTAGAAAGTGGATTTTTTGAAGAAAACCTTCGTTTTTCGTACATAAAATACGCATTATTCGTAGATAAAGTCGTGAGCATGAAGTAACACCTTTGAACTCGACAAAAACTTCAATCAGCTAGAAATTCTGTGTTTTTGTTGAGTTCAAAGGTGTCACTTTCTGCCCACGACTTTATCTACGAATAATGCGTATTTTATGTACAAAAAACGAAGGTTTTCTTAAAAAAATCCACTTTCTAGCAGTCGGAATCATTCGGATGTATCACTATTTGATTCAGCGTAAAAAATTACATAGGAAAGGATACCAAAATCGTCAAGCCATCTTGAGGTGGAGGGGGACCATACACCGCTTAAAACACTGGATTTTCTTGTAAAACACACGTTTTTTGACATTAAAACTTGATTTACTCTTCCAATTTGAATTTTAAAAAGAAAAATTGATAGACCGTTGAAAAGCTCACAATTTGAGCATGTTTTCTCCAAAGAGCGCCCATCGAAATGGGCAGGGATTTAGAGTGAAAACTGTGGTCGAAGAAAGTCAAGCTTCAAAAAATTTTTATAGTTGACTTTTTGACTTGATTTTTTGAAACTATTTTATTGCTGAAATATTTTGATTTTGCACTAGGTAGCTCAGGAATATAACGCTCTTTCTAACGGTGTAGTCAGATTTGAATTTTCAGGAGAAATAAGGGAGTCATGACCATATCAGTGCCGTAAGGTCGAAAACGCGAAGAAAAAGTTTAAAGTGAAAAAAAAGGAATTTTGAGTGGGTTAAAATAAAATTGCTAGGAGACATTTTTTGTTGGAAATACCTTGTACAATTGAACCCTGAAGTTATGCCCATCGAAAGTGTAGACACCCTGTATAGATAATAATGGGTCGTCAAAAATTTGATTAGTCGATTTGTTCAAAAATTGTGAAATATTAAATATTAGCAAACCTAAGTGATTTCCAAAAGGATTATTACATGATATAGGTACAATTAAAGGAGCAAAATCAAATTCTAATTCAATGATCTTTGTTTTAGTTAATTTATTTTATGACTTGCAACAACCTGAGGAATATTTATTACAGTACTCAGTTCAACGAAGCTTAGATCTATTTATGTATTCATTTAGTTAACACTGTGATCTCTCTTGTGATAGAAGTAATCTTACTGTTATATTAGGATAGGGTACGTTTCAAGTAAATGGTATGAATGTCATATTTATTTGGATGGTTATGCTATAGATTATAGTTAAATATTTTATCTTCTTTCGAAAATAGTCCACCACCATTTCCACCACTCATTTTAGTTTAGGTAAGTACCTCCAGTTTGTGGGCGTCGTCTTCGGTGTCCTGGTCGGGGTATCTTGGCCGGCCCGGGGACGGTCCCCTTGGTGGATTTCCCTTATGTGCCATTAACACATAATAAACTCGGCTGTTGCCCAATATAGGTATACAGACCGTATACCAGACAGGAAGCCAACATGGTGGGTGGGTCCGGGCCTGGTTGGGAACTCCCTGCCAGGCTTCTTGGAGGCCTTGGAGGCTTCTTTTTCTTTTCTCCTTCTTCTTTTTTTATTACTTGCGTTACCGACCAGACCTTCTATCACTTATATATTTTAAATCACGGCCCCTGTCAAACCTATCTCAATTGAGGAGCAGACTGGTGACACTCCAACAGATGTGTACAAGTCAGTACCCTGGGGCTCCCCCGCCTTTAGAACCACGTTGAGATCAGATTGTTGGCCAGTGAACTGGTACAATATAAAACCTACTCTACTACTTCCCTATCCCAATCATTTACAGTCCAATTCAGAGGGCAGTTGCAATCTGATCACTTAATTCCAAAACTTTTGTGGAATAAAGTGGAAAAAAATGGTAATTGAATTTTATGGTATTTATAAATTCATTTAAAAAATGCACGTTTTTCAAACTTTGACCCTCATTTCAAATGCAAAATTCCGGCGACGTAGTGCACAATTAGATAGATTTCCGCGTCGAACAAAATTAGAATCTAGCAAATCGGTTGGAGAACGATTCAGATAAATTTATAAATTTGTGGAAAATTTATATATTAAATGATTCGTATGCTTTCACATTGTGTTCGCTATGAAAACCACATTGAAACATTCTGTCAGGTGCAAACATACCTCCGGGCGACGCCAGCCTTCTTCCACTTCTCTTGGGGAGAATCCTGGATTCTGAGGGAGCGTCCAGTTCCGTAAGATCTCCGCCAGGTCTGATTCCATCACTGAACATCACTTGTTTGGGGACATCAGATTTAGCACGACCTAATGCAAAAGAAGAAGAACATCGTTAAATGAATAATCATTGCAGTAAGCACTTCAGTAGTTAAAAAGTGCTAGTCATATTTAAATTTGTAGACAACAGTTTGTTATCCTCTTTTCATTCAGCATCTCAACTACTCGGAATTCGCGGTACCCATGTGTGTGGAATGAGGAATTTCACCGAATTCTGTTTGCATTTTTCCTGAATAGTTAATGGTGTGATGATTTCGGAAAATAAGTTTCCTTTTATTTTTCGGAGACAATCAAAATTTATGATTTCAAAAAATAACCGGGAAAACGGACCTCTTCAACGTGAAGCGGGAAAGCTCGCTGATTGGCTGTTCGGATTGCCGTCTCCTCCCAGTGTTGCCCGATGGTACGACGAAATCGTGTTATCTAAGAGGAAAGTTACCTATCAAACAAAAACGGGGGAAACCTAATTTTCCCCATCTTGCTTTTTCTATCTTTTTTTCTTCAGTTTCCGATTTCGAACTTTACTGTTTCGTGAAATTTTGCATCTGGGGACTATAGATTTCTCGATCTCAGCGCTTCAAGCGGCCATAAATGAACTATTCCAGGATGACGTCATCCTTCTGGTTTTTTTTTTTCAACATTCATATTTCCTACACTGTTTTGTTTATTCGTTAATTAGGAAGTACGGGCTGAAAGTTTGCCTTAGGAGGTTTTTCAGGTGCTGAATCCGATTTTGGGGTCAAAAATAGGAAATTTCGACATGGTGAAATTCCTTATTTCCCATTTTCCTCTAGCTAGCTGGTAACAAGTAGGAAATATTGAGTTATAAGGTCGCAATATCAATTGTTTACTTGCAAACTTTATGTAGGTAACTTGCCATAGTGACTTCACACTACAAACATCTGTTCCTCTTAGATGCGATGTCCCTTGCAAGTACACTGGGTAAGTGGGTACTATTCATTCAACCCACTGTTCCGATGTAGGTCATACATTTATGAAAGAAGCTGTCACCGTTTCAGAAACCCTTACGCATTCAAACGAAATTAAAACAAGGAATATCAAGACTAGTTTTGAGAGAGATAAGACTGGAACTCCCAGTTGATGGAGTTCCAAGCTAAAAATTTGCGAGTGAAAATAAAACTAGTGGGGCAAATTTAGGATTTTTCATACCTTCTCTTTTGAGAACTCCTGATGGAACCAATACCGAAGGAGGGGGCTGGTTGAGTGAAGAAGCTGCCTGCTGCAGAGGAGGAATCGTCGAACAATAATCCATAGGATTGTTGGGATTCGGCTGCCTTCCTGGAAACCTCTGGTCCTCGCCGACTGAAACAGTTGTTTTACAATGATTCCACCGCAGAGGGCAACTTCAAGGGGTGTCAGGTTGAAAATGGTTCAAGTAAGAAGACAATCACCAAGTAGTGATAGGACATCAGTAAAAAAGGACTAATTTCAAATGATTATTTACAAGAAAACGCTGCAAATCATTGCTCAAAGGTTTATTATTTTCTGTATAGATCACCCTTCTGTATAGATCACTGGTTCTCCATCAATAGCACCTACCACCATCTGTATTCTCCCTTGACCTTCCCTCTCAAATTTCAGTTCCTGCGTTCAATAGGATTGAAAATGGCTTCGGAGCTCACTCAGCTGATCAGTGCTCTGAAGAGTGAAGAAGATCTCCTGGAATGCTGGAGACGCCTGGAAGAGCACTTCTATTCAATATAATTGAAAATGGGTTTGGAGCTCACTCAGCTGATCAGTGATGTGAGGAGAGAAGAAGATCTCCTCGAATGCTGGAGACGCCTGGAAGAGCACTTCCATTCAATAGCATTGAAAATGGCTTCGGAGCTCACTCAGCTGATCAGTGATCTGATCAGTGAGCAATGATTTGCAGCGTTTTTTACCTACCAACATTTTTTTACCTACCAACTTTTTTTTAACTACCAACTATTGGTAGGTACCTACTACCTACCACACCATAATGGCTTCACACCTCCACAATCAAGTTTATCATAAAGAACTAAACGTTTCACACTCGATTCGAAAAATAGAAAGCTTGATAATATAATTTCCATATTATGGAAATTTGATTACTGGTTACGCAGAAGGCAAAACTGTATACAAATCGAAGAAATGAACAGCGATCGCATTTTAGTCAGATAAAATTTGAACGGCGATTAGACCTCTTTTGCGATTTACACTCATGATTCTGTTTTATCGGAGGAAAACCTTCAAGTACTCGTAGGGACCGAACGGTTTGTCCTACAGAGCTCCGGGAGGTCTCAAAATTTATTAAAAATTCAGTACTATTTAAAATTGGTGAAAAAACTATACCTTTATTTCGAGAGTTTTCGAGCTAGGGCACTCTTGAAAATTTCAACCCTTAATTTTCACCCCTTAGAAGTGACCGACATCAACCAAAAGCTTCGCGGCACAACTAGACTCCAAATGGAGCCCATATACCAAATTTGAACCAAATCGGTCTAGGGTTGCCAAGAAAAGTGCCGCGGACGGCGGACGGACGGAAAATTTTTTATTCGATTTTCAGATTCTACGTACCTTGAAACGTAAAACATCAAATTTTGAGGGGGGGTTATAGTTTTAATTTTTCTTGGTCGATTCCAAAGGTTCATTATTGAAAATAATAAACCAAAATGTGTGATACCCCAATCTGAGTTTATCACGATCAAACCAAATGATGTTAACATCGGAGCATGAGAAATAAAAATTCTTGAAAAAATAAGAAAATCGTTAGTACGAAATATCCACGTTATGATCCTTTGATGTGATCCTCGTTCAATGTAAATTATTTTGAAAAGTGCTCAGATTGACTTAATATTTCTTACCAGCTACATCTCCTTGCTGAGCTAATGACGTCATAATAAAATGCATGCACTTCTCCAATCTCGTCATTAATCGGTCATTTTCTTCCGCCATTTTCATGTTGGCGCGGTTCAGTTCAGAATATTTGAGCGCCAAATCGTTTACAGCCATCACAATAGGTTGAATATAAGATGTCAGCCTCTCCGATCGATCTTGATCGATTTCATTTTCCGGATTCAGACAAAACTCGACGAAGGAGTATTCAGTTTTGCTGACCAATTCGAGCAATTTGCAAACGTACTCGTCAGCTTGATCGTATGAGGTTTTGGCCTTTGCGCGGTCTGTACGTGGCTTTTCCATGTTTTGAAGAGGTAACAGCTCGAAATCAAAACCTCTTTCCAACTTCACAGACAACCAAAATGACAATTTCCGAGTGAAATTCAAAATTTTCCAGAACAAATTCAAGATTTTCCATTCCAAATCACCGGTTTTCTAATGCAAATGCCTTGCCATGAAAGTGCTAACAAAATATACAGTTTAGATATGGATATCCTACTATTATTTAGGTGTGGATACTCTACTAGTGTGGATACTCTACTAGAGCGGATATGGACCATTAATACCATTGGTGGCTACACCAACAGCACCACCACACCACCAACAGCAACTATTTTATTTTTGAAAACTCAATTTCAAAATCAGAGTTTATCTCTAAAACTTGATATCAGTGTTTTGTTATCTTGAAATGTACCTCCATTTTTGATAGGTAGGTACGTTTGTTTCATCAGGGTTATATCCATTATTAGTCAACAAATTAAGCTCGCCTGCTCAACAGAAAAAAAACTCCATATGAGCCACCATAGAGACAAAAGAAAATGTCGAATAGAGTTTCCAAAATCGATATAATATTAGATGCAAAATATCGATATTTAGAAATATTGATATTATATTGGAAAATTGTCAAACCCCATAAGGTCCACGGTAGTAATTTTATATGGGCATATTTTGAGAGAAAGACACGGAACTTTGATTTTGGAGGACATTTTGGTGTTTTGTCCTTGTGATGCGATTGTGAGGAGAGTCTAGCCCCCAGAAAGTGTTGTCGGGTTTCAGCGCTACCTACCACAGCGAACTACCATCCTTATCAGCTCGATGTGAGCGTGGTCAAGCGGAATTTCTGAAAAGTAGGCTTACCTCGGTGTTACCGCTCATTTCTAAATTTGGCAGCTCCTTGTTCCCTGCCTTTTGGTTTATTATTTCTAATAATAAGCCTATGTGATCGTATCGCAAAAAATTTTTATAACCCCCCCTCAAACTTTGTCACTTTACGTTTCAAGGTGCGTAGAATCCAAATTTGCAATGTCCGTCCGCCGTCCGGGCCATAAAATGCCTTAGAATCGGTCTAAAAAACCCGTTCTTTTGCACATAGACTCCATTTGGGGTCTAGTTGGTCCTAACGTCGAACTATTCCGATCGCTTAATTCGTATAGAAGTTATGGGCAAATAACCGACCAAAAAAGAGGTTTTTGCTCAAATATGCGTGGGTTGACATTTTCCAAGTATTTTTCTTCATGTTGGATGGTTGGTGGCTTTATAGACGATTAGATAGAAAAATAATAAACCATTAAAATAATAAAATAATAAACCATAAAAAGAATAAACGTACGATAAATCAGAAACACGAGTGTGAATCGCAAAAGAGGTCTAATCTCCGGATGGTTGGTGGCTTTATAGACGATTACATAGAAAAAAACGCTGCATAAAAAATAATAAACCATTGTGTAATAATTTGCAGCGTTTTTAAATTGCGAGGAAAAGGAACTTGTTATTGCATTTTTGTGTTTTGTAGTGACGAATCAAGCAGAATGCATTATTATAGTGGAGATAACTGCAAGTTTATAATCTTGGGATAACAGCAAATTAGACGAGTGACGGTAAAGCGGTCGCGAGCGTGATCACCTGATAAGATATCAGAAATGGTAGTTCATTGAAGTGGCGGTAGGTAGTGCTTAAACCCACAACACTTTCTGGGGGCTAGACTCTCCTTCGATAGTGTAGATGTTTCCGCTACCCTGGTAGTCTCAGTAGCAAAATATGACTAAAAGTACAGTATTTTAGCATAAAACTCGATTTTCTCAAACCAGTTTCCTCTCATTTTCAGGGGGACAAAAAAAAATGTATACGAAAAAAATGTTGCGAATTAGTGGAAGAATCTACCGCTGGATTTCTTCCCTGCCTGTAGCCTGTGTAGACACCTAGTATAAGGTTTCGTCTGGAAAAGGTGAAAAATGAGTAATAACAGTGGGCGCCTTCAAAGATTGTGTATACTATCCTGCGATATTATGAATCGAATCCGTCCATTGAGTTTGGAGTCAAACAGAGACGAGATTTGAGGAGCAAAGCGTTTCCTATCCATTCTTCTCCCTTATTTCTAACATACCCTTTGAAAAATGTCTGTTTTTACTTCAGTTGGCAATAGTGGCCCACTTCGGACACCAAAGATAAAATGTTTTTCAGAATGCAGCCTTAAAAATGATGTGTTCCGCGATTTTGGTTTTACGCGACAACAAGCGGAAGAAGGTTCACAATAAACGAGCGAAATGAAAAATGCTCATCTAAAACTTCTGCTAGCTACACTTCGTCAATTGCAGCGAATGAGATTGGCTCCTTCAGCGAGTGGTTACTAGAGTGTTCACTCGACCCTATGCCTTCCATCTACTCGGATTTTAGACACAACCTGCATAACAATGCAGAAACTTTTCCAACACTTACGTTTCAAAACACTTCAAGTTTCGAGAAAACCTACACTTTAAATAATAATGTAGAAAACCTTCAATAAGAATTTAAAAAAAACTTTAAAACTATGATTTGAAATATTGGAAATACTTGGATTTATTTAGGAAAACCTCAAATTTGATCCGGAAAATCATTAATTTGACTCAAAATTGCAACACACCAACTTTGAGAGGAAACATTATAAGGAGTGCGCGTGAAGGTAACTGTGGATGTTACGAGCAGCGTGACGAATTCCCGTTATCTTCTTCCAAAATCACGGATGTTTATCAGCTCGAAACCTGTTTCTTGTTGACTGTCTATTGCACATAGCAGGCAGAATTGATTTTATTACAACAAACAAACTGATAAACAGTCGACAACAGCATTCTGTGCCACAGGATTACTATTCTAGCAGGTTTTAGCAAATTTTCGAAGAAAATTAAGCTAGTGCAATGGACTCAACATTTTAAGCGTGGAATTCTTTGAAATTTTCTTTCAGAACATTCTAGAACGATTCATGTAGTTTTTCCGAAAATCGTGTATATTTAATCTAAGCGATAAAGATGACGAGTTCTACGGACAAAAAATATATTCCAAGGGGTTGTCGATGTTTTTCGTGGAAATAAACGTCATAATAATAGTAATATATATACCATTTTCTCGTCAAATTGGAGGTTTTACACACCAAATTGGAGGGTTTACACCAAATTGGAGGATGACAGGAATACATGATTTAATTCTGGGAAAGCAGTAACAACAAATTAAACGGAGTAGGTATTTCCAGAAGCACCTGGGTTTTCGCCTTCCAAGCAGGCTAGAGGCGCGGCTCTCAAAATCGATGTGAAACGAACCATTTCCGTCATCCTCCAATTTGAAATGGGAAAAACTTCAATTTAAAATGAATAATCTTTAAATTAATTTGTAAAACCTCCAAATTGATGTGTAAAACGTCCAATTCGGTGTGAAAAACCTCCAATTTTACTTGTAAATGCTATATTATAGGAACAACACCAAAATACAAAAATAGTGCAAAAATGGCTGATATCATCATTTTGGGCACCAGCAACGCGTTTATCCAAAAACGTATTAACTCAAACATAGTCATGAGGGTTCTTACTCTATGAGTTCGTGGAGTCGAGTAGAACATGACTATGGACTACTAAAACTTTTGTAGAGTATTTTTTGAGGACTTTGATGTACCTATTTAAAAAATGGAAACTGAAAATTTGCTCATTCACGCATGCTGCACGAATTTTTCTCGTTCGATTGATTCCGAATATAAAAAATACAGTTTAAATCATCATTGAAGCCCCCTCCCCCAAAGAAAAACTCGAACATTTCCTGTCTTTGATAATAATAATATTGGCAAAAACAAGTTATCCAAGATTATTACCTCGAAATATGATGGTGAAGCAGGGTTGGCACACTCTGGCCTCCTGGAACTCCATATACTCAAGGGGAGCTTTGAGACAGCAACATTTCGAGCACAAGACCTTCAAAATATAATATTCAAAATCACGTTCGTGTCGATGTCCAATGGTAGGTACATAAATTATGAGAGCAGATAAATTTACGAGTACATAGAGTTTTGAAACTAATTACTGATTTTACTCACGAAAATCAAGACTTATTAAAAAATGATGCATTCTTGTAATGTAAGACAGTTAGATTCATAAGAGTCAGAACGGTCGCAACAACAGGCAACAGTGTTGAGTTAGAAAAGTTAGTCTTTTGGCGATAAGATAAAGTTGAAAATAATCCAATCAGACCATCAAAAACAGAAATTCTCAAAATTTTCACTTGTGCCGGTCTTGAACTGTGCCAGTCATATAGGTAGAATAGAAATTTTTTCAGTTATCGAAGTTTCATCAGTCAGTTATACATAAAGTAAATTCATTAAATTTAGAAGTAGAATAGAATAGAAGTAAAGAAGAAAGTTATAGTCAGTTATAGTCATAGTTATAGTTTCAGTTACAGTTATAGTCAGTTATACATAAAGTAAATAGAATAGAAGTCAGTTATAGTTATAGAGTCAGTTATAAATAAAGTAAATAGAAGTAGAAGTAGAATAGAATACATAAAGTAATACAAGTACATAGTTATACATAAAGTAGATAGAAGTAGAAGTACAATAGAATACATAAAGTAATAGAAGTACATAGTTATATATAAAGTAGATAGAAGTAGAATAGAAGTCAGTTATAGTTATAGAGTCAGTTATACATAATGCAAATAGAATAGAAGTTTTTTCAGTTCTAGAAAGTTATAGTTATAGAGTCAGTTATGCATAAAGTAAATTCATTAAATTTAGAAGTAGATTAGAATAGAAGTAGAATAGAATTTATAAGTAGAATAGAATAGAAGTAGAATAAATAGAAATTTTTTCAGTTATCGAAGTTTCATCAGTGAGTTATACATAAAGTAAAATTCATTAAATTTTACAATGTGTAACAACGAAAAATTTGAAAACTGTAAACTTCTTCATATTCCTTCGCTAACAAAACTGATAAATTAAAAGGATTCGTTACTAATGTAGTAGGGTCGCTGAACATTTCTCCCCATGCCAAATTAAATTTTGAAAAAATTAAAATAATAATATTAGGTATTTAATAATAATATTAATACTTTTGTTTTCAAGACTTTGAACATATTAAGTTCAAAGTCTTGCAAAACAAAAAGTATTTTGTAAACAAATTACTAATGGAAGGAAGTTTTTCTAATCGGTTTGAAACCAGGCACCTGTTGTTTTTATCAACGATAAACACCACCAGTTTTCCTTATTCACACGTTCTTTCTTTTTCACTTCCATTCAAGCGTTCCGAATAGTCTCATCGCGAAATTTTTAACCGTCACGTTTACTACATTTACTCCAGAAACTTGGGCTATCTTGAACATGTGCAGATTCCATACTTACTCTATATGAAGCTCATCTGATGAAAGATGAAGAAGCAAATAAATATACGAAAATTCTAAACACCATTTCTAAAACGATCGATGTACACAATTCCCATTGAGACTTGGCTACTAGAATAATTACACTTACGAGACCACAAGCGCGGCAATGGTGTCTCCTTCGGATCATCGTGAATTTCAGTTGGCACTGCATACACAATTCACTGTCTGTGTCTGGAACCCAAAACGGCGGGGTTTTTCCGAGGCGGATTTCACTGTTCATTTGAGCTGTCGAACCTGAAATTTCGTCCAAGACAGCATGAAGAAAATATCAAACCAAAAGAATTGTGAATCGGTAGGTGTAAAAATTAAACTAAAACGCTGCAAATTATTGTACGAAGGTTTATTATTTTTCTATACCGGGTGTCCCAGAAGTTATGGTCCAACCTTTTTATCTCCGTTGTTTTGAGGGGTAGACAAAAACTTCAAGCGATAACCCCCTTAATTTTTTACGAGGAATTCAACTATCACACTTTCGCGCATTGAGCACCTACGCAATTGTGCGCAACGCACACCAACTTTGTTATTTCAAATGGGAACCCCTATTTTTTATTGCAGATTCGGATTCTACGCAAAATTTCATGAATTTTAGACCCATCAATCGAGTTTTTTGGTTGCGCACAACCCGTCCAGTGAGCGTGCAAACATGCGCAACCCCTGGATTGCGCCAAAATTGAGATGGAGGTAGACCCCAAGTGTGATACATGTTTTTTCATTAATTTTCGACGCTGAATCACGTGGTGGTATCCATTTTCGGATTTTACTCAAATTTCTCGAAACGGCGGCCGAAAAATGAGTAGTTTTTAATACAGGGTGTCCGCAAATTCGTGCACAATGCACACCAACTTTGTTATTTCAAATGGAAACCACATTTTTTTGTTGCAAATTCGAATTCTGCGACAAATTTCATAAACAATTCACCCCTTGAACGAATTTTTTCATCGCGCGCAACATGCTTCAGCGCTATTTTTCAACCCCGAATCCGGGCAAGATATCTGTTTTATTATTCAACTTGATTTTATGGCGACTATTGCCGGAATAATAAATTTTTCTAATCAAAACTCACCATTTATTGGTCATTTAACTCTCAATGTGGATCGAGTTATAATTTTAAAATAATTAGTAATTGAAAATGGTTACTCAAAGAAATCGCGACTTGAATCATTTGAGAGCAAGCAGGCATTCAGGGGTTTATTCCTTGATTTCTTGTTTACATTGTTTACTTTGGAATAAGTGGATAGTTGCCTAATACAAATGAGATACTTTGAAGCTTGTATCGACTTGTCATCCCTCCACCAGTCAGATTCTGACGATAAAACAGGCTCAACTATGTACCTAGTTTTCAGCCGCCGTTTCGAGAAAAATGAGTAAAATCCGAAAATGGATACCACCACGTGATTCAGCGTCGAAAATTAATGAAAAAACATGTATCACACTTGAGGTCTACATCCATCTCAATTTTGGCGCAATCCAGGGGTTGCGCATGTTTGCGCGCTCACTGGACGGGTTGTGCGCAACCAAAAAACTCGGTTGATGGGTCTAAAATTCATGAAATTTTGCGTAGAATCCGAATCTGCAATAAAAAATAGGGGTTCCCATTTGAAATAACAAAGTTGGTGTGCATTGCGCACGATTGCGCAGGTGCGCAATGCGCGAAAGTGTGATAGTTGAATTCCTCGTAAAAAATTAAGGGGGGTTATCGCTTGAAGTTTTTGTCTACCCCTCAGAACAACAGAGATAAAAAGGGTGGACCATAACTTCTGGGACACCCGGTATAGATCTGTCGTCTGCTAAGAACACGGCTTTGCCAACGTTACCACCAATCAGCATGAAGAAAAACATCGATCGCATTTCGGTCAGCTACAATTTGAACGGAGATTAGGCCTCTTTTGCGATTCACGCTCGTGTTTCTGATTTATCGTAAGTTCAACCCTTAAGTTTGTGTAGGGAGCGAACAGTTTGTCCTATAGGGCTCCGCGTGGTTTCTAAAAATTCAATACTATTTTAAATTGATGGAAAAACAATAATTTTATATCGAAATTTATCGAGTTAGGGCGTTTTTAAAATTTCAACCCTTAGAAGTGACCTACATCAACCAAAATCTTCGGGGCACAACTAGACCCCAAATGGAGCCCACATTCCAAATTTCATCAAAATCGGTCAATGTTAAGTGAGGAAAATGCCGCTTACGGCGAACGGACGGCCACATTTTGGTTTATTATTTTCAATAATGAACCTTTGGAATCGACCAAGAAAAAAATTTTCAACACCCCCCTCAAAATTTGATGGTTTACGTTTCAAGGTACGTAAAATCCAAAAATCGAATAAAAATTTGGCCGTCCGTCCGCCCTAAGCGGCACTTTCCCCACTTAGCATTGACCGACTTTGATGAATTTTGGTATGTAGGCTCCATTTGGGGTCTAGTTGTGCCCCGAAGATTTTGGTTGGTGTAGGTCACTTCTAAGGGTTCAAAAATGAATTTTGAAAACGCCCTAACTCAAAAAATTTTGATATAAAGGTATTGTTTTTCCTTCAATTTAATATTCTATAGAATTTTTTGAGACCACGCGGAGCTCTGTAGGACAAACCGTTCGCTCCCTACGAGAATTTAAAGGTTTTACGTATGATAAATCAGAAACACGAGTGTGAATCGCAAAAGAGGCCGAATCTCCGTTCAAATTAAAGCTGACCGAAATGCGATCGATATTTTTCTTCATGTTGGATGGTTGGTGGCTTTGCAGACGAGTGATCAATATAGAAAAAAACCTTTTTAACAAAAAATGGACCGACCTCAAAAATGATGTCCGTGAACACCAAAAAGGAAAAAATAATAAACTTAGCGAAAACACACTGATGTATTAGGTTGTTGGATATAAATATCTTGTCAACAGATGGTATGTTGGATTACCAAATATTATTTGTAATGTGATTCACACTCATTGTCACACTCATATCCTCCATCATACGATAGCAGTGACGTACTACCCAATAGTTTTGGAACACTCATCTCTACTCGTATTCATGTTTTGTAATACTCACCAGATCATGTGAGTATTACTCAATAACCACAGTGTATCCAGATAGGTAGGTAGGTACGCATTGAAGTCGCCGCCGTGCCCACCTGTAGACACAAACTAATCACCTTCCTTGCTCGATGATCTGGTTAGCATTACAAGAGTAAGTACCTACCATTGAGTTACAATGTGCTCCCCAAACTATCAGGTACCTAGTACGTCTCTGCTGCCATATGAGTATGATAGTAAGTGTGAACCTCCCTAGGAATGGTTGTGACGAGTAATTTGAGACTCTATTATTACATGATACTGTTTATTTTATTGGTGGATATATTATATTGTAGCAACATACCTTCGGAATCGTTGTTACCTAATTAACGTTCAAAACCGTCCACAATTTTAGACAAAAAGATATATACGTTCATACTCGGTGTGGAAGCATGTCTGTAGTATGGGAGGTATGTACCTATATTTCCGAAAACGAATAAAATGTTGGTAAGTAGAACATCTAGGAGACGTTTGTGTCTACAGGTGGGCACGGCGGCGACTTCAATGCGTACCTACCTACCTGTCTGGATACACTGTGGTTATTGAGTAATACTCACATGATCTGGTGAGTATTACAAAACATGAATACGAGTAGAGATAAGTGTTCCAAAACTATTGGGTAGTACGTCACTGCTATCGTATGATGGAGGATATGAGTGTGACAATGAGTGTGAATCACATTACAAATAATATTTGGTAATCCAACATACCATCTGTTGACAAGATATTTATATCCAACAACCTAATACATCAGTGTGTTTTCGCTAAGTTTATTATTTTTTCCTTTTTGGTGTTCACGGACATCATTTTTGAGGTCGGTCCATTTTTTGTTAAAAAGGTTTTTATTTTATTATTTTTCCATTTTATATTATTTTTTATTTTTCACTTTTTAGTGGTCCTCGATTTGAATCAGAAATTAATTTACCCGCAGTTTTTCGATCAGTTTTTGCAATGTAGATCTACTTCAATACTGAGCATCATTTCAGTAAGGTGAACTAGAAGCCATAGGGTGGACGACATTTTGTAATCCGGATCAATTTCCATACGTGTAGATGAGTTTCCGTTTATGGATCAGTTTCAGGAGGTATTGGGGTCACTTTCCTTTTTAGCCATCCACTCTCATATCCCTTAACTGTTCGACTTCCCTCATATATCGTAGGTACTTGGTAGTTCTGACAACACAATTCAACAACTCAACCATGACTTGATTGACGAGGGAGCTAAGTGCTACATCCACTTGATAGAAAACCCATCATCACCTAACTGCACTATATACCTCATATTTGGTACGGCACTATTCAGTTCTGACGATCTCCTATACCATTACCTACCCTACTATTTATGAATGACGAAGAAGCGATGTGCTACACCCACTTGGTAGAATACCCTCTCATCACCTAACTGTACTATATACCTCATATTTGGTACAGCACAATGTACTTCTGAAGATCTCCTATACCATTACCTACCCAACTATAGTATGGATGATGAGGAAGCTATGTGCTACCCCCACTTGGTAGAATACCCTCTCATCACCGAGTTCTACTATATACCTCATATTTGGTACGGCACTATGCAGTTATGACAATCTCCTATACTATTGCCTACCCAACTATATTATGGATGACGAGGAAGCTATGTGCTAAACCCACCTGGTAGAATACCCTCTCATCACCTAACTGTACTATATACCTCATATTTGGTACAGCACAATGTACTTCTGAAGATCTCCTATACCATTACCTACCCAACTATATTATGGATGACGAGGAAGCTATGTGTTACACCCACTTGGTAGAATACCCTCTCATCACCGAGTTGTACTATATACCTCATATTTGGAATGGCACTACGCAGTTATGGCAATCTCCTATACTATTGCCTACCCAACTGTATAATGGATGACGAGGAAGCTATGTGCTACACCCACTTGGTAGAATACCCTCTCATCACCTAACTGTACTATATAACTCATATTTGGTACAGCACAATGTACTTCTGAAG
This sequence comes from Apolygus lucorum, assembly GCA_009739505.2. Classification (NCBI taxonomy): domain Eukaryota; kingdom Metazoa; phylum Arthropoda; class Insecta; order Hemiptera; family Miridae; genus Apolygus; species Apolygus lucorum. Next base: position 38,742,405 of record CM019170.2, on the reverse strand, counting down.
ATCTCCTATACCATTACCTACCCAACTATATTGTGGATGACGAGGAAGCTATGTGCTACACCCACTTTGTAGAATACCCTCTCATCACCGAGTTGTACTATATACCTCATATTTGGTACAGCACAATGTACTTCTGAAGATCTCCTATACCATTGCCTACCCAACTATATTATGGATGACGAGGAAGCTATGTGCTACACCCACTTGGTAGAATACCCTCTCATCACCAAGTTGTACTGTATACCTCATATTTGGTATGACACTATGCAATTATGGCAATCTCCTATACTATTGCCTACCCAACTATATTATGGATGAGGAGGAAGCTATGTGCTACACCCACTTGGTGGAATACCCTCTCATTACCGAGTTGTACTATATACCTCATATTTGGTATGACACTATGCAATTATGGCAATCTCCTATACTATTGCCTACCCAACTATATTATGGATGAGGAGGAAGCTATGTGCTACACCCACTTGGTGGAATACCCTCTCATTACCGAGTTGTACTATATACCTCATATTTGGTATGACACTATGCAATTATGGCAATCTCCTATACTATTGCCTACCCAACTATATTATGGATGAGGAGGAAGCTATGTGCTACACCCACTTGGTAGAATACCCTCTCATCACCAAGTTGTACTGTATACCTCATATTTGGTATGACACTATGCAATTATGGCAATCTCCTATACTATTGCCTACCCAACTATATTATGGATGAGGAGGAAGCTATGTGCTACACCCACTTGGTGGAATACCCTCTCATTACCGAGTTGTACTATATACCTCATATTTGGTATGACACTATGCAATTATGGCAATCTCCTATACTATTGCCTACCCAACTATATTATGGATGAGGAGGAAGCTATGTGCTACACCCACTTGGCAGAATACCCTCTCATTACCTAACTGTACTATTTTATTTCTATTATTTGGTACGGCACTATGCAGTTCTGACGATCTCCTATACCATTACCTACCCAACTATATTATGGATGAGGAGGAAGCTATGTGCTACACCCACTTGGTAGAATACCCTCTCATCACCTAACTGTACTATTTCATTTCTAATATTTGGTACAGCACTATGCAGTTCTGACGATCTCCTATACCATTACCTACCCAACTATATTATGGATGAGGAGGAAGCTATGTGCTACACCCACTTGGTAGAATACCCTCTCATCACCTAACTGTACTATTTCATTTCTAATATTTGGTACAGCACTATGCAGTTCTGAAGAATCTCCTATACCATTACCTACCCAACTATATTATGGATGAGGAGGAAGCTATGTGCTACACCCACTTGGTAGAATACCCTCTCATCACCTAACTGTATAATTATATCCCTAATATTTGGTACGGCACTATGCAGATCTGACGATCCCCTACACTGTTACCTACCCAATCGTGTTATTTGTGTTGAGAGAGCTATGTGCTACACCCACATGGTAGAATACCTAACTAACAGTACTATGATTATCCTTCATATTTGGTAGGAAAACTCACATACTCGAGCATTGATAAACACGTTTGATACGGCTCATGCAGGTTCTGAGCGAATAACCCAGTATAATTTCCCCCTTTCTCATCACTGCAGCACCTTTTAGTTATCGGAACCCCCCTCATATAGTATATCATTTTAAAGCTTACAATCAGACCTTTAATTTGACTATACACAAATGGTCCTCCATCGACTCAGTCGGAAGTCACAGGGCAAGAAGAGTGAATGCGGACCGATATTCCCGAAAACGGGATCCACGTTTTTCAACTTCATTCACAAATTTTCGATACTTCTAACAAAGCAAAATGAAATCTGTTTGAAACGGGACCACCACGGATACTGGAAGAACAAATTTCAAAAAGAACCAGACAGATTGGTACCAGAATAAAGAAATGCAAGCGACTCGGACATACAAAAAAAAAAAAAAAAAAAAAAATCGTCGTCCCACGACAACCCGAATTGAGTACCTCCTCTTTCGCGCGCCTTCGGCGCGTTGAAGTCGGTCAAAAACGCTGCAAATTATTACACAATGGTTTATTATTTTTTAATTTTCTATATAGATCACTTGTCTGCAAAGCCACCAACCATCCAACATGAAGAAAAATATCGATCGCATTTCGGTCAACTTTAATTTGAACGGAGATTAGGCCTCTTTAGCGATTCACACTCGTGTTTCTGATTTATCGTACGTCCAAACTTTAAATTCTCGTAGTGAGCGAACGGTTTGTCCTACAGAGCTCCGGGTGGTCTCAAAAAATTTCAAAAATTCTATAGAATCTTAAATTGAAGGAAAAACATTACCTAAAGGTAATTCAAAATTTTTTGAGTTAGGGCGTTTTGAAAATTTCAAAATTGATTTTGGAACCCTTAGAAGTGACCTACATCAACCAAAATCTTCGGGGCACAACTAGACCCCAAATGGAGCCTACACACCAAATTTCATCCATATCGGTCAATGCTAAGTGGCAAAAGTGCCGCGTACGGCGGACGGACGGCCAAATTTTTATTCGATTTTTGGATTCTACGTACCTTGAAACGTAAATCATAAAATTTTGAGGTGTTAAAAAAAAAATTTCTTGGTCGATTCCAAAGGTTCATTATGGAAATAATAAACCAAAAGTAGGTATATAGTATGAATTCTCCATTTAATCCATATCGCCGCCAAGTATCTTGTACTCATATTGCAAAAGACAATTTTTCGGCGGACTCACTTTGATGATCGAGAATGTCGTCGTCTGGTTGGTTTTGACGGATCTGATACCATGGAAGTAACGGTATGTTTTACTAATCATACTCCTCGCATTGCTAGGACATTTCATAAAAGTGCAGAACGTTTACAACTTAACCCTTTAGGGACTGATTTACGGGACGCGCGTCGGCCACCCAGGCCTCTATTAAAATTTCATCGCCAACCCCCCTGGCCTGAATTATTTCGCCAAAATCGGCGGGTGCGCTGCGCTCGCAGTTTTTCTTATATTTCTCAGCTCAGCTTTATCAAATTTTTACACAATAATCTTTATATATTCATTGATGTTATGACTAGTCAACATTGAATTATAAACAGGCATTGAAGGTTTGTAGTTAACAGAAACCAAAAAATTATATGTAAAAAACGTTCAATGCAAAAAATGAAGGTAGGTGCCTTTGCAGCAGAAAATTAAAAGTAATACTTACAGCAGGTACATAAGTTCTAATAATTTTTATTGAAATAATAACTATGTATTAGTACTTTTTCTTGGTGTGGTAGAGCCTGAAACACGGATCTACACAAACACCCAATATCAAAACTTCGCGTTAACTAATGTCTACAGGTGACACACGTTTGAAAGGGTGCTGAAGAGGTAAGGGGGGAAGGGAGGGTTGGAAAAGAGGTACAACGGTCAAACAACAATTCAGAATAGTGGTAGTACCAACAAAAATCCAATAGATAGCAGGGGAGGTGAGAAACAGACACATTATTGTAGAAAAAACAGGCGACGGATATATCCGTCGCTGGGCCTCCTGAGCAGATTGGGGCTGACGGATATATCCTTCGGTAGTCCCTAAAGGGTTAATAGAGTCGGTACAGCTGTATGTAGGGACTGCGGAACCAAATATAAACTTCGAACAGTTTAATGCAGTGACAATTAATACACTGACAAAACTCAGTCCTTACGTCCAGTACCCTTACCGGTGTATCTCCCTGGAGTGGGAAGCACCATTTTAACAGTGTAAAATATCCATGAAACATGGAAAAATAACGATAACCGTGCTATTACTGGTTAAGTTCCATACACCAGGAAGCGCCCTTACCAATCCAGTTCCACAAACTGGGAAGAATCGTTTCATGGAGTGGCTCTGGACTAGAAAGGGATCTTCTTGACTTCTTAGGTTAGCATTGTTCAGTAAGGAATGCTGGTAATTCAAATATCTTGCTCCATTGTCAAATGAAGAGTAAACGAAAATATCTTCATTTTGGTGCAGTCACTTGGTGTCAGATTTCACAACTAAAGTTGTTTTTTTTTAATTATTATTATTGGGACGGGGCAAGCCCTTAGTCACTTAGACCATAAGTTTGATCTATTGTGACAAACTAAAGTTGTTACATCCAGCCTTAAACCGAATCAACCCTAATTTCACAGAAACCAGACTACAATGATAGACCAAAGAGAGAGAGATAGAGAGGAGCTAAGGGGGCTCAGAAAGCTCTGCATAGCAAATTGGAAGTGGTTATTTTGATTTTGGAGGACTCCAATAGTTTGATCTACTTTAAAAATGCTTCTTAATTGACGAGGAAGCAAACATCTAGAAATACGAGATTTTGTATAGATAAATTACAAACGCAAACCATATTTTAAACTTGTAATTGAGTTTTTCGTAACAGGACAGGGGAAGGGTGAATCGTTTCAAGGGAATCCTCAGGAACTAGCAGAACCGGGTGCATGTAGAAGATTGAGTTTTACCTTCCATGTTGGTAGGCGTGGGACTCTCTTCGCTCTCTGTTCCTTCTCTGATGTTGAGTGACAGAGAAGAAGGTCTACTCGGACCAGCAGCCACGGAAGTTTCAAAAACTGGTTCCTCGACGGCCACTGAGATTGTTTCCTGCGGATGGATAATTTCAAGACTATAAGAAACATTAGAGCTTGAGCAATTAGAGCTTGAGAATAATATAAAGAACCACTCCTACCTTTTTTTACAAAAATGTCAAAAAACATTCAAAATGTTGTGTCAAAGAGGACCCAGGGTTGTTAGTACTCTGGGAATTTTCACCGGTTCAGAAACTCTTGTCGCAAATAGAATCTTATTGTTTCTTAATAATTTGACATCTTAATCTCAGGAGAGTCTAGCCCCCAGAAAGTATTGTCGGGTTTCAGCGCTACCTACCGCCACTTCAGCGAACTACCATCCTTTGTAGCTCGATGTGAGCGTGGTCAAGAGGCATTTCTGAAAAGTAGGCTTACCTCGATTTTACCACTCTCGAATTTCTAAGTTTGGCTGTTTAGTTGTTATTTATTTTTAGACACACATCAAGTTCACCACTAGTGTATTCAAATCAATTGTAAAACTCAAAAATAAATGTTCTTGAGTCGACTAAGTCCATGTACATTGCTACATTGTAATCTTAGGATAACTGCAAGTTAGAGGAGCGGCGGTAATGCGGTTGCGAGCGTGATCACCTGATAACATATCAGAAATGTTAGTTCATTGAAGTGGCGGTTGGTAGCGCTGAAACCCGACAACACTTTCTGGGGGCTAGACTCTCCTTAATCTCACACTACAAAATCCATCGTTTAAGTACACCATGTGATACATTTTTGGCCCTAAATTAGTTTTTCATGTGTTAAGATGAAATAAAGAAACAAATAGTACCAAATACGAATACAAATAATGAAATCATCTTCAATAAAAATCAATTCGTCTATTGCAAAGATACGATAACTCAGTCCCGGATGATCAATCAAATGTCCCTATCAAAATTGACACATGTATGAGTTGACATTAGTCAAATCCAGAGTGCGAATGAGATCAATTTTACATCATGTGTAGAGACAGGATTTTTCATGCAGCATAAGTATACTCCTGCTCAAAATTAAAGCACCTCCATCCATTTCTTACTTTGATTCCTTCGTTTTTCATTAACTTATCGAGTTTTTATACATTTGTACACATTGTTTGCAAACACAGGAGGGATAAGGTGGCAAAAAGGATACATTCATGAAGAAAAAAAGGGAGAAGAAAAAAAGAACAAAGAGCAAAAGAAGGGGAAACGATGACAAAAAGAAGGGAACAAACGAAGACATGGATGATTGTACTCTAATTTTGAGGAGTGTGTGTCATAGAAACTGCAGGAAATACCAATGTTATGTGATAAAAATATACGACGTAGAACAGTATTGCAATGTTGTAACGATCCTCTGAGAGGAGGAACTGTTCATTCCTGTTCATCTTAGGAAGATGAAATTGGCAACGGATTAGATCATAAAGAAGTCAATCCAGCATCAACCATTACATACAACAGTGTGGACTAACCTCCTGGGGTGACGCTACAGGAATATTCTCAGTCGGAATAGATTTCTCTACGTTTTCATTGAATTCATTCTCAGCCGTAGAGGAAGTAACGATGTCATCAACTGGATCAGAGGGTGGGCTCGCTATCGGTTCAGGAGTCCAAGTCAGAGAACTGTCGTAGGGCGTGGAATCAAATGCAGGCTGTGGTTCTGCTAGATTTACTTGAACAACTTCTTCAGGAAGTGCAACAGTCGCAGTTTCTTCAGGAGGTTCTTCAGCGAGTACAATAGGTTCGGGAGGGAGCGCCTCAATAGCTACAGCAACTTCAGTCAGCAAAGGTTTTGGCTCTTCAACTTCCACACCAGAATCCTCGGTGGGTATGTTTTCTTCAATACTGGAATCTATGGATCCGGTCGTTGATGTATCGACCGTGTCTATCTCAGTGCTTTCTGTCGTGATCTGATTCAAATTGGACGCTTCGTCGACCGAACAAGGCTGGGAAATGGACGACGAGACCTCATCAGGCGACTTGGTGTCTTCCAACAGAGGTTGCTCCTCACTGAGCTCTGCTATGTGCTCGAGATATTCTTCTAATTCGGAATCAGAAATATCATCTGTGTTGAAAGTAAGAGGCTGTAGTTTCAAATCGAGCAAAGGGTTGTTCAGCAAAGAGCCTACTTCGACGATGGGAGGCAGTTCTTCTAAATTATTCTTCTGCTCCAAAGTGAAGTTGCTGTTCCCAAGACTACCACCGGACAGCAGAGCATCGTTGCTCTCCGAGTACACGACTTCTTGAAGATAGTTGGGTTTCGGCTCTGCCTCGACACAACATTCTGGTTCTTTGATTGTGAGAAAGGTCGAAGGTGTCTGAAAAATACAAATATTCATAAACAACTAAAAAACAAACTTGTTAAAACAACTTTTACTGAAGTAGGTTAGCTAATACAGTAAATAATCCCTCCAAATTAAACATTTTCACTCGAATATCTTTTTATATGATTCAATCAACGAAATAATTTCGAAAATATTCATTTAAACAATTTTGAAAATAATTCATTTTTGGATCTTTTGTCTGATTTCCGAAGTGTTCACGGAAAAAAAACAGAAGATACATTTTTGTAGAAACGCGAGGAGATACCTTGACGGCGAAGGAACGGAATTTCAGTAGTAAGAAAGAGCTTCGAGACTTCTTATCTAACGTAACCTTGAGCCCCGGCTAATTCTCATTTCAATTCAAGGTATTTGAGAAACAACGCAAACGGGTCATTAGAATTGGCAAACACACCTGTACTGGTTGGTGTCGAGACTGTAGAATTGGTCGGTCGCTAATCACGCAGGTATTTAAAATGCATTCTAAATTTAATCGAAACTAAGCGTGATCGATTTCAAGATGACGAATTTTGGTGTACAAGTTTGGAAAGTTATAGGTGCCTGGGTACTTAAGAGAATCAAGATTTGGAAGATGCAGACAGTTTAAACGAAGGAAAGAACCTTTTAAAGTAGACATTTACAGAACAAAATGATAACTGTTACTTGATTTTTTTGGTTTATTATTTTCAATAATACACCTTTGGAATCGACCAAGAAAAAAACCATCCCCCCCTTCAAAATTTGTTGGTTTACGTTTCGAAATACCTACCTACCTACGTAGAATCCGAAAATCGAATAAAAATGTTGCCGTCCGTCCATCGTACTGGCACTTTCCTTAGTTAACATGGACCGTGATGAAATTTGGTAAATGGACTCCAATTGGGGTTTAGTTGTGCCCCGAAGCTTTCGGTTAATGTCACTTCTTTGGGTTGAAAAATAAGGGCTGACATTTTCAAAATGGTGTAGCTCAAACACCTTTGATATAAAGGTACCTTTTGCTTTTTCATCAATTTAAGATAGTATTGTATTTTTAGAATCAAATGAGACCACCCAAAGCTATATATTGTTGAGTCATCAAAAATTAACTTCCCTCGACCAGGGATCAATCTCCTATCATTCCAATGGGGTATTTCGGTGGGTCGGAAATTCAGGTTTTTGACCTCAAATTTGGATTCAGCACCCTTGAAAACCTATATACTACAACTTTAAGCCCAATGATACTATAACATGTGGTAGAAAAATTAATTAAAGAGATCACACGTTTGAAAAAGGCGGGCCGCTATAAATGCACACACACTAGGCAAGGACTACGCCGCGCGCGTGTGTGAGTAGTATTTTGTAGTATCCAAGACGTCCTCCAAGGGTTTCTGTGCATGGATACTTTTTTCAAAGACAGTTGGCTAGCTACGTCACACTATTCAAATCGTCAACTTTCCTTAGCTTCTCTGATTTTTTAAAAACATTTTCTCGACGAACAGACCCGATTACCGTTATCCCTGAGCCTTACTCTTTTGAAAAAAAAAATTAAAAAAATTGACTGAAACTACCCCATTCTGAATTGGAGCTCCTACCACATGAGCTAAGGAAGTGAATGGACAGAAATGCGAAGAGGTCGCTGATCACAACATCTCTCCCCCTGTTAGGAAATCTTAGGTACTCCATTACCTAGTCAGGGAGGCAGCTTTGGCCGGCGTTTTACAACCCAGTGAAAACACGTATTTTTTTACTGACTTCGGAGTTTTTGTTATTGTTCCTTATTGACGGGGCGGGGGATCTGCTGACCTCAACTTTTGTCCGAATAGGCGGTGGCTCGACTCGTGTCTTGGGAGGAAGTTGTTTTGATGACCTAATCTTAATGAATTATTGTTTCTCTGAGAAATGCTGAGGAGACCATTCGGGTCCGGTACGACTGCGCCATACTGTTGAGTCATGAAAAATTAACTTCCCTCGACTGGGGATCGATCTCCTATCATTCCGATTCTGAATCGGAGCTCCTACCACTGAGCTAAGGAAGTGAATGGACAGAAATGCGAAGAGGTCGCTGATCACAACAGTATGACAAACCGTTTGCTCCCTGTGGGAATTTAAGGGTTGGAGTCACGATGAATCAGAAACACGAGCGTGAATCTCAAAGAAGGCCTAACCTCCTTTCACATTTCAACTGACCAAAATGCGATCGTTCTTCGTTTCTTCGAATTGCACCCAGTTTTGCGTCCTAAGCAACCACTACAGGGATGGGACATCGATATCGGTAATATCGAAACATCGATGTTTTGCTCGTAGCATCGATGTTTAGGTCTAATCGATATGTCGAGGAGATTGTCTGATAAAATCATTTAATAAATTTGACCGACTAGATACTGCAAGAAAACCAGACAAAATCCAAATCCAGACCAGATAGCGGTACTTTTCCGTTATCCCCCCCCCCCCCGGTCTGTTTCGCGACTTTTTCACTCCCGCCCGATGTTTCTAGACATCGTTAATGATTCCTTTTCAAATTTTAATAACTAGATGTACGCTCAGTTTGAGGGAGTAAAGAGACATCGGTGTATTCTTGGAAAAACAAGTGGGTAAAGTAATTGACCACGGGCGCTTCGCGCTTGCTTGGGTCCAATACCTTCTCGATGAATCGGTTGGTTTACAAACATCTCTTCACAAAGGACAAAGACAATGCCAAACAGCTAATTCATTACTCGATACCTATTTGTTCGAATTTATGTGGAGGCAATCAAACCACAACCACGGCAATTTGTTTCAACAAATCCTCACCGACATTGACAACTTCTAAAGATTCGGTAATTCTTTTTTTTTCCTTCTTTTTTGAAATATTATAATTTCTTCCCAAAGCTTGAAATTGTGACGAATTCGACGTAAATATGTATTGTAAGTAAGACGGAATGCCTAGAAACACCGGGCGGGCCTGTTGAAGACAGACTGGGGGGGTTATAACGGAAAAGTACCCAGATAACTTCATTGAATTTACTTGGAATTAGAAGAACACCTCTTATCTTTCAATCATCACTTTATATAACAAGATAATTACTGGAAAACAATAGGAAAAAGTATATTTATGTTGAAACAATCATTGAAATGGGAAAGGTACGGGATATTGATATGAAGTGCATAAAAATTCTAACTACTATTAATTTGATTCTAATTACCTAGTTGACAAGTGAATTAGATTTCCCTCCTGCGAAAAGCATCGATTTTTTTTTCTCACGATGTTATCGACATCGATGTTTTTCATGCGATGTTTCATCAATGTCGATATTTCTATGAAACATCGACATCGATGTGATTCCGTTCGATATCCCATCCCTTACCAGTAATCAAATTTCCTAATGAAGGTACCTACAACTCTTCATTTCTTCGAATTGAGGGTTTTTCAAAATAAATTTGATTGTGAAGCGAAAATATGGTTGGTAGGTGACAATGGTAAATCTGTGTTCTTTGTGAGCGAATGAGTCAATAAAGAATATAATGAACCTTTTTGTAATAACTTGCAGCGTTTTTAATCAGTGGAAGCCGGTTTCGGTATTTATCCCGAATAGTTTTTCAAGTAAATTTTGCACTTAGAACAAAGTAGAAAAATTTAATTTATCTAATACTTTTAGTCTGGAATGAATAAAACCAACCAGTTTGTTTTGAATTAGTTTTCAAATTCCAATCTACACCCCGTGTTAAAAAAAAAAAAAAAAAAAAAAAAAAAAAATGCTAACGTTTGACGTGAAGGACGATTTACTGGAGGCTCGACCCCAACTTTATTGAGGTCAACTACCTCACCACTTGGCTTCTCGAGTATAAAATCTTAATTCAGAATTCACTCCACTGGCACTCAAAAGTTGCCTTAAAACACACAGGGTAGTCTCAAATGACATTTTTGAAATTCCCTGAAACAATACAAATTTCTCTGACTGTAAATTCTAAATGTGATAATTCCATCATTTGAGTTTCCACATTTTGAATGGAAATTTTTTTCGATCAACTGATCTCTGTATCAATTATTTAGTAAAGCTGCGTTCAAGATTTGTTCCTCAAGGGGGTCTTAGTCGGTCGTCGTTCGTTCAGTCAGTATTTCCCTAAATTGCAGGGGCTCAAACTTTAAAAGTTGTACCTAAATTTTGAATGTTCAAGGATTTTAGAAAAATTAATTAATGCATGGGCGTAGGAAATTGAAAAACTAGAAGATTGCCGCTGGAATCATCAAAATCAAACAATAATTGCCTGAGAAAAGGGAGGAAATCCTGTTCTTTCACTGACTATCGGTCAAAATTCAAATTTGGGTACACTTTTCAAACTTTTATCGCCGGTTCGTAAGAGATTAGACTAACCAGGAACGAGGAAGGAACGGCGACCGACTGAGACCCCTTTAATGAAGGACAAATTTATATTGTAAAACGATAAAATAATTTTGAAAAAGGACGAATTTGTTTTGAAAAAGGACAAATTCAATTTGAAAATTCTATAACATTACTATCTAAGGGAAATTTGTTAACAACTGACCTCGAGTTCAGAATCGGCAGAGGCCTCTGGAGGGTGAGAGCTCGAAGACGGGCGCTGAGGTTTGATGAGATCGAAAACCGGAAGCTCCTGATTGGTCGGGACGCAGGAGGCGGTGTTTCGCACGGAAGTGATGTCCGGAAGCTGGTTGTGTTCGTCCTCGTCTGTGACGTACGGAGGTCTGACGGTGCTGGTCGAGTCTAGGAGGTCCGGAGTCCCTTCTGAGCTCACGCCGTCGATACTCAGTTGAGAGGACGTCTCCTCCAGAAGTTTCTGTAAACGAATCAGTCGTAGGGCCAGTTTCACTAGAGGATTAACTAGAGTTGATCTTCGACAGAGGATTAAGGAGAGCGTTATCACGATTCATCTAAGCCTTACTGCTAAAAACCTTGAATTGACTCGAAAAAGTATATTTAGGAAGAACTTTGAATAAAAATAACTCAATAATAAAAGAATACTTCTTTGAATGAATAATAGAAATTTAAATAATTACCTTAAGGGTCGGTTTATCAGTCACTAAAGTTAACAGAGGTTTACGTATCCCTCTGTTAACTTTAACGATGGGATAAATGATGGATACTATAAAGGTGCTGTTTATCAGTGCGAAATTAACCCACAGCTAACTATTAACAGGCTGGTAAAATTACCTGTCTGTTAGGCCGAATAATCGATTATTTACCCAGCTTATCAAGAAGGCTGTGAAAATCAAGCCAATAAAATCTAGCTTCCTCCACCTAAAAAAATCATTTTCGCAGTGTGTTTTGCGTCAGAAAAAGGAAGAAATTAGAAGAGGAAGAAGCAGTGTGCTTTGTTTTGGTGTTTTCCTCTCTTGATCTCGATACCTATTTCCTTCTTGGCACGGCTGTCTGTTCATGACAAGATCCCGGCCACTGTGCGACTATGTCCAGAATTTTCAAATTTGTCATACGAAATAATTTGTACGTTAATAGAGAAGTAGGTACCCTTTTCTATTTCGAAAATTTTCAGCGTGAGGCCCTCCCGGCGACTGAATTTTCACATGCGTGCAGTCCATAGCACCTCTATAGCTCCAGAAAACCTGTTTTTTTGTTTTTCTTTTTAAAAATAAAATTCCATCCGAGATTGAATTAATTCTCCCTCAGTTGCTGGCATTTAGATAAATTGGGCGGATAGCCTTGCAATTCCCAGGAAACCTGCTTGACAATTTTACAGGCAGAGCTTTTACTGTCGCCACAAAAGTCGCCGACAGACACCAACATGGTTTAGTGTTCAAAGAGAAATGACTCTTTGAGGTTAAAAAGCCTTGGGTAAATCGAGTTACCCGCCGGTAACTTTTTATCCGGTCCTTGGACGACCAGGTAACTTTAAACTACGGGTAACGGCTATCTGGGGACTGATAAAAGCGTACGATTGAGTTACCCGACGGCCATCGGATAAATCTGCTTTACCGGGGGGTAAAATGTGACTGATAAACCGCCCCCGGCGGTAAGGCGTCAGTTACACGCAGCAACGACTATTCTAACGAGATCCTTCTTTCCCAAAAAGAACCTACTAGAAGTTGTGGCACTAGGAATGAATTAGATTAAAAATGCTGCAAATTATTTCACAAAGTGTAGAACACGGCTTTGCCATTGTCTCCTTACCAATCATAGATACTACCTACCTACCACATACCTATTTCACAATCAAGTTTTATTTGGAATAAATAAACGCTTCACACTCAGTTCGAAGAAACGGGGATTATTAGGAATTATTATTATACCCAAATTATTAGGAAATTCCATTACTGGTTGCTGAGGAAGCAGAACTGAGTAAAAATAAAAGAAACGAACAAGCATTTTGTTCAGCTAAAATTTGAAGAGATTAGCCTTTTTTGAGATTCACGCTCGTGTTTCCGATTTATCGTAAGTCCAACCCTTGAGTTCTCGTAGGGAGCAAACGGTTTGTCCTAGAACGCTCCGGGTGGTCTCAAAAATTCTAAAAAATCAATACTATTAAAAATTGGTCAAAAAACGATACCCTTATTTCGAGCTAGGGCACCATTGAAAATTTTAACCCCTTAGGGCCGGGGGTACAAGTCAACGTTTATACGAGGACACAGCTAAGCTTCGCTTAATTTTGAAACGCCGTTTAAAATACAGATCCCGTTTGGCGGGTAATACTATAGATCCATTTTGTTAACTACTTTTTTACGTCACTCTTCGTCATAGTTACCTACTTCACAACTCTTTTAATCACACCCAATTCCTTTTTTTCAGGTGATTACCATGTTCAACTGAAGATACATCTTCTACGTGGGGTGCTGCCCTATTCCTAATGGTCATTTTCTCCTACCTTCCCATTTTATTTTATCAATACAATATTATTTTGTAGGTATCAATTATTGTGTAACTGAGTAAAGGACCTGACTGATACCTAATAATTAAATTACTGTACCTATCACAAATCAATAATATTTTGAGATAATATTCTGTATATTTTTTCCAAAAAATACACAAATGTACCTTTTTTATAATTTTTGTGACTTTACCTCTCTTGATTTTGTTTTAGAAATAACTATCTTCAGTTCTTTGAAACTTGAATAAAACGCTGGAATATTTTTCTACTTTAATGTTCAAATTGTTGAATGCTTTTTCCAACTAGGTATTCCTTAAATTCAATGCATATTTGTTCAGACTAACTTCTACACTAAAATCGCCAGTGAATAATGGAACACAGCTGAACAGCTAGTACAATTTTTTAAATGAAATTCAACCTCAACCAAAATACCTCACCACATTGGTAACAATATTTCTCGTTACTATTCATTAAGCTGAGCTTAAATGGCCACCAGCGACCGTTCAACTTTAGTCTTAGTTTAGCTCTTATCAGGAACTAAAAGCGTAGTTTAGGAACTTGTACCCCTGCCCTAAACTGCATTCTCCATTTAAACAGTAGTTTAATCGATGAGTGACGTTTAAACGGGTCTTGCACCCCCGGCCCTTAGAAGTGAATGACGTCAAACAAAAGCTTAGGGCCACAACTAGACCCCAAATGGAGCCCATACACCAAATTTCATCAAAATTGGTCGATGGTACCGTAAAACTGTCAAACTTTACCCCACCAGGGGTAACTTTACCCCAAAAAGTGAGAATCTTCAATTGTGACGTAAGCGTGGTAGAACTTAGATAAAAGTTAGCTATTGTGTTTTCGTTATTCTCCTCATCCCAGAGAATCGATGCGGCTTGCGATGGCGCCTTTATCCATGTTATCAGCTGTTATCAATCATAGTTTCCTGTTCAGCTGTTTTTGTCCTGTTTCTCGTGCTCCAAAATTTCTTCCATATCAGGTGTTTGGAGTGGATTTACCAGGCAAGCCCTCATCATATCACTTTCATTATCTTATTCTGAACAAAATACACTAATCAAATTCCCAAAAAAGTGTTTTCTTAGTTATGCCTTTGTTTATCAAAAATTTGATGGTAACTTTACTCCAAAAACCGGGTATGTTTACTCCACTATAAAGGTTGGGATAAAGGTAGCCTCACTCATATTTTTCTTATTTAATCTCGAAAAATATTTGAGTTTTATAATTTTCGCAGTGTTCAATGTAAGGTTTCTAGTGTATCTCATGTCAGAAGTTAGAGATGGGGATAAGAAATGAGAAAAAGCTTGGTACGCGCCCCTACCGAAACTTTACAACAATGATATGAACATAAACGTGCTTTGGTCTCATAAGTTGTGATTTACAATATTATTTACTCGTGGGTTAACTTTGAAATTTACCATTGCAATTCATTTGAAAGTTATCGAATGTGAAACAGACTTTTTCTGTGATTTTGTTAAGTCATTCGTTTATCGTTTATTGTCCTTCAATATTTCTTTACTTGTAGAAAGTTTTGCTCGATTACCAACATAAGTCTGTCTATACTGGAAGACTGAAATTGTGATCTCTTAACCAGAAATACTGCATTTCAAGCAAATTCGTTGAAATAAATGATGAATAAATGATCATTGGAATTTATATTTTTCTTAGGTATAACTTGTATTTTTCAAGCTAAAAAGTTCGATTTTTCAGAATATATTTTATAATAATATTATAAATACTTGATAATATCAACTATTTCTGGGGAAATGAATTCAATCCCGCCTAGTAACATTGCACCACTGCCCGTTTCTGTGGCGATAACCGTGAGTTTTTCAGAGTGGAGTAAAGATAGACGCACTCGTAGGTAACGTTACTCCAACATTTAAACAATTAAATAGGGGGGTTACAATTGTCTGATCAATGAGCTCGACCACTCAAAATGTTCAGGAAGCCCTGAAGATCAATTCACTTATTAAAAAAATCAATTTAACCCATTTTGAGTGGGAGAAATTGTATTTGGAAATGTTTTTGGAGTGAATCTTGGGGTAAAGTTTGACGGTTTTACGGTAACTATACTCTTGCCTTTATTTAAAGAGCTCTGAACCGCGGGTTCCAAAACCCCTTCCCTGCCAAGAGGTGGCAACGTTGCAAGGTGCTCACCTTGGGGTCTCAACTCACAACCCTTCGCGGTCAAAACCCATCATCCCTCTTCCTTCTTCCTCTTCTATCAACATACAATTTCATTATTTATCGTTCGGTGAACATTTTTTGTAATTTAAATTCGTAACGTACTAATTATTCTGATGAAAATGAGTCCAAACTTCCTGTAATTCGGCGAAGAGGGCGTAATTCGTTTGGGTGGATTGGCCGGGAGAGGGCTGCTGAGTTTTAATCGTACCTGCCTCGAGTTTGTACTCGATATGTTCAATTTTTCTCGCTGATCACGATTTTGGTGATGGGATGATCGAAATAATTTGTGAATCAAGTGTGCATTTGCAGAAGAGGGTAAACTGTTGGGGGGTTCGGGGGGTTCACGGGCGGAGGGGTCGCGCAGGTATACCTCGACCTTCCGCTGGGGCTCGGATTCTTGCAGCGATGCCGAACCTTCGGGGCCTTCAAAAATCCCAGAGCTCTTTAAATAAAGGCAAGAGTATAAGGAAAGTACCGCGTACGGCGGACGGACGGAACGTTTTTTATTCGATTTTCGGATTCTACGTACTTTGAAACGTAAACCAACAAATCTTGAGGGGAAAAAAACATAAGCCCGCATATCTAGAACAGAGTTTTCTGAACTACACCATTTGTAGGAATCAATCAAGTGTGAAAGTCAAGCTAAGAAGGGAGGATCTTGTTGATGACACAATCGGCTGATCGACGATTTGGTAAAACAACAACCAATTTGAATCGTGGTAAGGATAGTTTGGTGATCAGTGTTTACCTACCTGAGAGATAGAAGAGAGTTCATTCACGTTGTATTCTTTGTGATTCCCATTGAAGGAGTCCTTGCTGTTCACGTAACTATCGATCTGGTTGTCGATGAATGAATCTTTCTGTACAGTGCAGCCCACCGTATCCTAGACAATCAAGATTGTATAGCATTAGGTATCAAACCACAATGGTCAATATTATTATGCAAACGTTTAGGAAATTTTCCAATTGATGACCTGATCCTGTCTGTTGCATTCTAATCAACAAGTAGGTAACACGCTATTTTGTCTAATGTGGTTTACTTGCCTGACTACTTGTGATTAACTTGGAGGATTCTTGTTATTGATAAACACTGGAGATCAAGAGGTTTCGAATAGTATTCTATAATTGATAAAGCTAAACATTTTGATTTTAAAGAGCTGAAAATGAGGAAAAACCTCGGATTTGTATTCAAGTAATCCCAGTTTACGGTAATAACTTTTTTGTTGCGGATTATTCTTTCGATGGTTGGAAAATGGAAGATATTCTGAGCGAATCGGATTATCTTGACTTCCCCAAGTTTTTCTTTACAATGAATAAGGTCTCACTAAGGTTTCACTTGGGTCTTTGACATCAGTTCACAGTAGATAATTGTATTGTAGGTTCATAACTGTGAATGAACGTACCTTGTGGTTCGAATTGAATGTCTCCCTCAGGCTCGCTTGCACTGAAAAATTCACGTTGACAGAAGGAATCGGAGCAGCACCGAAATCCGCGTCAGACAGATGAATCGGCTCGAAGGCTGGCCGTCTGTAGCACGACGCTGGAGTGATTAACTTCTGCTGTAAAATACCACGAAGCGACGTCACAAATGAGGAATTCGTGTCACAAACAGTGAACCAATCGTATTACTGAAATCATACCTGATTGGAACTTGCCAGAGAATTTGTCGTAATCGGAGCGAGAATCGACTCGTCCCTACCTGTCAAAGAAGAGTGTTACATAAGTAAAGTCGACCATCGGACAATTATCAAGAAACACCACAATTGCGAACGGAGACTTACTTTCGTTGTACTCGAACTCGTCAAGGACCTTTTCCAGATCGACAGTAAACTTATCCATGACTAATCTTTGTTTTATAAATTTGCATTGTATCTTTATTGAGAAAAGGGAAACGTCTGAGATGAGGGTTTGGAGGGGGGTGAGGTTATTTGAAGGTTACCGTCAAGGTCGAAAAGCTAGGATATGAGTAGTCAAGTTTTTTTGAAGAGAAACGAGCATGTCTACTGCGTGGTTTCCTTCATGGAAGAAGTAGCGAGCATATTTAATGCGCGTGTATCTTGGACCTAGTATCCCATGGTAATATTTTCATGTTCCAACATGGATATTTTCCATGTGTTCCAATCACCACTCCGTTTGAGTGATTGGATTAAAATCCAAATTTTGGATTTCTGACAAGCACCATCCCGAGTTATTTCACTATTTTGACCATAAAACGATCAATTTATAAGCAAATTCAAAACTAATTAATGTTGGAAAGAACGCCAAATTTTCTATGATTCTTATGACTACTTTGTAGGCCATTAGTTGTAAAATCGATCCCTAGTAGGCTGTAACTGCAAGTGTATCTATGTATAGTACGTATACGTACTATAGTTATTATAAGACGAGCCTATTCCGATTGAAAACACTTTCGTTTGTGATTTTCCTTTTCTCATATTTTTTCATGTATTATTTTGTTTTGATTAGGTATCTCAACACGTACTGTTTTTTCGTTTCTGTTTAATATTGTATTAAAGCTTATTTCTGTTGGTATTGTGAGTTAATTTAACAACTCCTCTCCTCGACAGGTATTTGTTCTGAGTTTTGGATATTTTTTCTTTCCTGGAACTGTATTTGTGGTAGACTAAATAAAAACACTATTATAATTTAAAAAAATTAGAAGTGTGTTCGCAATTTGGATCTACACCAAAGTTGCAACTTAACACCGGTAGAAAATACAAATTTCCAAGATAGGTAATTTGCCACAGAGCGAAAACCACCGTAATAGTACCGTTGATTTTATAGAAACATCGCACAGTTATAGAAACACTTACTTAAATTCGTAAAAATCCCAGCAAAACGCAGAACGTGGCCTGAGACAGTCTGGCAACAAAAGATTGTAAATGGAGCTGCTCAGTGACTTACAGATGAGGTGGAAGACCTCACATGCGAGTTGAATAACAAACGTCGAAGGTTTTCCAATAACAAATTACGATTCTGGTGCGCCACGAAGGAGGGATAGTTTCAGAAGATTAATCAATTTGAGGAAAACTTCAATTAAGTAAAAACTTTAATTAAATTTGCTAAATTTTTTTTTTCTACCCGTTTCATTGAAACAAAACGTACCTACTTACCAAAGACGGAAAAATGATGACATGAAGAACAATGACAACGATTCCGAGTTTGTCGAGTCACCACTCAGATGATATTTTAGGTCCCTCTGCACGAAGGAAGACCAAGGCAATCATACCGGACTGAAGTTAGCAATATTCCTCGGCAATATTCAGAAAAAAATCTTTAATACTTAACCAAATTGGACCAAATTTAAGCAACTTACTCCCCTGAGTTATGCGCAACAGACAGAGGTTCCTAAATTTCCTAAATTCAACATCATAACATTGAAAAATTGGTATAATCGTTACTAGGTAGGTACCAGTGGCGCTTCCTCCAGGCAAACATAGCAAACACTGTTTGCCTTACTACAAATATGCAAATAAAAAAATTAATTTTTGTTGAGATTCTCCTATATTTCCATTTTGCAAGTAATATTTAGCCGATTTTGGAAAACTTTTATAATATTTAGGGACTATTTCGTTATTATCAAGGAAGTTAGATTAAATAGGAGAATGGAATAAGAAAGTACGTATTTTGTCTTGGATACTAGCCCGCAACACACCAGAGTGTTGAAAATGTCGGTAACTACGACGGTTGCGGATGATACGGCTTGTCTCCAGTACTCTGCGATGCAAGGCAAGCAGTTCGAAAAAATGAATTTTTCGGGACCGTTTAGAGTGAGAGGCGACGATCGGCGGGGGGTCAGCGCGGGGTCAAGTATTGCTATACCCCCACTACCACGCTATCAGCTGTTGCAAACAGTCGGAAAACTGTTTCGTGACCTTGAATGCAGAAGACTTGGAAGATGAGCCTTGGATACTAATTAACTTAAAAATTAAATTAATATCCATCCAACCACATTATCTCAAGGAAGGAAAGCAGTTCGTTCTTTCGCCACCGCAAATATCAGCTGTTTGACGTTGGCAGGTGTCTCGTTCCCGATTTTATTGTATTTCTCTACCTAATCGTTTTTCTAGTTGTTAGACACTTAGGTTAAACATAGGTACAAATTAAAGATAGGTACCTACCATTGAATTTTTAGAATCAAACGAGACCACTCATAGCTTTTGAGGACAAACTGTTCGTTCCCTACGAGAACTTCAGGGTTGAACTTACGATAAATCAGAAAAACGATTATGAATCGCAAAAGAGGCCTGATTATCTTCCAAATTTTAGCTAACCAAAATGAGATCACCGATCGTTCCTTTGGGTTGTACTCGGTTTTGCTTCCTTAGCAACCAGTAATAACATTTCTAAACCAAGGAATTCTTTAGTTGTTCGAATGGAGTGTGAAGCAAGTAGATCTTCCAAATAAACTTGATTGTGAAGATAAAACATGGTCGGTAGGTGGTGACAATGGGAAAGCTGAGTTCTTTGCTGGCGCATGATATATACAGAAAAAATGAACCTTTGTGTAATAATTTGCAGCCTAGCTGTTTGCCTGACGAATATTTTCACCCGACGCCCCTGCTAGGTACTCATCCAAAATGCACCAAATTTAGGGGTTATATTACTCTGAGCTATGCGCACCAGGTAGAGGTGGGAAGAGTGGTTGAAGAGAGGAGGGGAAAAATTTCCTAAATTCAACATCATATTATTAAAAAAATGGTATAATCGTTACTAGGTACCTACTCATCCAAACTGCACCAAATTTAGGGGTTATATTACTCTGAGCTATGCGCACCAGGTAGAGGTGGGAAGAGTGGTTGAAGAGAGGAGGGGAAAAATTTCCTAAATTCTACATCATAACATTGAAAAATTGGTATAATCGTTACTAGGTACTCATCCAAAATGCACCAAATTTAGGGGTTATATTACTCTGAGCTATGCGCACCAGGTAGAGGTGGGAAGAGTGGTTGAAGAGAGGAGGGGAAAAATTTCCTAAATTCTACATCATAACATTGAAAAATTGGTATAATCGTTACTAGGTACTCATCCAAAATGAACCAAATTTATGCGCACCAGATAGAGGTGAAAGGAGGGATTGTAGAGAGGAAATTTCCTAAATTCAACATCTTAACGTTAAAAAATCGGTAAAACCCTTATTATGTTAAGCTGTCGAATTTAAGAAATGCTCCCCTTTCCTCCCTTCTTCATCCCTTTCCATTCCTGTCAGTTAAGCTTAATTCAGGGAAATACGTTGCTCAAATTTGGTCTGGTTTGGTTAAGTATTAAAGATTTTTACGGAATTTTTTTCTGAATATTGCCGAGCAATATTGCTAACTTCAGTCCGGTGGCAATCGTTGGTAACGTATCTGTCATTGAGTAAATCATTTCAAAAAGTCACAAAAACAAGGTGTTAAATAACCTCCCAAGTGAATAACCGTCCTTCCTTTGGAAAAGAGTATTTTTTGCAGGTAGGAAATGACTTGTAGAATCGACTCTCGAACTTCTCAAAGCTGTGTATTGGAGTGGGTTTCCACAATTTCATCGTCAGTGATTTAGTTCGTGCCGAATCAGTATGACGTGGGTCAAAGAACGACAAGAATGATGCTTTCAAACGTACTGTATTCCGCTGCCGGCCGATCATTACCAGAGTAAATATATAAACAATAGGCATCTACCTACTAATCCTTAACATAAATACTATCAAACCTTTTACCCGCCTTCAAACTTGTTTTAGTTTACTGTAGATACGTTTTTTTAATTAATCCAAAGGAGTCTCGTCTTTTCAATCGCAAATAAATTTTTTTTAAAGCGTCATTGTCGATTACTGCTACGGAAAAGAAAGATATAACTTAATTGACTTGTGAATACGTGGTACCTCGATTGGTCCTTCCACATTCGACAAATAATAGAAGCACCCCACATTACGTATTAAATACAAGGGTATCAAAGAAGTGAAGATTAGCGAAACACTCTGTGTACAGGGAAGATACCATTCACTATGAAATTTAAATTAAGAATCTACATACACATCGCAATGTAAAAAAACAAGACACAACCAAAAGAAAATTCTTTCTTTTGAAAAAATTTTTTTGAAAATGAATTAAAGTTTTTGACCTCTTTTAAATGCTATCTTGGCCCTTCTATAATACATGAATCTTTTCAATAATGAACCTTTGAATCGATTAAGAAAAAACTGTTAACCCTCCTCAAAATTTGTGTCATAAAATTTTGCCTATAAATTTGTTTTCACTAGATTTTGATACTCACGTACCTAAGTAGTTTATAACTCAAACCAGAGATGGGCGAATTCTTATTCATAAATACGATTATGAATACAAATCATATTTGCGATTTCATGATCATGGATACGAATACAGATATGATCACACTTTGAATATGATACAATCGTATTCACACTTTGAATATGATTTTCTCCCGTATTCGTATTTTGAATATGATTTTATGATTTTTTTTTATGATTACCCTAAAAATCGAATTTTTTTAACGATTTTCCCTGAAAATCATACTTTTTTTAATGATTTTCTCCCGAACAATGGGCATATTGATGACCTAACTTTGTCAAAATAGTCTATCAAAATTCGAAACGCTCGCCAATTCTTATCGGATTTTTCACTTAGAATCGAATGAGACCAACCCCAGGTCGCCACGACCAACCGTATAGAAACTACGACGTAATTTCTACTGAATTTTTTGAAATCATGATTTTCGCTGGAAGTTTTTGTTTTACTACAACTTTCATCGAACGTTCTTAACGGTAAAAACATGATTACAAAAAATTCAGTAGAAATTACGTCGCAGTTTCTATACGGTTGGTTGTGGCGACCTGGGGTTGGTCTCATTCGATTCTGCGTGAAAAATCCTATAAGAATTGGCGAGCGTTTTGAATTTTGATAGATTATTTTGACAAAGTTTGTAACAATATAGGATGAATTCCAGAATGAAATTCACCTTATTGCTCATAATTAGTCAGAGGAGGGTGTGACGACCCTACCCCCTTCAAACCAGTGATTAGATTAACCAGCCGGCCCGAGGAGGATATCGATTCATATCTCTATGAATCGGATATCTCGACAGGCGTAGCTTCAACAAATTGGGAACAAACCAACTGGTTTGTCCTGTAAAAATGTAGAGTCGTCACACTCCTCTCCCTAATACATACTTCTGGGTTTCAAACAAGAGTATGTTTGAAAAAAGTCAAAGGGACTGAAAATAGTATGAAGTCCAGGAAAGGACATCTGGAAGCTTCAAGGGAATTCCTCCATCGTGATGGTACTATTCAAAAAGAAGAAGAAGAAGAAGAAGAATGCCACAAATGGGTCATTTATGCCACGAATGGGCCATTTATATATAAAAGAATAAATCAATGGAACTGAGGAGAAAGCAAACTAAATAAAGAATACGAACGGCGAAACATTCAAGTGTAATGATTGAAATGGCAAACTTAGAAAAGGCTTATATAAAAGAAAAACGTAATTGAAATTAATAAAATGCCAGATTGGCAAAACCCTAACAAGGGAATTATTAAATATAATTTAATAATATAGAGATTCCTTCTGGAATTCTCTTTGAGTAATTCCTTCTGGAATACCCAAGAAAAAAGTGGAGGGGAAATGATGAAATAAATTCAGTGCATTTCCACCAAACCACGCTCTGCTACCATGTAACAATACAGGATGAATTCCAGAATGAAATTCACCTTATTGCTCAATATTAGTCAGAGGAGGGTGTGACGACCCTACCCCTTCAGACCAGTGATTAGATTAATCAGCCGGCCCGAAGAGGATATCGATTCATATCTCTATGAATCGGATATCTCGATAATGTTCGATAATGTTGAAGGCGTAGCTTCAACAAATTGGGAACAAACCAACTGGTTTGTCCCGTAAAAATGTAGAGTCGTCACAAGTTAGGTCATAAATATGTCCATTGTTCGGGAGAAAATCATAAAAAAAGTATGATTTTCAGGGAAAATCGTTTTAAAAAAACCAATTTCTAGGGAAATCATAAAATCGTATTCAAAATACGAATACGGGGGAAAATCGTATTCAAAGTGTGAATACGATTGTATTCGTATTCATAATCATAAAATCGCAGATATGATTTGTATTCATAATCGTATTTATGAATAAGAATTCGCCCATCTCTGACTCAAACAACTCAAAAAGAAAAATTATATGAGTATTTGTAGGTAAAAGAAAAAACAGTTGGGGGGGGGGGGGGTTAGGGGGTTCTGGTTTGGAAAAATTAGAAAAAGATGAGTTAACGCGCTTTTTTCCTGTACTTTTCAATTGATTAGGTAAAGCATTTTCTAATTAAAATTCCTTGTAACTACAAAAATAGGTAGGTTATGAGGTCCGCGCATGATTATTTTAAAACAATTTTGCTGAAAGAAAATCGCTTCAATGAGATCATAAAGTGGTTATTTCTTATTTACATTCGAAGGCGGAAAAAATGGGTATCTCCAATTGGTGGGAAAGAATGTTTCAATGAGGAATTTCACCGAATTCTGTTTGCATTTTTCCTGAATAGTTAATGGTGTGGGATAGATGAAAATCGGGTTAATTTCGGAAAATAAGTCTCCTGTTATTTTTGGGAGACAATCAAAATTTATGATTTCAAAAAATAACCGGGAAAACGGACCTTTTCAACGTGAAGCGGGAACGCTCGCTGATTGGCTGTTCAGATCACCGTCTCCTCCCAGTGTTGCCCGATGGTAGGACAAAATCGTGTTATCTAAGAGGAAAGTTAACAAACAAAAACAGGGGAAATCTAATTTTCCCAATCTTGCTTTTTCTATTTTTTTCTTCAGTTTTTCTTCAGTTTTTCTTTACTGGTTTTGTGAAATGTTGCATCTGAGGACTATAGATTTTATGATCTCAGCGCTTCAAGCGGCCGTAAATGAACTATTCCAGGATGACGTCATCCTCCCGGTTTTTTTAAACATTCATATTTTCTACACTGTTTTGTTTATTAGTAAATTAGGAAGTACGGGCTGAAAGTTTGCTGTAGGGGTTTTTTCGAGGTGCTGAATCCGATTTTGGGGTCAAAAATAGGAAATTCCGACATGGTGAAATTCCTCATTCCCTTCAAGTTTTATGCAAGTTTTTTTTCAAGTTTTAACTTTGAGAATATCGTCACCACTTCTTTGATACCGTTGGTTCGAAAACATACCACCCATACAGACAGTACCTACACAATTGATCCTGAGAATAAATTAATATGCACCTATTAATAAAAAGTATCCTTAAAATAAACTTAAGTAGATAAAAGTATTTAAAAAATTAATACTCTGTAAAAATCCGTCTTGTCAACAAGCTTCGCTCAAAGTAATTACTTTTCTACGTTTAACGTTGAATCAACACTACATGTATTTATCTATAATCACCTACCACTACACAGTTTACTGTATAGAATTCAATATATTTTCCTTAAAGGGACTAGACAAGAATAAGAAAAAATCAGTTCCCATCAAACAAATGAAATTACATGAAAAGATGTACTAATCGATGGTTCAGTCATGAAACAAGTTTAGTATGTAACAAGGAACGATTCACATGAAGATTAACGCATAAACGTAACAACAAATCACGAAACAACGAAATTGAATGTCTAGAAATGTTTGCACTTACACGCAATTCGTCATATTTTATATTTACCATTTATGGTTAAATATTGGTTAAATTGATTTATTAATTGCGTAATATATTTAGCTTGAGATGTGGCTCGTTACTCCGTTTTATGTATCAAAGGTTGTCTTTTTAGAGCGGCAAATTAATTTTATTACCAATAAAGTAGGTAGAAAACGATTCGATTGTATTCGAACTTGAATTTATCTCCTCAGAAAATTTGACAGGTATACTTTTTTACATCTAATTAATAGAGTAGCGGTACTTTGAGGTGGGAAGGTACACTTTTCTCAGAAACACCCTTTAATATAACATGCGATATCCAAACAAAAAACGACTTTGATTCCACAGTATTTGCATGGCATCAGTGGGGAATTTGCCTCAATTTTAGATTCTGGAATTTCAAGTCAAAACCTGTAATAGGGCCATAGAATAAGGTCTAACACCAGGAATACCCAAAGGAAAAAATTACTGTAGGGGAAAATGCCTAAACAAGTGAAGCCTCTGTCAATAAACACTGCGAAAATCGAGGGAGGCTGAGGGCTGGTGGCTACATCACCACCTCGGGGTTTTCTCCTGTAAAACAACGCGAAAAGTGACTCTTTGCTCAAAAACGTGTCAACTGAACGTCTTGGCTGATACATACTGAAGTCCAATAATGTAAGCAATAAGAAATAAAACTGTAAGACGAAAACTCAAATTGAAATGACTTCACAACATTAAAAACCAAGTTTTAAGTTCAAAGTTCAAATATGACCCCTTCATAAAACACTATTATTTCTTCCTCACCATAATGAATTTTCACTTACGACTGAATACACTTGAATGGACATTGTCTCATGTTTATTGTTTGTTTACATAACCTGCCTGCGAATAACCCCAGAGAGAAGGGAATGAGATCACCGAGCAATGGAATCAGATTGGTTAGGAAGGCGAATACGTCACATCATGGCTGCCCCCATACAGATTGCTGCTACATTTAAAATTTCCATCTTCCCTAACCCTATATGTGTATAGTGTGTCCCACGGACAGCTATTTAGCCTAGAAACGTGGTCATTTTGGACTAGCTAGAAACAAAACACTCAAAACAAGATTGAAAGTTTTGAATTTATAATCATTTTTATTTTGAATAATTTGGAGTGGAGTGTTTTTAAAAACATTCCACTCCAAATGATTAAAAACAAAAAAAAAATTCAGGATTTTTGATTTTGTTTTTATTTCTGGCTCATCCAAAATGACCACTTTGCTAGGCAAAATAGGTGTCTTTGGGACACATTATAATCACAGAGGGTTAAAAATAGTTCACTCCAAATTATTCAAAACTTTCAACCTTGTTTTAAGTGTTTTTATTTCCTGATAATCCAAAATCGCTACGTTTATAGGCAAAATAGGTGTCTCTGGGACACACTATTCACATAGAGGGTTAAATTCTCTAAAATTTTTGGATGCTTTTTCGAACAGCACAGTATGGTTTTCTTCTATATCAGTAAACCCTCTATCAAAAAAAATAAATAAAATAAATCTAATAAGTAAATAAATAAATAAATAAATCTAAAAAATGTGAGGCTAATTCCCTATTCAGAGTTTTCAAACCAAACAAGCTATGCCAACTTTGTAAAAATCAAAATTTGTTTTTAAAAAGGCATCTTCTCAATCGAAAAGTGAATATACCTCAAAGATACCACCACTCTATGAATAATCTAAGTACCTTCAGATTATAATTTATTATAAATTAAATTGATAAGTTCGTTCATTTCCGAACTGTACCGAAAATTCATATCCTAATACACTACAAACTATGCAAAAACACTTTGTATTCGTTCTTATTACAAAAGTTCAATTGCAATCCCTATGGAACTTTGAGATTGTCACAAATTTTTGAGGAATAAGCGGAGATATGTTTTTTTTCCCAAAACAATATTAAAAACAAAATTTGTGAATTTAATGTGTTTCGGCTGAACACAAAATCAAAATAAAGCACTTGCAGACAATAAATTCTCACTGATTCAATGGAAAAAATTATAGTTCTATCCAAAAATACCTAGGCTTTTACTGTACCAGATAATGTTCGATGAAGGGTGGAACATGTAACGCAGAGTTATCCCACGCTATTCCACATGAAGCCACAGCCCTTGCGATTTTCGCACAGATGTGGAAATTTTTGGCTCTAGAATTAAAATCTATTTGCAAATGGTGCAAAGTCAAATGGGGTGCATATTGACCAAAATAATTCAAATAGAAGAAATTATTTTTTAACGTTGATATCTAGGGATGGTACTTACAAAAGTCATCATCTCGAAAAACAAAGTTTTTTTCTTTCCCCTAATATTGAGGAGTTCTATTATTATCATCCCCATGAGCCTCCCCAAAAAATACTAAAAAGAAATCCTTCTATCGGAATAATGTAGGTCACAAACCCTCAATTGAGTGGGCTATTGAGTGATGACTGGGAGAGACAAACACCTGCAGGTTGAAGGTATGTCAACAGTTCAGATCAGAACCGCTCCACGAATGCACAGATGTTTCAAGCCTAAGATCAATTCCAAGTATGCAACCGAAGATTGGAGTATCAGGTTTCAAATACAATTTCCAAGACTTTCCTCACTTGGTTCAATTTCGAATGGGATTGACTTCAAGATGAGTTCAACATTTCAAGTCAGGAATGGGCAAATTAGCAAGGTTCCCAAGCGGATCCGTTCTTTCTTGGAACAGAGCCTATTGCTCATAAAAGTGTTGCTATGGGCAACCACTAATGCATCGTTTCGCTTGGGTATAAATAAATCCTCAATCCATAAAACCTATAAAATGCTATGCTGTTCTAAGTACTTCTTCAGATTACTCCTGTTTCATTTCAGCGAATTTTCGATCTAGGGTAAGGTCACCAGTAACAGACAAGGGTCTAGTGACAGTCACAAGTTTAGACCGAAATAATAAGCCTAGTTGGAGGGTAAAATATATGTTAGTTTTGGACTATCAGTACGGTGTAGCCATCTCGTATCATCTGAAAGAATCATTTGCATATGATGCCAGGGCTAGCTGGTTACGTTAAGGAGGCGAAGACTTTCAACCATTATTTTCATAGGATTTCAACATGAGGGCTTTCTGGAGGTGTCTTCTTTATTTTATTGTTTGAATTATACGTTTTTCGTAACTCATCTTTTGGTTTATGTGTTTCAGCCGAATGTATTACTGCTGAATTGAACCGGGGTGGTTGTATCCGTGATTCGTTCATAAGAGGGTTAGTCAGCCCAGTCCAGCAAAGAATACTTGAAAATACTCCAACCATTTCACTGACGCAACATGGTCAGTGTTACTGTTGTGGCATTAAAAATTAACTTCCCTCGACTGGGGATCGATATCCAGACTTCCGGCTATACTACACACCTACTAACCTGAATCGATTTCTCTACCAATGAGCCAAGGAAGTGAATGGACAGAAATGTGAAGAGGGAATGTCGCCAACAGTAGATACGATTGTTATAATTTGTTTACATTAGTTCTATAAAAGTTCGTTGTTCTGTAAATCTTAAATAGGAAATACAGTTCTTTTTACATCTCTTCTTAAATCGAGATTTATCACTATTGATAAATAACATAAAGTAGTCCTTCGAGCCAGATGTTATGGGTACTGTGTATCAACGTGCATATGCGGTATTGTCACACATTCGCACAGTTACGACCGAAGAGACGCACATACAGCTGTATGTCTTCAAAGCCCAAGAAGCTCTAGTCAGGCAGATATCCATTCCCTGTTTGGAACTACAAAGATCTCATCGTCAACAGTGAGAAGAAGAGATGTAGAGCAGCTGCGGCTAGAACTCCGGCAAGAAGAGGAGAATGAGGCGATGGAACGCCAGGCGAGGCAAGCTGATCGAGAGACGGCTCAGAGCATTGGAGCTTGCGATATCAAATGGTAGCGAGGGATCCCACACTCGTGCATCCGTAGGACAGCATTCTGATACAAATAGCGTAGGGAGTAATGGGAGGGTGGTAATGAGTTGGGTAGAAGAAAGTCGAAGGAATCTCAATTTGAGTCTCTGTAGTGGTCGAGATGTGAGCCATACGCAATTTCAACACCAATCACAACCTCCTTTGGATAATGAGGTATCTATAGATGAACTGAAGGGTTGGATTGCGAGGAAAACTAAACCTTCGAGCTTCCCATCCCAGCCCATGGATGGAGACCCAGCCCAGTGGCCGCTATTCCTTACCATGTATCGGAGATCAACTGAATCAGGACGGTACACGGAAGATGAAAACCTAGTTCGCCTACAGAAAGCTCTCCAAGGGGCTGCTGGAGAGCATATTGGGCCTCTACTGTTCTTACCAGGCGGACTAGGACGAGTAATTTATCGCCTCCAGAGACGGTACAGTAGACCTGACGCTATTGTAAGAGAGTCTGTCCAAAGACTTCAAACCAATGGCCATCAAGTCTGAAAGACAGAAAATTCATTGAAACCGAAGTGAGAAAACTCCTAGAGGAGGGTATAATCGAGAAAACTATTTCACCATGGCCGGACATGAAACTGCTGATCGTCTTGCCAAAAGAGGATCAGAGTCCGGAATAGGGCCCAATAGGTCCGGAACCGATCCTGTGAATCACCAAAAGCAGGTTATAGGATGTGGCTAACAACTGGGAAAGCTGGTAAGATACTGGCAGAAGCTCCCAGGCCTGAGACAGGCAAAACTATTTGTGACGTTCTAAAAGAAAACGGACTGACGAACTCATAGCTATGCCTAAGAAGGACGTCAGAATACTCGTGAATCTGCTAACAGGTCACTGCCCACTTCGATATCACCTAAAGAGGATAGGCAAACTAACAACGGACATCTGCCGCTTCTGCGATATGGAAATGGAAGATGCCGAACTTATCATGTGCTAATGTGAATCACTGGGTCGAGATAAATACACAATCTTCGGAAGTGATGCCCTAGCTCCTGACACCATCTCTAAGGTGGCCTAGAGATAGGGTTTTTAGTAAACCCTTCTTAGTATGCTAACATAGCCTGGAAGCATTACGCAATAGACGACCTCTTTAGGTTGCAATGGAAGGAGTTTGTAGATCAAATCATTAAGGACCAATATTCAAAAAACATCTCCCCATGGCGGGTCCAGGTGTTCAAGTCGTCTCTCGTTGTCCTAACAGAAGAATGATTACACAGGTACACGAAAAAAAAATTTTTCAACTGCCTCGAATATTATGACTGATTTTTATGTTTTTTGGTGCGCTGAATCCAAATCTGGTAGCCATTTAGCTCCATCTCGTACAGATGTTTTGCTAAATTGGGTTATCCCTAGTCACTGGGTTATAAATAAGGCTCATTTCACTATGGCAAGCACTAGCAAAGATTTATTGCAATATTCCGTAAATAGAATTCTCGTAAATGGAAACAGAAGAAAACAACGCAGTTCACATGAAAATTCAAAGAATCTTTTAGTGGGCCCGTTTCTTTTTCCCCTGAATGCTCCTCTTGGTGCGTTGCTTAGCGTATTTTTCATCAGGGGTTTCCCGTAGCAGCAACCAGCAGAAATCGGCCATCATATTAGAGTTCCATCTTCCTTGGTACCTTCTCTCTGCGTCCTTGATGTCCTGATGGAACCGCTCACCCTGCTCTTCACTGTATGCCCCCAGGTTTTTGGGAAAGTAGTTGACATGGGAGTGCATGAAATGTACTTTCAGGCTCATATTACAGCCTTGTTCTTTGAAGGCAGTGAGCTTCCAGCAAGGAACTGAAACATGACAAGAACGGGCATGTCGCGACCGGCGTGTTTGAGCGGCCCAAGGGGGCGAGGCTTAGGCATACCTACTGGATAGAACATGCACTAGCGCGAGTACTGGATTGAACCCCCCGCCCCTCTCCATCGACCAGTTTAATGTTTAAAATGAATACGAAACCTCTCAAAATATCATGAGGGAGTGTTTCAAGCATTACAACCTTCATTTTGGGCCATGGAAATGAATTGCCGTCAGCCAAGAAGAAATTATCTGAACATTCCTTATATGGGTAAGAAATCAAATTTTGCAAGAAAACGTGACGTGATAGAGCATTTTGGCTATTTTCCTGGATTCAGCGTTCCAAAATCTATAGGAATCAGTTGCAAAACTGGAGGCAGTTTTTTGGTCGTTATTCATCTTGCATGGTTAATAGATACACAGACCTCGATTATGGATTGGGAATTATAGGATTTTTCGTTGCACGAGAGAAAAATACTTGGAAAACTCTGAATACATTCAGAGTCACATACATACTCTGAATACATTCAGAGGTCACTGAGTTAACCTGAAATTAATGTGTTAACACGTCTGTGACTGGTGACGTTACCCTATCTATGAACTTTTTAAAAATCTTCATGATGTTCTTGCGAACAAACAATCTGTACAACAACGTAGGTAAGTACGTTTAATTGAAGAATCCGTTTCTGGAGGAGTCTTGGACTCCCGGAGTAAGCCTAAGTCATACAGAGCGTCACTGGAATATTTTAAATAATTTTCTAGTGTCTTACGTCACATGGATAATGTGAAAAGTATCCACTCCAAAAAATTAAACAGTCATCCAAAAATACGTTATGGAATGTCTAATGGTTTACGACACTGACAAAGGTACTATAAATATGAGCGTTTCAATTCAAGGACTGCCGCACTTGGTTACCGACTTTGTACCCACTACTCCTATAATACAAATTAATAATAGAAGAAAATGAAGGCGAACTTACGAAATTCTTTGATACATCATTGTGGAAGGAAATAATATTGGTAATTTTCGGGACCAAAGTAATTTTAAACGGAGTACATGTACATGTCAGTTTTTCGTCTTGGAGGTGGGTGGCTAAACGGGGAGAACATTGCCAGGGAGAATCGTCCAAAAACAGCTTGCATGCTTTTCCAGCGCGACCGCTTCGCCCACCTGGCCTCTTCTTTCTTCAATTGCTCAATACCCTGTAGATAGAAATTGACTGTTAGGTAGGTTCCATGAATATTCCATTGATAAATGTGTTAAAATTAACATAATACCTCTCATCTCGTCTTCTACCGGAGTAATGAAATTTTGCTTTCGAGCAGCAGGTCAAAAAACCAAGGTCTTTTAGAAATCGGAATTTTTACTCGAACTTTTGGCTTATTATTTTCAATATTAACCTTTGGAATCGACCAAGAAAAGAAACGTCTGCCAAGTGGGTGTGGCACAGAGCTTCCTCGTATCCATAACCCGATTATATAGATGATCCTTCCACTACCCTCACAGAGGACCATTCCACGCTAATCTGAAGAATCCTGAGAAATTTCGTCGAAATCGGATGGAAAATGTAGGAGTTATGGCTGTTACAAGGAATTCGCAGTTGCGCATGCGTAGCAACTACTATAAGTCTGGGGGAGATGATTTTCATTGGGGACCATATACAACGTAATCCGCATAACCCATAAAAATGTCATCGAAATCGGATAGAAAATGTGGAAGTTATGGATGTTAAAAGGAATACACGTTTGCGCATGCGCAGCGGCTACCATCAGTCCGGGGGTGATAATTTCATAGGGGACCGTCTACACACCAACCCGCAAAATTCCTGAAAATTTCATCGAAATCGGACAATAACTTCGTATAGTTATGCCGGTTACAAGGATTTCATGACAGACAGACACGGAACCAAAATTGTTCAGAAAGGTCCGAAACGTAAAACGCGAGTGGAAATTTCGATTTTGGAGAACTTTTTTTTTTAACCATGAAAAGTGAAAAAAAGTTTCTGCTACCTTTGAGGACTCGGTAGCAATTTAACCCCCTCAAAATTTGTTGGTTTTTGTTTCAAAGTATGCGTAGAATCCAAAAATCAAATACAAATTTTGCCGAAAAAAGCAAAATTGTTTTTTTTTGTCCGCCATACGCGGCACTTTTGTTTTTTTGATTACCATGGACCGATTTTGATGAAATTTGATACACTGGCTCCATTTGGGGACTAGTTATTCGCCAATACTTTTGGTTGATTTCAGCCCTTCTAAGGGTTGCAATTTTGAAAACGCTCTAGCTCAAAAAGTTTGATATAAAGGTGTTGTTTTTTCATCAATTTAAAATAGTATTGCATTTTTAGAATCGAATGAGACCACCCAGAGCTCTGTAAGACAAAATGTTTGCTTCCAATAAGAACTTGAGGGTTGGGCTTTCGATAGATCAGAAACACGAGTGTGAATCGCAAAAGAGGCCTAATCTCCGTTCAAATTATAGCTGACCAAAATGCGATCGTTAGTTTCTTCGAGTTTTGCGTCCTTAGCAACCAGTAATCAAATTTCCTAATGAAGGCGTTTACTTCTTTCAATAAAACTTGATTGTGATGTAGGTAGGTAGTACCTAAGTTTGATAAGCTGACAATGGCAAAGCCGTGATCTTTGCAGACGAGTGATCTATATAGAAAAATAATAAACATTTGTGTAATAATTTGCAGCGTTTTTGCGTTATAGAGCTTCTTGAACATTTTGGATCCGTGTTGAGAGAACAACAGAACTCCAGGGATTCCGCAACTAATTTGCAAAAACTTTTGTCTTACAAAATTTGTTTACTCCACTACAAATTATTCGTTTTTAAACAGATTGTTTTCGTTTTTCTTTCTTTTGACAACATGTACTATAAAAATTTCGCTGCTTTTCGGGGAAGAGGAAAAGCTCTTTGATAACACCTGTTGCCGATAGAAACTTCATAATGCATATTATTCAACCGGTAATAATTTTATTTCCACAGCTACCAACAAAATAACTGAGCTCGCCACGATATTCCGCTTGAAATTTTAGATCGAGAGCATTCAAAACCTCAACACCCAATTTTGGTTTATTATTTTCAATAACGAATCATTGGAATCGAGCAAGAAAAAAATGTTTAACCCCCCCCTCACCCCTCAAAATTTGATGTTTTACGTTTCAAGGTACGTAGAATCCGAAAATCGAATAAAAAATTTTCCGTCCGTCCGCCGTACGCGGTACGTTTCTTAGCAACCATGGTTTTTCTTATCACATGTTGTCCTATGGCCATCATTACGAGTATGTCACCAAAATGGTCATAACTTCCGAAATTCACAAGATAAACTCAAAAATGAGGATACCGTTGGAATGAGCGTTGAATTGCCTTCTATTTTTGTTCTTAAAACTCTTCACCGAAGTTAGGTCAAACTTGAATTTTTATAAATTTACGACTTCTTATAATTTTCAAAGGTGATTTGCCACCATTATCATTTATTGAAAAATGGATGAGCTCCACGGTAAAAATATCTACGTTTTATCAGCTCCCATACGTCTATTAAACTATCATTTTAGAGCATTTGTTGTCAAAAAAATTTACATTTGAAGGGGGGAAGCAAAGCGAATTTTAAAAATGAAATCCGCATTCCACAATGAGACACCCCCCCAGATAGCCCCCTTCGTCCAGCCCCGGTCACACATCTCTTGTTTCAGAAAACCTACAACTACTACTGATGGAATGGAACTCACAGTCTTGTCGTTCCAAATTGCTTGAAGTTGACTAAACAGCATAGCGGCGGTGAAGATAGCGAAAAGAAGGGCTTCAAAAACTAAAAAGACGAGAAGGATGACGGTGGTGGGGGGGCTGTAAGTGGAGCAGTCACGCCACTCAGCGTCGATGCAAGTGAAGAACTGCTTCCCAGACATTAATAAGGAATGCACCGACATGCATGCAATGTAAAACTGAAACAAAAACCCAAGACATTCATATCGATTAATGCCTCCATAAAACAAATACTAACAGCGAACATTCTGATCAAGAAAAATAGGCTCTTATTAACTTCTCATCTTAGATGCAGACTATAAATTGCAAAATTAACGTGCAAAGAGTCCAAAGTTAGTTCATCATTTTTCAAAAATCTTCTTTTGTGTAATTTCTCGTATTTATGGAAAATATCGAATTATTCAAATGCAATGAGGCTTTTTTGGTAATTGGGAGTAGGTAACTTGCTTGAGTTAGCTCACAAGTTTTCTGTCTACCTTGATATCTGGTTGTAGTCTATAAGCTGCACATCCTCGACCAAGACAGTGGCTCACTCACTGCCTAGGGTTGCCATTGGAAAAGGTTTCAGGCGTTGATGGCTCTACTCTCCCTCCTACCATTCCTCTCCCCATTTGGTGAAAATAGTATATTTTCCACAGTCTACCCCATATCAAAATAAATAAAGCTTCCAATGAGTTCATCGAATTTTTTTTATCGGTTTTTCAAATTTCACGCAATGTTGTAGGTCCCACGATGAAATTACCGAATGCTTCCGTTCTAGATCTCCAGATGCGGACGCATCTGCACAGGAAATTGAGGAAACTGGCTCCTGAGAATATTCATGTATTTTTGCCTAACAGACTCCCAAGAGTAGCCCTACTATTTTATCTTAATAGACTCCCGAGCGTAGCCTCACGTATTTTTTGGGGCTACCCCAACTCACTCCCATGGCGAGAAAAAGGAAAAGCTCAATTGGCACATGTGAAGTGTCTAAACATAATATTCTTACCAAACATATCCATGACGAGATTAAAGAACGATGTGACTCAAAGGACTAGCGAGAGCAGCATCGAAAAGCTTAAGGCCAATCATCCCCGATTTTAATAAGATTTTTTTTCACCAGATGGCAGCACCGGAGATTGTAGAAAAAGGGGCAATCGTAGTTCTAGTTTATCTCTCCACCAGTTCAAGCGATTTTCATTTTGAAAACGGGAATGTACTCATTATTAGTTTCCAAATGGCGCTCTGCCAAAATTTTCAAAATAAAATTGTAATTTCAATTTTATTCAGAATTTTAAAGTTCAAATTTTGAAAATCATTTCACATTTTTCAAAATCTGCGGTTATAGCGCCAAACCTCTAACTCACCTGAGTACGAAAATATTTTTTTATTTGAAATTTATTGAATATATTGGTCGTAAAGCGTCGACGGCGAAAAACAAAGGAATTTCTAAGAAGGGGGTGGTGATTAGCAGCTGAGCCCCCTACGCCTCTGGACTCTAGACTTGTTGTCACCTTCCCCTCCGCAATCCTCACAACAGGGACCCCATTTTTGTTAGTTCTTTCTGATTACGATTTTCAGCTTCAAGTCTGCTCGTTTCTTCGCTCTGAATTTCCTCTCACATTGATTGAATTTTGGAACTTCCTGAATTATTTTGGTGTAGGTATGTCAGTTCGTCTGACGGTAATCAGAAGCCTACCTACCTTTTCATGTTATAACTATTTATCTGCGTACTTATTTCCTTCCTACTTGCGAAACTACGAGAATAAATAAAATTGAGATAATAATAATGAAAATATTTTTAAAATAATAATAATAAATAATAATAGAAATAATAAAATTAACTACGAGAATAATAAAAATTGTTCATATTACCAAAAAAAAAGAACATATTTTGATTGGAGATTGATGTTAGGTAAGTAAGATACTTCCTTTAGGTAGGTACCTTTCTACTAAAATCAAGGTGACTAACACTGGCATTTCCCTTGGAAATATTCTATGAAACTTTTACTCGTAATCTTAGCCGTACCAACACAGAATATAAAATTAGATGTTTCCGGACCAAATTTGTGGTCATAATATTTTTCATTTAGAACATCAGAAACAAACATTTTCCCTTTCTTTTCGTTTTAGAGCTCATTGAACAACTTTGGTTCTGGGTCTATCAATGGTAAACGTCTGTCTGTGTCCTCGTTCCGGGCTGAACTATGAGGAAACAAGATCCGATATAGATTAAATTAGCACGATTGTTGCGCATCAGCCTCGAGACAATCTTCTTTGAATTCCATCTAGGTAGGAACGGGTGCGCTGTCAACTGTTTGCACGATTTTACTCAAATTTAGCTGGTAGTTTGTGAATGGGCCACGGAAGATCACGCTTTTTACAATCTAATCGGTGTGTTTCCAAATGTTTGCCAAGTGGAAGTGGTACATAGCTTCTTCGTATTCATTTCATGTATGGCTAGGTAGTAAGAAACTTTTGTTTAGATGTATCCGAGATTTGAATGCTGGATTTATGTGATTATTTTGACGGAGAAGAAATTTATAGCGGTCCACGGTCCAACCTACACCCATCCCTACTTATCCTAACGGAATCCTAACATAACATGATATTATCTGTGGAAGTTATGGGTTCCTACGGCAAGGAATTTACGTTAGCATGCACATAAGGTGCAATCAATTTGGGGGCAATTTGCTAATAATTTGTTACATTAATTTGTTTGCGAACGACAGTGGTTACTAATGATTCGAACTTGATGAAAATCACAGGGTAGGCAACACCTAAACTCACATCATTCTTGAAAAATCTTGACAATAATACGGACAAACTCAAGGTAATCGAGCACTACTTAGCGTTTGTACGTACTCTATACTCGCATGCACGTGGTTTTCTTGGATTAAATATCCCAATGTTTAGAAAACGTGTGAACCAAATAACCTCTGCAAAGTTGGGTGGTCAGTGGTGTCGCGGAATCGCGTTTTCATTTCATTTTTCTTGCGAGTCAACCAAGGTAGCGGAAGCTTTGTTTTTACTTTTTACCTACGTTTTAGACCTTCCTGAACAATTTATTTTAGTTTCGTACCGGTGTGTCTTTCATGAAATCCTTGTAACGGGCATAACTATACGAAATTATTATCCGATTTCGATGAAATTTTCAGAGATTGTGCGGGTTGGCGTGAAGACGGTCCTCTATGAGGGTATTGCAAGGTACTTTGAGATTGATGTTTTCAGACCTATGCGTCGAATCATCTATAAAATCGGGTAATGGATACGAGGAAGCCCCATGTGCCACACCCACTAGGCAGACGGTTTTTCCTCGAATTCGGTGAAATCTTCAGAGAATGTGCAGTTCGACGTGTAGACGGTCCCATATTAGGGTAGTTCAATGTACTTAGAGATTGATGTTTTGTGATAAGCTACATAAATTATTATCATCGGATCAATACAATCGGGAAGCATACGAGAAAGCTATGCGCCACACCCACTTGGCAGACGATTGTTATTTGAATTTGTTACGACAACGAAATGTTCATCATTTGGCAACAAGTGATAATTTTTGACCTGTTGCGAATTAAAATAAAATTTACTTTCTTGCTCGAAACTGAAAAAAGTGTAAAGAATTTTCTAAAAGATAGAAAATTCTAGAAAGAGAAAATAGAACACCGACGCTGCAATCCCGATTTTCAAATCATAAAATTCTGTAGATTTTTTAAAATACTTCGATTGAGCTCTATAAGCTCACTTTTCCAAATTAACACTTGTATCATCACGAAAAAAAATGTAGTTGAAATTTTTTTTTGATTTGGACGGAGGTCTAGATGCATTTCCCATTATTATGGATCATAAACTTCGACGCTTATAGCTAATACAAGAAAACATAATAAATTACAGGAAAGAAAGTAGGTAGTCAAAAATAGCACTATCAAGTGTAAGAACTATCACTGGGATATTCAGAGATACCTTGAGCGAAAAAAGTAGATTATGAAAAAAAGGCAATTCATCAAGAAACATTTCGAGACTGGTGATTCTTCCAAGTACCACCCGCCCGACCACCCCATGTTGTTGTCAACGCACCTGATTGACTTCTGACCCCGAACTCTTCCGTGTTTGGGTCTCTGAAAGCCCTCGCATTCCTCGCCTGCCTTCGATTTTTTTGAAGTCGAAGCATTCGCCGCCTCGACGCTTTACGATCGCGCTGCACACACTATCTTCAAAATTGCAAGTTTTATATATTCTCACTTAATTGCCATTGTGAGCTATAATCCCAGTTTTTCGAAAAAATTATCCTAAAAGCCCAAAATAAATCTCTCAAAATTTTAAAATGTCAAAAAATGTACAATTTCAAAAAAATTAACAAACATTAAGGGTTGAGCGCCATTCTCTTGTTTATTCTGAGTACAATAAAACTTTCAGATTGAAAATTGGATGAATAGGCGAGGAGAAAAACGTGAACTACGTTTGAGTTCATTTTGAAGCGCAACGTGGTGGCTGTTTCTGGAACTATTTCCGGGATGATTGGCCTTAACCTAACTTACTCGAGAGCAGTCTTAAGCATTTTTTTTGCCCCCGTGGAATTGATTGCTTTTTATAAAACCATGATTAATTTACTTAACTAACCCTTGCATGTTATCCAGTTGTATTATGTCTATTGTTAACTCATTACTCCAGTCATATTTTAAATAATGTTCTTGATTACCTGAATTATCAAATTTCAACCAATTTCCGTGATTTTGTGTGTATCCTTTCAGTCCAAACGTTATAAATTTAATATTCCTTCACTTCAGACCAGTCAGTTCAGAACTAGGTTACAGTCGGGTATCCTCCACTCCGCTAGATCTTCCCATTAGTCGCACCGGGCCGACAATTTAGACAATTTTCGAAAATGTAAATGTCAGCAAACATCCCTTTCACTTCGTGTGTTCCCTACATAATTTCTAATCAGTATCTGTAATGCATGTTTCTTAAATGTTGTGTTTTTTATTTTGTCAAGACTGAAGAACAAATTAATTTTTTTAAAGCACCTACCGTAAACAAGACGAAAAACTTTTGGTTGTCCTCTCCAACGCAGTTG
Organism: Apolygus lucorum; assembly: GCA_009739505.2. Lineage (NCBI taxonomy): Eukaryota > Metazoa > Arthropoda > Insecta > Hemiptera > Miridae > Apolygus > Apolygus lucorum. The sequence continues at coordinate 38,702,327 of CM019170.2, read as the reverse complement.
TTTACCCAAGGGCAATGATGATCCATTTTTCTTATACACCTGGAAATTACAGGACGAATAAGAATCTACTTTTCTTCGCTCTCTTATCTATGTTATGAAGGAGCTGCTAAAATCGAACGCTGAGAAGGAAAAACAGAAGCAAAATTTCACTTTATAAAATACTGTGATGAACTACGAACTCATGAGTAACACCCTTTCACCGTACTTCACATCGATTTGATATTTCTCCACGAAGACTATTTCCCAACATCCCAAACTTTGGTCTTACAAACGTCATAAAACTTCATTTTAATGGTGAATTACACACCAAAAGTTCTGTACCAAGGGATGGCACACTCTAGCGGCACTTCGATGAACTATGAATAACTATAATAATTAGTCCTAGGAAAGATCCACCTTAGGTTTTGGTAGACAATGAATTTAAGATTTTGCAATTCCCGATAAAGATGAGTAATTTTATTTCAGTTTTTCATTTACGAGTTTGTTTGGTTTTATATTAATTCTTAACTTTTATTCGTTCTTTTGATTTTGGATAAAACCAATAAGTTACATAAAAATTATAAAAAATAGGTACCTCTGGCATACAGAACAGTGATGAGCTCTTTCTGGCTTGATGCTGCAACATTTTTGACACTTGAAGATGACCTGCCCTTCGCGACATCCCATCTGTTGGATCATTTCCTTCGTGGCATTACCCTTCGGAACTGATCCCTGAAAATCGGAGTAATGCATCTTGAATGAAAAGTACATTCGAGCTGTAGACGTAGCAAACTGGGGAGGAAAGTGCAGAACACACTAGCCAGGAGGCCAGAAACCTACACACTGAAACATAAGTACGAAAAGTTCTGAAAAAAGAAAAATATCTTACAGGATCGGTGAGCATTGTCTTGAGATGAGACATGATGGCGAGCACTCCAAAGAAGAAGAAGAGGGAGCCGTTGAGAAGGGAGTACCAAGTGTATGGATGAGGCATGATTATGACCATCAGCACCACAAAGTCTGCATACAGTATCAACATCCATGTCAGAATTGCGCAGACAATACCGCAGATGTCCTTGGAAAGAACGAAAGAAAAAGTCAGCCGAGTGGGTGTAGCACGTAGCTTTCTCAATCCTTTTTATGGACTAAAAACCGATATTTTGAATCATCTACTCTGATAATCGATGATTAGCTGAATCAATGCTGTAAAAAAACAGCAATTTTTCCCAAGAGGAAAATGTATTTATGGTTCACCCCCGTAGAATAGGAATCGTCCGGAACTGCTGTACAGGTGAATGGTTTTGTATATGAATGAAAGAGATGTAAAAGAAGTGAAGAGGTTTCAGTTCAGCTGTCTAGGTTACAGGTAAGCGTTTGCGTTACCCATTATTGAAAATCCCTTCCTGGATTGAAAAAATATGAGAGACAAAGTTTTGTTCCGAGAGGCAGTCCTGAGGGGTTCTGGACTGTACACGCCCCTTTTTGACTGTTCGGAGAGACTCAAGGTTTGTTCGGCTAATGATTCCGAACCAGTTCCGGACAGAACGCGATTCTGAAAGTGGAAGGGATAGAATCAGTTCAGAATCGTTGTTAACCGAATGTCTTTGGAACTCGTTCAGAATCGATAGCCTGCATTGTAACCTCCTTCCATTTGTTGTAGTTATTAATAATTGTTAGTTATTAATAATCTGTAATTGCAGTTCAGATTTCTCTCGTTTTTCCCAATACAATAGATATTGTATTCTCTATTCTGCATTTTCAACTCTTCTTCAACAAACTCTAGTTGTATTAGGGAAGTCAATGTTTTTAAAGAACTTTGTTAAGAGAGAGAAAATCATTAATTTATTGAACATTTTAGGAGTATAAGTTGGACAACGACTCCATTAGCTGTCGAAAATGTTTTTAAAGAACTCTGAAGAAGAACTTTGAACTTTGATTTTCAGTTTTCTAAGTAGGAAGGTATGTTTAATAAAGTTTAAAGTAGGTATGTTGTACTGCCCCTTGTTCCTACTCACTACGAAGTGTTCGATGATCATGTTCATTTAGAAGAGGCACAGTGTTCTTAAAAAAGTTCTTATTTTTTGGATGGTCACGAAGAAGAACAAACATTTTAACACATTCAGTGCGCAGGGGCGCTTAAGCGCCCCTCCGAGTCTTCCCACCGAACGGGAGGGCTTACTTTATCATCCGATTCCAAAACTTCATGAGAATCGTCAAAAGGAGTAGGAATAGGATTACCAGAAACCCCCAGATGACAGACCACAGGAGACTACGATATAATATAACAAAAACTTGATGATTAGCGAAACGATAAGACTTCCTGATAAGTGTAATATCTAGTGCGCATGTGCAGAACTGTTGGTTCCGAGAAAATCTCAGAACTGGTAGAACTGATTCTGAACAGTTCCGGATGCCTAACCGAACAGTGGACTGACAGTTCCGAACCAGTTCTGGGCCTAACCGAACGCCCCAAAGGAGGTCGGAACCATCCTGAACCGTTCGGAATCGTTAGCCTAACAAACCTTCAGAACCAGTTCTGTGTAGTCCAGAACAGCAAGTTCGTTGTTCGGAGAAGCAGTCCCGAATCATTTCGAACCAGTCCAAGTGGTTCTGGATTTTTTTCAGAACTTCTAGTTCGAGATATGCGCAGTAGACTTTCAAGCTGATCACACAAGACTACTGATTGATAAGTCTCCCGCCCCAGTTCAAGTTCCTGTGTGTCTTCTCTTTTCAACCAGTTGTCAACTGTTACACATCCCTAATAGATTTCCGAATCTTCTGATTCCGCCCGACTTTTAAGCATTTATACCCGCTCAAAATGCTACTTTTATCAATTGGCATTTTACATGTTATATGTTAGGAAAATGTTCATAATTTCCTGGCAAATTCAATTGATTACACCTTTGGAAAGAGCGTAAAATTTCCCATTTGATGACCTCTAGGATAGTCTTTCTACCTACCTCAAACTTCGAATTTGTCAATTTTTGTTTGTTAGACATTTTGGTGGTTTTTTCAAGGGTTATTGGTGAACTTCTATTACATATTAACTTATTACAGTATGTCCCGAAATCAATCAGCAATATTTCAGCAATCGATTCTAATTTGTAACAACTTTTGCCTCTAAGAAAGCACAACTGAATGACATAAAACTCTATTCAAGGGTAAAGTTCAAGAAAGGATCTAGTTTTGATTCGATGACAGGATCGTCTACGTACCTTTACCAATCTGCGTTTGATTTGCATTTTCCAAATATTCGTTTTGGAGACAATCCATGTAATTATCTGCAAGCGAAGGAGACAACCGAAACCATACTGTAAAACCGTCAAACTTTACCCCACCAGGGGTAACTTTACCCCAAAAAGTGAGAGTCTTCAATTGTGATGTAAGCGTGGTAGAACTTAGATAAAAGTTAGCTAATGTGTTTTCGTTATAATACTCCACATCCCAGAGAATCGATGTGGCTTGTGAAGGCGCCTTTATCCATGTTAACAGCTGTTATCAGTCATAGTTACCTGTTCAGCTGTTTTTGTCCTGTTTCTTGTGCTCCAAAATTTCTTCCACATCAGGTGTTTGGAGTGGATTTACCAGGCAAACCCTCATTATATCACTTTCAATATCTTATTTTGAACAAAATACACTAATCAAATTCTCAAAAAAGTGTTTTCTTAGTTATGCCTTTGTTTACCAAAAATTTTATGGTAACTTTACTCCAAAAACCGGGTATCTTTACTCCACTATAAAGTTTGGGATAAAGGTAGCCTCACTCATATTTTTCTTTTTTAATCTCGAAAAACATTTGAGTTTTATAATTTTCGCAGTGTTGAATGTAAGGTTTCTAGTGTATCTCATGTTGCAGAAGTAATAGATGGGGAGAAGAAATGGAAAAAAGCTTGGTACGTGTCCCTACCGAAACTTTACAACAATGATATGAACATAAACGTGCTTTGGTCTCATAAGTTGTGATTTACAACATTATTTACTCGTGGGTTAAATTTGAAATTTACCATGGCAATTCATTTGAATGTTATCGAATGTGAAACAGACTTTTTCTGTGATTTTGTTAAGTCATTCGTTTATCTTCTATTTTCCTTTAATATTTCTTTACTTGTAGAAAGTTTTGCTCTTAATCAAAGCAAAACTACATAAATCTGTCTATACTGGAAGACTGAAAATGTGATCTCTTAACCAGAAATATTGCATTTCAAGCAAATTCATTGAAATAAATGATCATTGGAATTTATATTTTTCTTAGGTATAACTTGTATTTTTCAAGCTAAAAAGTTAAATTTTTCAGAATATATTTTATAATAATATTATAAATACTTGATATTATCAACTATTTCTGGAGTAATGAATTCAATCCCGACTAGTAACATTGCACCACTGCCCGTTTCTGTAGCGATAACCGTGAGTTTTTCAGAGTGGAGTGAAGATAGACGCACTCGTAGGTAACTTTATTCTAACATTTAAACAATTAAATCTGGGGGTTACAATTATCTGATCAATCAGCTCGACCACTCAAAATGTTCAGGAAACCCTGAAGATCAATTCACTTAATAAAAAAAATCAATTTAACCCATTTCGAGTGGGAGAAATTGTATTTGGAAATGTTTTGGAGTAAATCTTGGGGTAGTTAGACGGTTTTACGGTAACCCTAGGCTGGGTTGGGTATGTTTATCAAAATTTGAAAATTTAGTATTTAATGCTAAATGATTCCAGTTCATATTGACACTACACAATTCATATTTTTCAAAGTTATCGAGATTGGAACCATGATTAGTTTTTCCCCTTTTTTTCCACAATATTACGCTCACCACGAATGAACCCCCTTTCACTTTGTCAGCCTTGATCGGCATTAGTTGATCTCACCCTTTCACTTCCGAGCTAATGGGATTTAAACTGAACTGTTCACTGCTAATGATTTCTTTCTGGATAATAAGCACTTTCTGGACCTGAATTCGAGCTCCTCTTAAACCTCTGGATTTTGTACTTACTGGGATGTACCTACCTTCAGTTTTTGTATGTTATTGATGATAGACCTAACGATCGAAATCGAGTTAACACTGGAACTCACTTTTCGTGGAAATATTCTACATACTCCATTATCCCCCTAGAATGAAGTATACAACCTTGACAGTACCTCAATACCGTCTTACATCATAAATATCTTTATGCACTTCAACTAATGGACCTAGACACAAATCCAATGAAGTACCACCTTAGCACACAGGATAACGTGAATACCTGGTGTCATAAAATGACTATAATTTTACAATACTTGCTCTACAAACCTTCACACACCACAATAGACCTCCACAACATCTATTGGGATCCACTTCTCTGCGGTACGAAGCGTACTGATATTCCATTTCTGACGATCGTGACTAATCTTCGCCCATTCTCAAGGCAAGAGAAAGCTTCGTGACACTCGAGCGACGACGACCCTAAATTATTAAAACACTATTCACCGATAACTACCGTTATATCACAAATAAATTCCGTTATCCCCGGATCGTAACGAAAAAAACCTGATATTCTCCGAAAAACACGGAAATTTTCATGGTTTCGCGTATTTAGAAAACTACCGAAAAGTGAAATGTCACTCCCGACTCCGGACCCCTCCTTTTTCGAAGATCTGATAAGAATTTCTCGATGAACTTCACTGTTCAGCGTTTCGTTACAAACAAGAAAGTTCCTTACAATCGATCACAATTCCGATAAATTGAAATAAATACATCTTAAAATCCGTGAAAGGATTAAAAATAATAATTCGAACTCGCCCACATTCTATATTATTAAATAAAGAAAGGTCGATAACCGTATTATCAATAAAAACCTTCTCGAACTAATCTGACGTTTGGTGCAAGCCGCTAATAGCGCTAAAATCGCCAATTCATGAACAAATTTCAATGAGATTTTCCGAATATTGGTACTCAGATAGAAAACAACATGAAAAAGAACATCGCATATTTAAACAAGAAAGGTTTAAGTAATTGATTAATGATTATTATTAAGTAATTAACTGGAAACTTTATGACCAAAAACATTTTCCGATTGTCGTCATCGAACGAAACACACTGTCGATGGTGAACATCGCATATCAATCCATCTAATTTTCAAACTAGACAATAAAACTTAAATACCTTAAAATGTAGTTATTCGAAGACAACTAATTATAAATAAATAAGAAAGTAATGAGTTTAAATACATATTTTATCAGGAATAGTGCACTGCACCAGGAAGAAAACATCGCATGACAGTATCGATAGTGTATATCGTGCAAGCAGGTATCGATTTACTGAACGCGACGGAAGTTCATCCAACCGAATATCGAATGTCCAGAGCTATCGATCAGGTATATATCGATATCAGGTATCGATGCCTGATTGTAAGATTTCGGATTTCAGTGAATTTTCAGAAGCAACACTCTGCAATAGTGACAGCTGACAGGTTCCTTCAACCCCTAGAGAATTTTGTAGATATTTATGTTATTCCTTTATTTTCTGGGCAGTAATTAGTGAAAATTAGAGCAACTCAGTCATTCAACCAACTTCCTAAATGTTTTTAAATGATCGTTCCAATTATTATTCGCGATTAACTCTCGGGCAGTAAAACTAGAGCCAATCAATCAATCAAAGGTGATCACTTTCAAGGTGATTTTTGATGGCAGGATTCTTGTAAGTATTGTAAAATCTAAAGAAAACGTTCGACCTTTTGGCATCTGACAATCATGACACATGGTGTAAAATACAATGATTACTCTGCGCGACGTGTTTGACTTCATACTTCACTATCTAGGTATGGTTGGTGGCTAAAAACCTGTTTGAAATATTCCCGTTGTTTGAAGATGGGTTATTCTTATTTGAATCCTAATTTTGAACCTGCCTTCCAGTTGATTACATTGACATTGACGTGACATTATGGATATCATGGGCGTTGATGCCGCTGATGATCACCTTCTTGCTTCCTGTGATGATAATGCTTCTGCTCTACACTTCCGCTGTGATACTGTATATTTATAAATACAAGTAAGTGGTCAATACATGTTGAATTTTAATATATTTTAAATTCATTTTGTACCTCTCTACTTGCTCTAAGTTATCCTAGTCTCATTAGTGAACTATTATTAATGAACCTGAAAAAAATTAACAAATTCAATAAATTTAGATCTTAGTAATAATATAATAACTACCTAGTAATTATTACTGGCAACGCAGGCTATGGAAAATAATTCATCTCTCTAGAGTTGAGTTTTACTGAACTGTATATATGAGCGGATTTTTTTGGCGGATCAGATCCGCCAAAATTCTCCAAATCCCATCCACTGATCTTAGATTTGTCTTGGCCCACACACGACCGGACCGATCCGTAAGAATTTTTGAGAGCACATCCGTCGGCTGATTTGATTTGTTCGTGTATGGAGGTAACCAGCGGATATCCCACGTCAGATCCACAAATCCAGATCTGTCCAGCATGTCTGACGGATCAGGCGATTAAACGACAGATTTATCACTCACTGGCGTCTATTCGTTAGTGCACAATGTTAGTAGAGAGTTTTTGGCAACCACTAAAGGGCTGGTGGAACCCCTTCACAAAGCTCGGAGTTCGCGGGTGCCGATGGATTTGCCTCCCAACAATAGCGGGCGACGATGAAAGGGTGCCCCTGACAGTCACCCGTTCCTAGAGGCCCACCGTCACGAGCGCCTCCCTTCCCCCCCTGTCCAAAGTTAACGGGCTTCCTCCTTCAACTGGGTAGCATCCTCTGTTGCTCGCGCTAGTCTCCTCCTAACGGGCCCGTGAGATTTTGGCACCAAAAACTCTCTAATAACGGGCCCGTGGAACCTCTTCACAAAGCTTGGAGTTTGCGGGTGACGATGAATTTGCCTCCCCACAACAGCAGGCGACGATGAAAGAGTTCCCCAGACAGTCACCCGTTCCTAAAGGCTCACCATCACGAGCGCCTCCCTTCCACCCCTGTCCAAAGTTAACTGGCTTCCTCCGTCAACTGGGTAGCATCCTCTGTTGCTCGCGCTAGTCTCCTCCTAATGGGGATTTTGGCACCAAAAACTCTCTAGTTTTGTGGATTGTCACCACCGACCAACCTTGGAAACTACCTACCTAGGTACCACATACCTACTTCACAATTTTATTTGGAAGAAATCAATGCTTCGCAACTGGGAGTTGTGGATGCCTTCATGAAGAAATTTGATTACTAGTTGCTAAGGACTCAAAACAGAGTCAACACTTGAAGAAAAACATCGATCGCATTTTGATCAGCTAAAATTTGAACGGAGATAAGGCCTCTTTTACATCCGTGTTTCTGATTTATCCTAAGACCAACGAGCGAACGGTTTGTCCTACAGTGCTCCGCGTGGTCTCTAAAAATTCAATACTATCTTTGATGGAAAAACTACCTTTATATCGAAATTTATTGAGCTAGGGCGTTTTCATCATTTCAACCTTTAGAAGTGACTGACATCAACCAAAAGCTTCGGGGCACAACTAGACCCCAATTGGAGCCCACATACTAAATTTCATCAAAATCGGTACATGGGACGGCCGGCCAAATTTGTATTCGATTTTTGAATGGGGTGTGCGCATGGGTCGGAAAACCCGAAATGGTGTTCAAATTTTGACACCAACCGCGACCTTCTAGCGTAAGAAGACCTTTTTGTAGGATTTTTCAAAGTTTCGAATGTTTATAAAGTCACAGTGGGCTAGGAGGGAGGGGTGCGTGACGTCATAATCATCCAAAACAGAAAAACCAAAATCAGAAAAAGATCTAAAAAAAAAGCAAGTTTTCATCTTCGATTGTTTGAAAAAGTCGAGTATGATGGTTGAAATCATCGAAACTCGTTGGTTTTCTCGAGAGAAATGACTACTTCTGAGGCTTGTTTTCACCTTCGATTGTTTTAAAAAGTCGAGTATGATGGTTGAAATCATCGAAACTTGTTGGTTTACTCGAGAGAAATGACCGCTTCCGAGGCTTGTTTTCACCTTCGATTGTTTGAAAAAGTCGAGTATGAACGTTGAAATCATCGAAACTTGTTGGTTTTCTCGAGAGAAATGACTACTTCTGAGGCTTGTTTTCACCTTCGATTGTTTTAAAAAGTCGAGTATGATGGTTGAAATCATCGAAACTTGTTGGTTTACTCGAGAGAAATGACCGCTTCTGAGGCTTGTTTTCACCTTCGATTGTTTGAAAAAGTCGAGTATGATGGTTGAAATCATCGAAACTTGTTGGTTTACTCGAGAGAATTGACCACTTCAAAGGCCTGTTTTCACCTCCGATTGTTTGAAAAAGTCGAGTATGAACGTTGAAATCATCGAAACTTGTTGGTTTTCTCGAGAGAAACGACCACTTCAAAAGCCTATTTTCACCTCCGATTGTCTTTATTTTCAAAAGTTTCATCGTTTTTTCGCAATGGTTTCATTTTTTTCGAAAATTCGCTAAAAGGAGTGAATTGCGAAATGTGAGCGACAATTTTGTTCTTGGAGGATCCAAATTCCTTAGACATGCAGCGAGAGTGCTAAGCTTCCCTTCCCGAGTAGAGACGAAGCAAGAACATTTAAGGACACAAATTTATTCAAGGATACGAATAAGATTCGATTGGAGTGATGGTTATGCGATACCGAGTATTTTTGTATTCTATACTCTCCATTTGATACTAGCTCTGCTGTTCGAAAGGAATCTGGTATCAATAAAAGTTGAATGGAAAAAAACATTTTTAGACAATGGCCTTTCATTAGGAATTAGGTATGCAACAGCCTACCTTCCCAACTCTTGGCCTTCACCTTTACATTTCATATTGTAATTCATTATTCATGGAAATGAGCTTCGTAATAAATTATTTCTCGTTTATTTTCAGAGAACCTTTGAGGGACGCGTACGAGCTCGATTTTTGGGATGGAGCTCGAAAAACGGTCGCCGCGCTTTGGGACGCGCATGGTTGGGTTTGGCATGGTACTTACTCTTTTAATTATATTTTATTCTTGCTTACTGTAATGTGGTTCTCGACATTTTTCGAGTTGCATCTGCTTTCAGATGTGCTGCCACGATACTGACCTTAATTTATTGTACCTATTCTCGTGTGATCGTGTTCTTTCGCGTGAGGTACAGATGGCGATTTTTCCGAGATTTTATTTTTAATCACTCATTTATAAGAGAGGTCCAACGCCCAGTAACCGAAACCGAAAAATCGATGGACCCCCGTAAAAACCACTCTAAAAGAACTAGTAACACACAATTATCTTTTACAAGAAAATGTAAAAATTTATTCATTTTCAGAACTAAAACCTTATAAAATTCAAATAAACAATAAATTAATCCAGAACTAGAAAATTTTAAACACAAAAAGTTAGTAACAGAGAGGTTTTTACAAATAAATATGAACTAAATTTAAACGCGTACAAAACTAATGGTAGGTACTGGAACAGGGGGAATACCCCATCATCCCCAGAAAGCTGACTTCGAGAAAAACGCAAACAATTGTTTACAAATGAAAAAGTAATGAACCACGGATTAAACAATGAGGAATTTCACCGAATTCTGTTTGCATTTTTCCTGAATAGTTCATTTTAAAAAAAGTCCTGTTATTTTTGGGAGACATAAAAAATTTATGATTTCAAAAAATAACCGGGAAAATTGTCCTCTTCAAGGTGAAGCGGAAACGCTCGCTGATTGGCTGTTTGGATCACCATCCCCTCCCCTTGTTGCCTGATGGAACGATGAAATCTTGTTATCCAACCAAAAAGAGGAAAGTTGTCAAACAAAAACAGGGGAAACCTCATTTTCTTCATCTTGCTTTTTCTATTTTGTCTCTTCAGTTCTTCAATTTCGATCTTTACTGGTTTTGTGAAATGTTGCCTCCAAAGACTGTGCAAAGTGAGATTTCACGATCTCAGCGCTTCAATCGGCCGTACATGAACTATTGCTGGTTGACGTCATCCTTCCGGTTTTTTTAAACGTTCATATTTTCCACACTCTTTTGTTTACCTATTCATAAATTAGGAAATAACGCCTACGGGCTGAAAGTTTGCCGTAGGAGGTTTTTCGAGGTGCTGAATCCGATTTTGGGGTCAAAAATAGGAAATTCCGTCATAACGAAATTCCTCATTAAGGTTACAATTCCGCAGTACTTTACCACTACCATCTAAAACTGTGCTGGCTAAAAAAAATCAGCATTTAGAAAGGTGTAGAATAAAAAAATTCTCCAGAAAAACTAGCTGCTCCATCATAGAAATTTATTGGAATTTCATCCTCAAAACCATCAAATTGGGAGGGAACAAGGATTATGATTTTTAAAAAACCATGCAAATTTAAAAAATTCTAATTTTTATTTCTGAAATTTTGAAGCTGAAAAAATTACAATTTATTCGGAAGGAAATGTAGGAAACATATCTCTTACTTAACAGCCTCTTCAATCACAACGAAATAACAATTTTGTATTACCCGACTTTTTAATTTAGGTATCTGCAAAATGTTTTAAACTTCAATCTGAAAACAGTTTAATTTTCCAGTCTTAAACCTTAAACAACATGAATCAGTCTGATTTTCAGCCTTTTTTGTTCCATATCTTTGAGTAAGTATACAATCCAAGATAGGTTGATAAACTTACTATTCGTATAACATTTGAGCCGATACATATTTTGTTATGTGCCATCGCTATGAACTCCACTCAAGTAAATGGACTCTAAACACAAGCGTCTTTCATGCCCCAAGAGCTGAAAACATATGTGATGCAAAAGATGATAATTTCTTGTGGAAATGATAGGAAAGGAGATGCTCGTGAAGAAAAAGGGATGCAATCTGTCAATTTGGCGAAAGGTGAGGCATTGATTTCTTCCTTTGCTTTCACCTTTCAGTGGTCGAAATAGATTGAGGAAGTTGGGAAGTTTATTGGATTACCCTGGCTTAATTTCACTGGAATTTTTGTTGCATCTAAAAACCGCTTCTACTTTTCTCTGCGCAGGATACGACATCGAAGGTCTGGAAAACTTCCCCACTGACGAACCAGTGCTGTTCGTCTACTATCACGGAGCTCTTCCTATCGACTTGTACTACTTCATTTCGCGAGTATACCTCATTCGTAACAAGCTAGTTCACTCGGTCGCAGATAGATTTCTTTTCAAAATTCCTGGTAAGTGGAGTTGACGTATTTAAACATTTTTATTATTAGAAAAATAAAACAGGCTACCAACAAAAGTACCTACATGGAACTTTCCAACCAAACTTGTTACACAGGTAGACGATAACATGGCAGATTTTTTTTTTTTTTCGCAAACCCACACAATTTCTGAAAATGTTGTCTAAATTGGGCAGTAAGTTCATATAGTTTTGCCCGTTTCAAGGATTTGCGGACACAGACCGACTGACAGACCGACAGACACGAAACCAAAGTTGTTCAAAAGGTCTAAAACACAAACGTTAGTGAAAATTTTGATATCGAAAAATTTGTTTTTCAAACTTGAAAAGTGAAAATGCTTCTATTATCTTGGTAGACTCGAAAGCAATATTCGATTGACTGAATAATCGATTATGTGATTAATTTAAGCATACTAAAACTTTTCAGCTCAATAAAACCTAATCAATTAATCTACAAAATAATATATTATCCGATTATTTACACTCTACTGTCATCAATTAAGCAATTATCAATTAATCGACAAAATTCTCGATTATCTGATTAATTAAACCATCCTGCCATCAATCAACAATTAATCGACTTAGTACAACATAATCGCTTATCAGATCAATTTAACCTTACTGACAAAATGGAGCTATCTACAGCTGTGTCCGCACTTGCAATATTCGGCCGCTCCAAACCTTGATCCCATCCTGCTTGTTCAGGGCGGTTAAACTTCAAAGGATTAGAGTATTTTTGTACTTGGCGTTTCGTTTTACACGTATCTACTCACACACGTGAAAAGTTCCTTGACGCCAAAAGCCAACTTTTGGCGTTTGGAAAAATCCGTTGTCTACGCGAGGGTGCGCTAGGTGAGGATAACCTCAGAGTAGTTAGTTGTTTTTCTTCTTCCATGGACAACCCAAGGTATTTTAAGGTTGAACAGAAAATACTATTTGTTTGCACCTACCACTACCTATCCACTTCGTCATTAATATTGAAGTTATTTTAATTCAATTCTCATTATTGTCTCATTTTCTATGGGTTCAAATTTTTCTCCAATAGGTTTTACTATCATTTGTTAGGTAGGTACTATCATACTTCTTTATTAATTTTACTGGTACCTATCTATATATGTTACAACCGGGTAAAGACAAAATAAACACGACAACTCTTCTCAAATTCGCACAAAATAATATTTCACTTGAACCAAAAATTGAGAGCCAAAACAATAAAACCGGGAAAGTAACAACAAATCGTCCTTACTCAGGTCTACCAAAACCAGGACTGCAACATGCCCTAAAATCGGTAAATTACCGTCAAAACCCACATCAATATATAATATATATGCATATTATGCAGTTGATTATTGCTAACTAATCAATAATATCTACAATGAAACAAATTTCTGAAATGGGGTGCTTTTTCACTAGCAGAAACCTTAAATAATCATCGAATACCTGCTCAAGTTCCTTCTCAGTGGAGGAACTCTGCCAGATGGACTCACCTCATGGACTCCATCCATTCTTGCATAACTTTTATCATGATACTTGGAACATGAAAAAGAAAAAAATAATATCCTATCTGAAAGGGGAACAAAATTTGAAATAGACAAGGAGTAAAAATCCGCCAAAGTAACCTTGCCAACTTAACTTATAAGCATCACGTTAACGTCACTACAGGAGTTCACTTCTCACGATTTCACAGAGGAGATCTGAAAAAAATGACGTGGAAAGTTAGCATCTACGAGTGCTCGCGCTAGCGAGTCAATACGGGAAGTACAAAAATACTCTAATGAGGGTCGGAGGAACAGAGCGCAGTCCTCCTACGTGGTTTTTCATCTTGCATCAAAGACATGTTCGGAGTGGGGTGGGCTTTGTATGGGCAGAGCGAGTTTCGGAGCGGCTGAATGTTGCAAGTGTGGACCCGGCTTAACCTGACTGTGGGATAACCTCAGTAGAGGTAATAAAAATGGAGTTGAGTAGAACGTTGTCTATTTCCACGAAAATAATGAGTTACAAGTTAAATCGATTTCGACAGTTAGGTCATCATCAGTAACAAACAATAACTAACAAGTTATTGTGCGTTAATAACAAGTTATTGTGCGTTACTGATGATGACCTAACCAACGAAATTGATATAACTTGTAACTCATTATTTTCGTGGAAATAGACAACGTTCTACTCAACTCCGTTTTTATTAAAATGGTTTTCCACAATCTCATCGCGAGTGATTTTATTTGTCTCAGTAGAGGTGGTGGGTGACGCCAGAGAGTGGGTCGATGACGGTAGTTTTGCTTTGCCATCTATCCTTACCTTTTAAAATTCGCACTAGTTTGTGGAAGCAAGGCATCTACTACATTGTAGTAGAATTCCCACTAGAGTGGGAATGGTTCCATAATCGGTTTATTCCGATTAATCGATACCCATCTCAACTTTAGATCTTGCATTGCTCTTGTTTCACCAATTTCAAGAAAATGCGATAGCGGAACACAAGGGAATTTACTAGTCTTCCAGCCATCGTTTCCCTGTACAAGGCGCTCATTCTTCCAATTATGGAGTAGGCGTCTACTGTCTGGTCGCCCCATTATGCCGTACACAGAAATCGTTTGGAGAGGGTACAGCATAAGTTCCTCCGCTATGTTGCCTTCAAATTGGGTATCCCATCTGCGGAGGTCGACTATGATTCCCTGCTGGAGCGGTGTAAGCTGAGTACACTTGAAACCCGTCGTACATCCGCCGATCTCGCCGTGCTGTACAGGGTCACAAATGGAACGATTAACTGCCCCTCATTGCTCTCAAGGATCTACTTCCATGTTCCACGCGAAGCTGCCCGCTCATCTCCTCTTTTCTATGTTCCGTTTTCCCCCTACAATTACCAGCGAAATCGACCCGTCTACCACGCAGTGCTAATCTTTTTTTTTTTGTCCCTTCACCCAAATTTTGACTTTTTTAACTCCTCCCTGGCAGTATTAACCTTCATCCGCTCGCGCCCCCCTGAGTCACACTAGCGATCGCAGGGCGGCTGATAGCCGCCCGTCACATTTTTCCTTATTTCAATGGATTTTTTGGTACTTCAACTCGATAACGACAAGGATTTGGGTTGGTCATCTTGTAAGTGAGTTCATACACATTATTTAGAATGAAAAACTTTTATTGAAAATAATTATACTTTGGTAAACAAAAATTAAAAAAATAACGTCATAATATTCTTTCTGGGCTTACTGCCTAGTGACTAAACTATCACACTCTGTTCAATAAATCAAATTGTTCTTCATAGCAGAAGATATATAATCACATTATTAGAAGGAACCATGCAAAAAAATTTATTATAAACTTTGGTAAAAAAGAAATAACGTCTAAATATTTTTCTTGAGCTTACTGCCTAGTGACTAAAGTATCACATTTTCTTCGATAAATCAAATTGTCCTTCATAGCAGAAGATATCAAATCTTTAGAAGAAACCATGCAAAATTACGAAATAATACCTAAGGATAAAAATGGTAGGTATGTAGGTACCTGGTAGAAAACTAGAAAAATAACGTACTTACGAAAAAAGCGAATCACGAGTAGGTACCAAAGCAAACATCACAAATGATAAATGAAACTCAGGTTTTTATCGGCATTTCTTCCGAAACATACATAGCTACTCATAACGAGGCTGAATGAAGTAAAAAAATATACTTACATTTCACCGTGGACGTTCAAAAAAATGTTGCACTGCCAATCGCGGGGCGGCAGTTAGCCGCCGAACTTAGTCACTCAAACTTGGAACGTGTATTGACAGCCACCAACGAAACGCAGGAGGAAAAGGTTAACAACATCTTGCGGAGGAAAGTCCAACTAGAGAATACAACTGCACTTTCCCGCTCTCTTGCGTGCCAGTTATGTTTTGCCGCGCAAAATTCATCGCGGGCGGCAGTTTGCCGCCCACGCGAGCGGATGAAGGTTAAAGTCACTAGTTGTGTGTGCTATAATTAGTCGTTGATTCCTTCTTTGTCTTATTTCCTATATTTAACTATCTGCAGATAGTCAACATTTTGTATTCAATTGTATTGAATTGGGCTTGCTCGTACTTAATTAAATAAATAAATAGTTCGATGGGTGCTTACATTGTTTGCAGGATGGAGCATCATTGCTGAAGTTCTGAAAGTCATCCCCGGGACGGTTCAGGAATGTTCGAACATCCTCAAGAACGGCGATTGTTTGGCTGTCTCGCCAGGTGGTGTTTACGAAGCGCAATTCAGTGATCACAATTACAAATTAATGTGGAACCGGAGAGTTGGATT
Source organism: Apolygus lucorum (assembly GCA_009739505.2). Lineage (NCBI taxonomy): Eukaryota > Metazoa > Arthropoda > Insecta > Hemiptera > Miridae > Apolygus > Apolygus lucorum. Next base: position 38,685,935 of record CM019170.2, on the reverse strand, counting down.
CGCCAAAGTTGCCATTGATGCAAAAGTAGTAAGTAAACCAATGTTTTGTAGAATATTGTGAATTTGAGTAATAATCAAAAAAGTAATGAAACTAATTTGATTAGTAAATTGATGTATAATTTATATATTTTTTGTGCTTTTAAATTCCTTAGCGCATCGTGCCAATGTTCACGGTTAACTTACGAGAAGCATTCAGGCAAGTTACGTCCTTCCGTCGGTTTTGGCTCTGGCTCTACTCCAAGTGGCGCTTCCCTTTCATACCAATCTACGGTGGATTTCCCGTCAAACTGAAAACCGTGCTGGGCCCTCCTATTTCTTACGATTTTAACGAAGGGAATCCCGAAGCTTTAGCGCAACTGGTGAGGTTCAACTTCATACCTATTATATTAAACAGGGTGTTCCGTATGAGAACACAAGATTTCAGGGATCGATTATGCATCTAATTTGCATCAACTTTTTTTTTACTCTTACAAATCTGACATTTAAAGATTTTTTAAGGTTTTTTTTTACTTTATGTCACTAAAATGATCATAAATTCTTTAATTTACAAAATAAACTAAAATATTACTATATCGTTGGGGAGTATTACTATACACGTTGAATCGCCTTTCACTTTTGTTTCTTAAACTTTTCACCTAAGTCACATTAAACGAGTTTTTTAGGACGTCCCACAGTAAGACTTGGGCGTCCTTATGCGATCGATTTGGGGTGAAGGAGGACAACACTCAACAGAGAAAAAAAAAATAACCACACAGTAATCCGTTTTAGACCATTCTGAATCCAAATCCGCGAAAAAAACAATAGGTGAATGTCTGTCTGTGTGTGTGTGTGACAAAATCTTGTGTCGTCTGCCCAGGCCTTAGTTCTCAACCGATTTTCCTGGTTCTTTTTTTTTTCGTCGCGGAAAACTATCTAGTTGTGCACTACGTCGCCGGAATTTCGAATTTTGCCTTTTAAGGGGGGAAAGGGGGGTTAATGCTCAAAAAACGTGCGTTTTTGGGCAAAATCTTGTGTACTCTGCGCAGGCCTCAATTTCTCAATTTTCTTTTGTTCGACTAAGAAATCTTCCAAATTGCACACTATTCCACCAGAATATCAAAATTAGCATGTGGAGGGGGCGAGCGGACGGAATAATATTGAGAAAATATCCGATTTTTCAATATTTTGGTTCCTTTATAGCTTACTAATTGTACCTAAGCTTTGAAACTCGAGTTCGCATGTTGGGTATCGTAGATCATGGATTTCAAAATGCTCTTCAAATTCGAGGCTCCCATGCCGCTAGAAATGTTGTGGTGGATAAGGGTGAGGGGTGGGGGATCACTATTTCTTGCCTGTAATACTTAATAAATTACATCGAGTGAAAAAGTTTTTTCGCTTACTAACTGGTATTAATTGACCCAATGCTTATCCAATGGGACGGCCCCTGGAATGCATGCATTACTAAACAATATGTTTCAACCTGAACTTGAATTTTAACATGAATAATGTTTTTGCGGTGACCTACCAGAGTCGAAAAGTGTCACGAAGTTATGTCACTAAGTTTATGTCACGAAGATGAGCACAAAGAGGAATATGATAAAGATGAGCACAAAGCGGAATGTGATAAAGATGAGCACAAAGAGGAATGTGATAAAGATGAGCGCAAAGAGGAATGTGATGAAGAATTACCAACGTTACCTTTGTTACCAACGAATAACTAGTTACATACGTTTCATGGTAGTACCTAAACATTTCAATGGCTTACACATCATAAGCCTCTGTTGTCTATTACTTCGTCAGATTAAGGAAATAAAAAAATAATACATTTTTTATTATTTTTCATACAGACGAAGAAAAGGGATAAGGAAAAGGGGAAACGGGACGCAAAAACATTATTCATGAATTGTGATGTTAGCCATAGGCTCAAAGTAGGGGCGAGGCGCGGAGCGCCGAGTTTTTTTCAACGTTGTTAACTTCCTGCCTCTAACTATCTTCTATTGTTTTGGTACCTTTTTTTAACCCCTCAAAATTTAATGATTGACGTTTCAAGTAGTTTATTCAACAAAAATGAAAAGAATTTAACGCTCTTTCCAACTGTATCCTAAGTATTGAGTTCTTCTCGTAAATCAAAGAAGTTATGATCATTTTTAAGACATAAGGTCAAAAACACGAATATTCTTTATGTGTGAAAACTTCAGATTTTTTTAAATCTTCAATATATCAAAATCAAGGTTTAAAATATATCTGGCATTTCAAGGGCTTGGACGAGAGATTCCAAATTTAATTTGTGGTGAGACAGGTGGCCACACTTAAGTTGAGGAGTTCACCTGTTGAAGGTGAAAACAAGCTTTTGAAGTGGCCTTGTCTCGGCAAAACCAATCGGTTTTGATGATTTCGACCTTCTTTCTTGAGTTATTCAGTCAATTGAAGGTAAAAACAAGAACTTTGAAGTAGTCCTGTTTCTCGAGTTGAACTACTCTTTTCGATGTTTTCGGCCTTCTCGACTGAAGTTGAAAACAAGCTTTTGAAAATGTCGTGTCTCTACTGAACCAACTAGTTTCGATGGTATTGAACATCTTTCTCGTCTTTTCCAGAAGATAAAAAATAGAAATAATAACTTTATGACATAGTTGTCAGTCACGAATCGTTAAAATTATTCAATCAACTCCTTGGTTAAATGTTTCCACAAACCTCCAAAAATTATTGTTCTCCGCACCCGAACTTATCGAGTCGCTATATTTTGATATCTGGAACCCTTCGGATTGTCCAATTTTCCTGGCAAACGAACCTGACTTTTAGTACGTTATTGTGAACATTTTGACATAAACTTGAAATGTTTGCGAAAGTTATGGTCCGAAGAGACACACACGTTTTGTGATATATTTATATACAGGGTGTCCAAGTAACTACTCTCCCCCCACTTATTTTCTCTAATTGTGCACGAAAAAAAATCTGACCAACACTATTCTTCATAATTTTTTGCGTAGAATTGAAAAATTACAAAATTGCAGCTATGATCAACTTTGTTTTTTCAAATGGGACCCCCAATTTTTGGTTTATTGTTTTCAATAATAAACCTTTGGAATCGACCAAGAAAAAAAATGTTTAACCCTCCTCAAAATTTGTTGGTTTACGTTTCAAGGTACGTAGAATCCAAAAATCGAATAAAAATTTGGCCGTCCTCCGTACGCGGCACTTTCCTCACTTAGCATTGGCCGATTTTGATGAAATTTGGTATGTGGGCTCCATTTGGGGTCCAGTTATGCCCTTAAGCTTTTGGTTTATGTTGGTCACTTCTAAGGGTTTAAATTTTGAAAACGCCCTAACTCGAAAAATGTTGATATAAAGGTATTGTTTTTTCCATCAATTTAAGATAGTATTGAATTTTTAGAGACCACGCGGAGCCCTGTAGGGCAAACCGTTCGCTCCCTACGCGAACTTGAGGGTTAGACTTACGATAAATGAGAAACACGTGTGTGCATCGCAAAAGTGAACTAATGTCCGTTCAAATGTTAGCTGACCGAAATGCGATTGATGTTTTTCTTCATATTGGTTGGTAGTAACAATGGCAAAGCCGTATTCTTTGCAGACGAGTGATCTATACAGGGTGTCACCCTTACGGGCGCACCACCGGGCAGGGTTCGATTCTACTACTAATTTGCAATAAAAAATGTCTTAGCAATTTTGTTTTAGAGGCTTCGTTTTCGACTTATTTCACATTTAAGATTTTTTTCGTGTTTTCGACCTTACATCATTAAAATGGCTATAACTCCCTTATTGATGGAGTAAATTCAAATTTGATTATATCATTGGAAAGAGCGTCAAATTTCCTATCTCCCTGATGGGGTTTTAGAAAATTTCAAATGAAACGAACGGGTGTAAAATAAACCAAAAGTAAAATATTGGTAAAGTTTCGAAAATTTTCACTTTTTCCAAAGTTTGTTTCTTGAAACGTCGTGAACGGAAATTTCCATGCTGTAGGCCTAAAAGTTGCATGTGAATCCCAGCTTTCCAACGGCGTAGTCATTTTTTTAAAAACACCACTTATTCAGTTATAAAATGACGTTTTTAGGGCAGAAAACGATCATTTTAGGGTGTAAATCGGCGTTTTTCACCAGAAATGCTTTCCAACTTAACAAATCATTTGACATGAAATTTTGCGTACTTTTTGACGCTGAATCGAATGGTAACACTTTCCGATCTCCTCGACAAACAAATCGTACTTTTCAAGCCCTTTCTCGGTTGAACAGGGTACAACAAATGAGTCCTCGACTCCCAATTTGTTATCTATCGAAAAGATAAAGCTTTCCGCAAATGATCGGGACGATATTTTCAAGAGAGAGGGCAAAAATTAGGTAAGTCAACAAAGTGGAAGGAGTGCGAGTCATTAATAACCCAGACCTCCCCTAATGACAATTTTGGATAAAACTATTAACGAGATTGGGCCCTTCGCCCAACGGAAAGGGCTTGAAAAGTACTATTTGTTTGTCGAGGAGATCGGAAAGTGATTCAGCGTCAAAATTACGTAAAATTTCATGTCAAATGATTTATTAAGTTGGAAAGCATTTCTGGTGAAAAACGCCGATTTACACCCTAAAATGATCGTTTTCTGTCCTAAAAACGTCATTTTATAACTGAATAAGTGGTGTTTTAAAAAAAATGACTACACCGTTAGAAAGCTGGGATTCACATGCAACTTTTAGGCCTACAGCATGGAAATTTCCGTTCACGACGTTTCGAAAAACAAACTTTGAAAAAAGTGAAAATTTTCGAAACTTTACCAATATTTTACTTTTGGTTTATTTTACACCCGTTCGTTTCATTTGAAATTTTCTAAAACCCCATCAGGGAGATAGGAAATTTGACGCTCTTTCCAATGATATAATCAAATTTGAATTTACTCCATCAATTAAGGGAGTTATAACCATTTTAATGATGTAAGGTCGAAAACACGAAAAAAATCTTAAATGTGAAATAAGTCGAAAACGAAGCCTCTAAAACAAAATTGCTAAGAGACATTTTTTGTTGCAAATTAGTAGTAGAATCGAACCCTGCCCGGTGGTGCGCCCGTAAGGGTGACACCCTGTATAGAAAAATAATAAACCTTTGTGCAATATTTTGCAGCGTTTTATTGCAGATTCGGATTCTACGTCAAATCTTATGATTTTACTTTGACGACTTTTTTGAGGATTAAATCATCGATTTTCTTATGAAAGGTAATGAATCAATCCCTATAATGTGTTTAGAATACTGTAAAATACATATGATTGTATCAGAGGAGAAATCATTTGTGAAGGAAACGATACTCGGAAAAAATTCCACGGAAAATCGACGATTTTCTCCTCAAAAAGTGGCTTTTTCTGCTGTAAATGCGGTAAAATGTTGCCAAATCAAGAAGGGGATGTCACCACGCGATTCAGCGTAGAAAAACAGTGCTAAGTGATGTGCCACACTTGAGGTCTACTTTCATCTTAATGGGGTATTTCAGTCAATTTTTTTTTCAAAAGAGTAAGGTTCAGGAATAACGGTAATCGGGTCTGTTCGTCGAGAAAATGTTTTTAAAAAATCAGATAAGCTAAAGAAAATTGGAGATTTGAATGGTGTGACGTAGCTAGCCAATCGTGACGTAGCTAGCCAATCGTGACGTAGCTAGCCAACTGTCTTTGAAAAAAGTATCCATGCACAGAAACCCTTGGAGGATGTCTTGGATACTACAAAATATTACTCACACACATTATTATAGCGGCCCGCCTTTTTCAAACGTGTGATCTCTTTAATTAATTTTTCTACCACATGTTATAGTATCATTGGGCTTAAAGTTGTAGTATATAGGTTTTCAAGGGTGCTGAATCCAAATTTGAGGTCAAAAACCTGAATTTCCGACCCACCGAAATACCCCATTGTGGCACAATCTTTGAGCGTTCGCGGAGCGGGTTGCGCGGGTTCAAAAAAAATATCACTCGTCTGCAAAGAACACGGCTTTGCCATTGTTACCACCAACCAATATGAAGAAAAACATCGATCGCATTTCGGTCAGCTAAAATTTGAACGGGGATTAGTTCACTTTTGCGATTCACGCTCGTCTTTCTGTTTTATCCTAAGTCCAACCCTTAAATGATCGTAGGGAGCGAACAGTTTGTCCTACAGGGCTACGCACCGTCTGAAAATTCAATACTATCTTAAATTGATGGAAAAACAATTCCTTTATATCAAAATTTGTTGAGCTAGGGCGTTTTCAAAATTTCAACCCTTAGAAGTGACCCCAAATGGAGCCTGTATACCAAATTTCATCAAAATCGGTCAATGCTAACCGAGGAAAGTGCGGCGTATGGCGGGTGGACGGCCAAATTTGTATTCCATTTTCGGATTCTACTTACCTTGAAACGTAAACCAACAAAGTTTAAGGGGGGGGGGGGGTTAAAATTTTTCATAATGGGGGTTCCCATTTGAAAAAACAAAGTTGATCATAGTTGCGCAATAGCGCGCAGCGCAATTTTGTCATTTTTTAATTCTATGCAAAAAACGCTGCAAATTATTACACAATGGTTTATTATTTTTTATTTTCCTATATAGATCACTCGTCTGCAAAGCCAACAACCATCCAACATGAAGAAAAACATCGATCGCATTTCGGTCAGCTAAAATTTGAACGGAGATTAGGCCTCTTTTTCAGAAACTCGTGTTTCTGATTTATCGTACGTAAAACCCTTAAATTCTCGTAGGGAGCAAACGGTTTGTCGTACGGAGCTCCGCGTGGTCTCAAAAAATTCTATAGAATCTTAAATTGAAGGAAAAACAATACCTTTTTATCAAAATTTTTTGAGTTAGGGCGTTTTCAAAATTTCAAAATTAATTTTGGAACCCTTAGAACTGACCTACATCAACCAAAATCTTCGGGGCACAACTAGACCCCAAATGGAGCCTACATACCAAATTTCATCAAAATCGGTCAATGCTAAGTGAGGAAAGTGCCGCGTACGGCGGACGGACGGCCAAATTTTTATTCGATTTTTGGATTCTACGTACCTTGAAACGTAAACCAACAAATTTTGAGGGGGTGTTAAAATTTTTTTTTCTTGGTCGATTCCAAAGGTTCATTATTGAAAATAATAAACCAAAATTATGAAGAATAGCGTTGGTCAGATATTTTTCTTGTACACAATTAGAGAAAATAAGTGGGGAGAGCGTAGTTGGACACCCTGTAGGGTACATGATAAATACGACTTTTTGAGGAAAAAAAAACTCCTGGTTTTAGAATGTTCTATTTTGGGGTTTATTGAAAAAAGAAGCTAAAATGTCGAATCCATTACAGCAGCTTAATTTTTTTTGATAATTCGCTAAAAATATGCCGGATGCAGAACTCTTTCTTGCGATGGATGGTTGAGGTGGCGGCGTACAAAAATACTGTTTCGACTTGTGAACGAAAGAAACGCTTTGTGTGATTTTGCCCCCAACACAAATTTCTCTCAGACATACTGCAGCGGATTTTTCCTTCTATACGATTTATCAATATTTCGGCTGAACATACTTGACTTGGCAAATTTAGAACCCACATAGTTTAAATCCCGCACAAAATCCAAAGATTCACTTTTACTCTTGATGCTTTTACGCTACCAAAACCATGGATTTGTTCACAGTTATTGTTAGTAGCGAGAAGTTCTCTGTACTTATTTTAAACTTTCTTAACGTAAAGGTTCTTTCCTGTGCATTCAAACTTGCTAGGCTATTATCATTTCCATGTGAACCAGCTTATGGTGTTCTTGTTTCAGTCATCTTTACATCGTATTTCTACCCATCTTACATAACCACATCCCAATCAACAAAAACCAGTTCCAATGATGGCGTCTCACTCCGATATTGCACAGGTCCGTGTTACATTGGTGACATTCTTGAAGGAAAGAGTTCGGTCCTATCCCCCCTTCGGTTATCTGCTTCAGCTGTACGCAATCCAAAAGAATGTTGAATCCGCAGGATCTTCCTGGGTATCGAGATTCGTTCATTTTCACCGTCAAGCAGATGTACGGTTTAACTCTGGGGTGCATTTTTCGAATTCCCCAGGGTGAATTAGCTCCCCACCAGTCATCATCGTCTGTAACTTAAAACAAGAGAAAATCATTTTTCTTGGTGAAAAAGCTTACGAGTTTAGCATCACAATGCATCATCACACGACAGTGTGAACAAAGAGCAACTTTATTTGCCTCCAAGATATTTTAACGGTTGTACTCAAATTACAAATAATACGGCAATATTTTTTGTATTGGATGTAGCTTTTATCCCATAATTTCTCACTAACGTCTAAACCACACTGGCAGCATTAGTTGATATATATCCTCTGCTCGGGTGCCAATGGTTACTACTACGATACGTTACATTCATTCAACTTCCCCCAATGGTTAGATGTCTATTCAAACTCTTCCAATATTTGTAAGTAACGCCACAAAATTTACACTTCATCATTGTATGCACAAAATAAAATTAACATCATTAATTGGAAAGATGCAACTTCGAGAAGAATGATGTCTAGAGATGGTTCGCTCAATAATGAACCATCTCCTTCAGAAGAGCGAGTGAACCGGAGCTCAGTAAAAATCTTAGCTAGTGTTTAGGTAGTGTTTGTAGAGGTGTTTGGCATAGGTAGTGTTTGTAGAGTAGACTGCGACTCAGTACAAATAAAGATTTGTTTGGAGAACCAGCCCTGAACCAGATCGGAACCAAACCAGAACTGAAAAGGGGAGGGGATAGAGGCGCCTGGGCTCCTCTGGACTGGTCAAAATGGGCGTTCAGAACTCCTTGGGACTGTTTCTCCAAACAAACCTTATATGAACGGTGAATCTTCGATTTTCGGTTCATTAGAGATTGGTAGTGTAGTTTGGACTCCCTCCACATAAACTCACTGTTGCCACCACATACAATAATTCAGAGGAAAAATACTAAAAAAGTCGATCAAATACAATTTGTATAACGGGGTATTTCGGTGGGTCGGAAATTCAGGTTTTTGACCTCATATTTGGATTCAGCACCCTTGAAAACCTATAGTATACTCCAAATTTTAGCCCAATGATACTATAACATGTGGTAAAAAAATTAATTAAAGAGATCACACGTTTGAAAAAAAGGCGGGCCGCCATAAATGCACACACTACGCCGTGCAAGGGTTTCATCTCTTCTCTGTGCATGGATACTTTTTTCAAAGAGTTTTGGCTAGCTACGTCACGATTGGCTAGCTACGTCACACCATTCAAATCTTCAACTTTCCTTAGCTTCTCTGATTTTTAAAAAACATTTTCTCGACGAACAGACCCGATTACCGTTATTCCTGAGCCATACTCTTTTGAAAAAAAAAAAAAAAAAATTGACTGAAATACCCCATTTTATCGTACCACCACTCAAGAATTATTGTATTTGGTCGTAAACTTTACCATATTTTTCCGACTTTTTTCATTCTGTTTTTTCTCTGTGTTTGGGTTATTAAACAAATCGCGCTTTTTGGATTATTATGTTCAATAATGAACCTTTGGAATCGAACAAGAAAAAAAAATTCGGCGCTTCGTGTCTCATGCTCCCCTGGACCCACAGATGCTATCTACTTAAAGCCTACGGCGTAAATCATAAAAACATGGAACATGTTTTAGCCAAATTTAGTGCAGAACTTTTAGTCGTAGGCTTCGTGTCTCGAAAAGCCCGTGTCACCCTCTAGCATGACACTTCTGCGTGACACCCATCCATCACCCTCCCAGCGTAACGTTTTTTGGGAAGTTACTCTAAGGCTATAACATGTTTCATGTTAAAAATTGTACCCTTTTCCCCCTCAAAATTTGATGGCTTACATTCCAAAATATGTAGAATCGGAGTACTTACCTTAAAAAATTTCCGTCCAGAAATGCAATAAACCTTTGTGTAATAATTTACGAGACACCTGCAATAAATACGAGCGCTATCCGATGATCCATCTAAAAGAGCGGATCCTTTGAATGAGTGGAGCTCTCAGAGCTGTTCTTCTAGGTAAGCCGTTTTGGCCATCTTTAATATCGACAGGACAGTTGAGATAAGCTCAGGTATTTGATAAAGCTCGAGATAATGTGAAGCTCATACAAGGGAAAAGCAAAATCTTGCCTTAGCAGAGGATAGATGAACTAGGTAATGCTATCAGTGTGGATCAGGCGTGCGTGAATTTCTCTCAACATTTTTATAGTAAACAAAAGCGAGTAAACAAAAATCATCCTGTTGAGGGATTGTGGATGGACATCATTATCAATTTGCCTGCTGCATGCATTTACCAAATGACCAGAGGCCTTAATGTTGTCAATTTCCCTCAGAAATTTGTTTTAAAATTGTAACCACTTACTTAACGGCTTTGGTTCGGTAGTCGAGTTCTCTCCATCCAGTAGGTTTTTGGCTGCAGTATGAAAGTCAGGGTTGATCCTGCGATGGGATTCGTAATAGATGTCGCAGTCAACTATATGCGATCTTGGTTTCTCATAAGGTTCATCTCCGCAGTATGGGATCGGGTTTGTCACGTTGTCATCTTCACTATCCCCCGAGTAAGACCTATAGTCGTACTCGTATTTACAGAAGAAACATTTCAGTCCGATCACACTGTATATGTAAAACAGCAACAGAAACGTAACAAATATGGCAATATTCTTCATTCCGAAGTAAATGGTAAACGGTGTCAATAAGTAGAGTTTTCAAGTATCTTAGCTGTTATTGCAACAACTACCAACTTCTTTTTTCTATTGTAGGCGTTAGTAATAAGAAAAAAATAGGCAATCGAGTTTCGTTGCTTTGTGTTCTGGAGACCTTAACCCTTTATATCGTGAGGTATCTTTTGGAAGTCCGATTTATACCTATAACAGTGGATCTAGTTTTAAACCAAAACTAATAGCCATTGGGCACCTTGATACTCCAACAATCGATTGTGTAAAAAAAAACTGGGTGGGCAGTATAGCTTCCTCACTCATTGTAACATGGACGTATAGAATCAGTTGGCGAAAAAATTATGATTCAAAGAGTTATTGAATACCAAAATATTGGCGATAATATGCGGGATAGGGTTGCAGGTATTAATGTTTATAATATTTTTATAATTTTTATAAGGTATTATAGTTTATAGTATTTTGTATTTTCCACGTAGAATTTTATTTAGCGGTCCACCGTCTAGGACCTAACCCACACAATCCCTGAAAATTTCATCGAAATTGGTTGAATAGTTGCGGAGTTTTGGTTGTAACAATAAATTTAATGTTCGCGCATGCGCAGCGGCTATTGCTTGACCAATTTGATTGAAACTTATAGGGTGTCTCTTAGAAGTTAGTCCCTAACTAACCTCCAAATTTGAGCAAAATCGGTTCATTAGAAACCGAGAAACCGAGGTTCCAGGAAATTCACGTTTGCGCATGCGCACTCGCTCCTATTGGTCCGAAGGTGCTGAAATTGATAGGGGACCGTCTAGGACCTAACCCGCACAATCCCTGAAAATTTCATCAAAATCGGACCACAGGTTAGTATAGTTTTGCCTGGGACAAGGATTGACCACATACAGACCGACAGACAGACAGACCGACAGACAGACAGACAGACAGACAGACAGACACGGAACCAAAATTGTTCGGGAAGCTCTAAAACGCAAAAAGCAAGTGGAAATTTTGATTTTGGAGGACATTTTTTTTTTTCATTTCTTTCACGAATACAAAGCTTCCCTACCTTCGGTAGTGAGGAAGCAAAAAAACGAATATTAAAACACAATAAATCAAAGAAAAAATAAAATAATTCTCGAGTTGACCGACAGAAATAGGGCAAAGTTTCTGTTGTCCTGGAGCTACAATATTGTTAAGATCCTCATTACAAACTTGTTAATTATAAAAAGTGGGGTATTTCGGTGGGTCGGAAATTCAGGTTTTTGACCTCAAATTTGGATTCAGCACCCTTGAAAACCTAAAAACTCTAACTTTTAGCCCAATGATACTATAACATGGGGTAGAAAAATTAATGAAAGAGATCACACGTTTGAAACATGTTGTTTAGTAATGCATGCATTCCAGGGGACGTCCCATTGGATAAGCATTAGATCAGTTTAACCAGTTGGTAAGTGATAAAACTGTTTCACTTGACGTAATTTATTTATTACTTTAGGCAAGAAATACTGACCCTCCCCCCTCACCATTATCCACCTTAACATTTCTAGCGGCATGGGAGCCTCGAATCTGGAGAGCATTTTAAAATCCATGATTTACGATACCCAACATGCGAATTCGAGTTCACCCCCCCCCCCCCCCACCACATCCCAGTCTGGCACCAAAGCGGAAATACGTCGTAACATTGAACTTTCATCTGTTAGTTTTGGTAGGCAATCCATCGAAGTTCACATCCGTATTCAAGGTGAAACACAAAAAAAAAAAAAAAAAAAAACACGAAATAAGCGGTTTATGGCATCATGCCACCATGTCCTGGCACCATGGTGGCACCACTATTAGTTCCATGGTGGTACAGAGAATAATTCATGACAATCCGGAGGTATAATGAGAATTTTTCCTCAATTTCAAAACTTGGGTACAATTAGTAAGTAGTAAAGGAACCGAAATATTGAAAAATCGGATATTTTGTGAATATTATCCCCCCACTCACCCCCTCCCCTTGCGAATTTTGGTACTCTGGTAAAATCATGTACAACTCGGAAGTTATTTCAGTCAAACAAAAAAAGAAACACGCAAATCGGTTGGAAATTGAGGCCTGGGCAGATTTTACAAGATTATGCACGCAAACGCACGTTTTTTAAGCATCAACCCCCCCTTTCCCCCTCCTGAAAAGCAAAATCCGAAATTCCGGCGCCGTAGTGCACAACTAGATAGTTTTCCGCGTCGAAGAAAAAAAGAACCACGAAAATTGGTTGAGAACTGAGGCCTGGGCAGAGTACACAAGATTATGCCCAAAAACGCACGTTTTTTGAGCATTAACCCCTCCTTTCCCCCCCTTAAAAGGCAAAATTCGAAATTCCGGCGACGTAGTGCACAACTAGATAGTTTTCCGCGACGAAAAAAAAAAGAACCAGGAAAATCGGTTGAGAACTAAGGCCTGTGCAGAGTACACAAGATTTTGTTACACACACACACACATACACACACACACACACACACACACAGACATACACCTATGGTTTTTTTCGCGGATTTGGATTCAGAATGGTCTAAAACGGATTACTGTGTGGTTATTTTTTTTTCTGTTGAGTGTTGTCCAACTTCACCCCAGATCGATCGCATAAGGACGCCCAAGTCTTACTGTGGGACGTCCTAAAAAAAGGCGGGCCGTCATAAATGCACACACACTACGCCACACACGTGTGTGAGTAGTATTTTGTAGTATCCAAGAGATTCTCCAAGGGTTTCATCTCTTCTCTGTGCATGGATACTTTTTCAAAGAGTTTTGGCTAGCTACGTCACACTATTCAAATCTTCAACTTTCCTTAGCTTCTCTGATTTTTTAAAAACATTTTCTCGACGAACAGACCCAATTACCGTTATTCCTGAGCCATACTCTTTCGAGAAAAAAAATTGACTGAAATACCCCATTATTGTACTGTGATTACTGAATGAATGTGTACTCATCCATCTACTTTAATTTCAGGCTGCCAAAGGTATCAATGATTTGATCGAACAGCATCAAAAACTTCCTGGATCGATACTGAGAGGAGTCTTCGAGCGAGTGTACATGTCTCCAAAATCGAAATCGCAGTAGACACTTTTTCAGTCGAATCTATGATTTTTATTGTTTTTAATGACGTAAAAGTAGAACTATGGTTTAGAGAAATAGAAAACTACCACGAGTGTAGAATTGTGATCCCCCTTGAATGGTAGAAGTGGACATTGAAAGTTCTTATGTACTTAGATGCTGAAGTGTACTGAAATTATTGTAAAACGTGATACAACCTCTAGCATGTGATATCGCTACACCCCTTGTTAGCACATTCCTCCGGACTTGTAAATTATTGTGTTCTATTCTTTTTTATTTATATAATAGGTAAATGGCTGTATATTTATTATGAACTTGTAAATAGTCTGGTACGTACATTTTATTAAAATGTTATAAATTTTACTGTTATTTTTCTTTCGTCAATTTTACCTTCTTTTTCTTCTTCTTTCTGTTGAGCTCTCAAGGTGAAATCTACTCAACAGGAAAGATTTGCACAATATTTGTCCCATGTTATGCATCCTTATTAAATATTGGTAGCTCTTACTGGTAAATTTTCCATTTACATCAACCAATTATTCATCAGGGTTGCCCCGAACGCAAAAGTAAAGGAAAACCTGGAAAATACGGAATTTTCAGCATCGAGAAGAGTCAACGAATTTTGTAATACATTATAAGAATTCAGGACAATCAAAAAACACCTATAGGTAGTTTTTAGTTTTTTTTTTTAACTTACTAATTTTTAGTAACGTTTAAAAACTAGTCAGTACCTATCGTTTTTTATAGTTGTGTATTTTTTAAAAAATTTGGGTCTGAAAAATGTCAATAATAATATTAAAGATATTTGATATTGGAAGGTGAATCAAATTATTGCAGACGTTGTGAACCAAATTTTCCAAACGACACGTTTGTAAGAAATCCTGCATAAAGTACCTATTCTTCACCAGATTCAGCTCTCCAAAATACAAAAACTCAGAATCAATTTTCTTCTCGTCTCAAATTAATGAGGCCGGCAAGTAGGAATGTTAAATGTTGAAATTGGAGAAAGACTAGGTAAGTACAGCCTACTTCTCAAAAATGGCCACCAGAACAGCGCCCCTATGGCAGTGCCCATAGAATGGCGAGCAAGTCATAATATAGTTATCCATATCCTTAATTAACCGTTTCAGATTTGACCTCAAACGGTTTCAGGAAGGTACTGGCAACCCATCTCATCACTCAAGTATTCATGCCTAAAAAAGCAATTTGGGAGGATTAATAGGGTTTTCTGATAATTTTTTAGTAGATTTTGAATTTTCAAGTCCGCGGATACATTTAAAAAATCAGTAGAAATCGGGGAAATCAGTGGAAGTGAGACTCCATCAATCTACAACAGCTTTGAAGTGGTGATGGTGGGCTTTTTATTTAACAGTGCCGGCTTGTGTGCCATGTCACAACACAAAAAGCAACAGTAACTTGTGTCTTACGCAGAAAGAAAAGAAGAACAAGAAGAAGTTGGGTAGAAGGTTTCATTTTGGTTCAAACTTGTCTCTAGTACTCTGTACTGTGTCCGGTACTCAGGACTCACTACTTCAGCTTGTACATAGTACTTAAATTGTTCCCAGTACTTGTTTACGTAGTACCTAGTACTATTTTTACTGTAGATAGGGTAAAGGGTGTAAAATTTGTTCACATCCTGTTGAGAAGTGTGTTTAGTATGTGATTACGTCAAGTCCGGATCTGATGGTGCTTCGACGTATTTTCAACATTTTTAACCTAGAGGAAATTTAGGGATGGACAAAAACAGATTTTTCGAGGGGTGCGGAAAAGAAGGACCGATCCGATGCATATTTTTCTGCGAATTTCATCCTACTGCGGGCCCGAAAATATCCTGCCAAGTGAGTTGTCCACTGCTTTGCATACCACCTAGGTAGGTAACTTGTGTTTGTCAACATCCAGCTTCTTGAACAATAGGGTGTGCGCCTGGGTCGGAAAAACTGTTTAACGTTATTTTTAATCTAAAGTAGACCTCATTCTGAGAATTTTGACACCAACTGCGACCTTCTAGCTTGAGAAGGCCTTTTTCTATGATTTTTCAAAGTTTCGAATATTTATGTCACAGTGTGACATAAGAAGAAAGTCAAGTTTCGACAAATTTGTAAAAATTTGCTTTTTGACTTGATTTTTTGAAACTATTTTATAGCTGAAAGATTTTGATCTTGCACTAGATAGCTTAGGAATATAATGCTCTTTCTAACGGTGTAGTCAGATTTGAATTTTCAGGAGAAATAAGGAGGTTATGCCCATTTCAGTGCCGTTAAGTTGATAACGCGAGAAAAAAACTTTAAAGTGAAAAAATAGGAATTTTGAGTGGGTTAAAAGAAAATTGCTGAGACATTTTTTTGTTGGAAATACCTTGTAGAATCGAACCCCGAAGTTATGCCCATCTTGAGTGTAGACACCCCGCCCAGGCGAGAGAGGCGGTGACGTCATAAACATTCGAAACTTTGAAAAATCATTGAAAAAAATCTACTCATCCAAAAAGAGAACGGCTAGTGTCAAAATTCTCAGGATGAGGACTACTTTCTATTATAAATTAAAAAAAAAAAATCAGGCGCACCCCCCCCCCCCCCCATCCTCAATGGTATGGTAGGTACCTACCATGTCTGCTGAAAAATGGTTGAGCTCTATGATTTATCAGCTTTCCGTTGGTCTACTTATTACGCTATTGATTTGAAGCAGTTTTTGACTGTAAAATTTGTGTTCAAACACGGAAAAATGTGAATTTTTTCAACGAAAACAGCGTTTTCGTATGATGATATACGTAATTGTTGGAAATAATAGCGTGAAATGCACGAAATTAAAGTATTTTAATTGAATAATAATTATTCAAGGAATTCATTATTAATTCAAGGAATTAATTATTAATTAATTATTCAAGGAATTAATTATTAATTTCTTATAATTATGCTTTACTGAATGAGTGTTGAGGAAGCTATGTGCCACGCCCACTTGTTTTTCTTTGCTAAAAAAAGATGAAATAAAATAAAATGGAACCGGGTATGTTTTTTCATCATGTTGAGAATTTGGAAGGAGGATTTATTGATATTCTCATTTCAGGTACCTGCCGATTCCATATCTAAAGATACTTTTGAAGCAGTCAGTGTTTACCTGATTACCAAAGCCCAACTCCTTCGAAGCACTTTGACTATGTAAGTTTTCTTTGATGTTCGGTTATTGTCACGATTTTGATTACAAAACTTGAAATACAGGGTGCGCCAAAATACATAATGCAGTTTCTGAGTGAAAAGGGGGAAAAAAAGGAACAACTTAGAAGAATGCGGCTTGTTTTATTGAACTCCGTACATCGTTTTGATAACTTAAGTAGATCCTAAAAATTATGTCGGGAAGGTGGGTGCCTGATGGAGACGATTTCGGAAGTTTTACAAGCTCTCTGGACATTTTGATGGGAATGGCACTCTCACTCACTGCCCGGGGTTGCCATGGAAGGGAGAGACTCTTGCGAGGCCCCTTTATTTAAAATAAAGAGGATTCCGCCGGCTACCCTGTGTTGGAGTCAGTAAATCTTCCGCTGAGACCTGCGAATTTTTTTATCCTTTTCCAGGAAATTTCTCGTAGGGATGCACGTTCCACGATGTGGTGACCGAATACTTCCGTTCTGGACCTCCAGAAGCGGTCGCATCTACATAAAAAGTGCTCAGCGGAGTCAGCTTGTTCGCAAGAACACATTCGTGAAATTCTGTTGTCCATGATGTTTAGCATCATGCCCCGTTAGAATGCCTATCATTAGTCTGGTGTTTCGACTTTTGGAAATTAGCCATAGGGCTTGTATAGGATCGTATGAGGTGATAAGCATTCTGGTCTGTCTATATCTATCAGTTTCTTTGGACCAGAGTATGTTGAGATTGGGCTTCCCATTTTTTGACCTTTTCTTTGCAGGCGTTTTATGAAATGCCAATTGCTGGCGAGGGTCCTATAAACCCTCTTTTCGAACCCTCTTTTGCCAAAAAATCGGCTTGTTCGTTTCCAACCTGGTTGGTATGCCCGAGTATCCTATTCTGATGGAAATGGCATCAGATGCCATTACAATAGAAATAGATTCTATTTCTTCCCTAATACAAGTCTAGATGCCTTCTAGATTGTGAAGCCGATGTTTGACAACCTTTTCCTTCAAGCAGCCCCTCGGGGAAAAAGTCGCACACACTCAAATCTAGTGATCTCGCTGGTCACTCCAAGTCACCCCTGAGTTCAAGTACCGGAGATAAGTTAACTGAGCGGGAATGTCAAAATGTCAACCCTCAGAAGTGACCGACATCAAAAAAAGCTTCAGGGCACAACTAGACTCCCAATTGGAGCCCATATACCAAATTTCATCAAAATCTGTCCAAGGGAACTAGGATAAGTGTCGCGGACGGCCAAATTTTTATTCGATTTTTGGATTCAAGGTACATACCTTGAAACGTAAACCAACAAATTTTGAGGTGGGGTTGAAAATTTTTTGTTGGCCGATTCCAAAGGTTCACTATTGAAATTAATAAACAAAAAGGAAGGCAAGGGATGATTAGATCACGAGGATGCATGAATGGCCTATTTCGAGAAACATGCGCCATTTTTGCGCCACGTTTTGAAACTGCGCCATTTGTTTTGGCGCACCCTGTTGAGAACACATCATTATCGTCTTTAATGTTTCTCTCATTTCGCAGAACCACTTGCGGAATAAAAATTCTTGGCTTTCCCGTGAGAATAGACAATAAGAAGTATCCTCGAAACGCTTTCTACTTCAACATGTGTTTTGTCTGCGACTCTTGGGCGAGGACAGTCCAGTATGAATCAGTCGTTAAAAAACTTTCGGACTTCCTGGTGAGACCAATAAGGTTTATAATAAGGTTTTATAAGGTTTATAATAATAAGGTCTAACAAATTCTAGTCAACAGCGGAAAAACGTGAATTTTAAAGAAATTAGCGTTCTGACATGAAACTCCAGGGTTGGATGAGAGGGAGTAGATACCAGATAGATAGAAAAGTTCTTTCCATCGTACTCCTTATTCTCGATGCCCTTATTCTTACATTTACTGTGTTAATTAAGGTAATTTTAGTGAAAAATATTCAAAAACACGAAAAAATTCTTAAAAATTAAAGTACTTTCGAAAACGAGGGGTTACAACACGGCTCGCCTTTCTGCTTAGAGCCTTTGCGTTAGCTAAAATTCAAGAAACATGGAACATGCTTCAGCCGTGCTTTTTGGCAGAGTAGGGATGGGTGGAGAATGAGGAATTTCACCGAATTCTGTTTGCATTTTTCCTGAATAGTTAATGGTGTGGGATAGATGAAAATCGGGCTGATTTCGGAAAATAAGTCAACTGTTATTTTTGGGAGACAATAAAAATTTTTGAGTTCAAAACTAACCGGGAAAACGGACGTGAAGCGGAAATGCTCGCTGATTGGCTGTTCAGATCGCCGTCTCCTCCCAGTGTTGCCCATTAGGACGACGAAATCGTGTTCGAAATCGAGTTATCAAACAAAAACAGGGGAAACCTAATTTTCCCCATCTTGCTTTTTCTATTTTTTCTTCTGTTTTTTGATTTCGAACTTTACTGTTTCGTGAAATTTTGCATCTGGGGACTACAGATTTCTCGATCTCAGCGCTTCAAGCGGCCATAAATGAACTATTCCAGGATGACGTAATTTTCCCGGTTTTTTTAAACATTCGTATTTTCTACACTGTTTTGTTTAT
This sequence comes from Apolygus lucorum, assembly GCA_009739505.2. Lineage (NCBI taxonomy): Eukaryota > Metazoa > Arthropoda > Insecta > Hemiptera > Miridae > Apolygus > Apolygus lucorum. Next base: position 38,666,539 of record CM019170.2, on the reverse strand, counting down.
TCGTAAATTAGGAAGTTCGGGCTGAAAGTTTGCCTTAGGAGGTTTTTCGAGGTGCTGAATCCGATTTTGGGGTCAAAAATAGGAAATTCCGACATGGTGAAATTCTTCATTACCCCCCTCTCCCTGCGTATCATTTTGCGTCACTCTCCCGCTAGACACTTTTCGGTTACCAAGTCCAAGGCTAAAACATGTTCCATGCTAAAACCCGCCAGAGTTACTTTCTGTTGGAAATTAGTTGTAGAATCGATCTCTTCAAGGTTAGTAAATATGCATACGGCATGGATCCTGAAAAGGTCCAGCAATGGATGAGAAATAAATGAGAAACATTCTCTTCGAATCTAGCGATCACTCATGTGAGCTTCTAGTTTCTCAGTTCAGCTGTTAGGTCGCAGTAGAAAGTTTAAAATATTAACTGGCATAATTGTTCTCGCCCCAATTTACGATATTGGGCTGCTATAGTTTATCACTACAATAGTATTGTCTAATGAAAAAGCTATAATCTTTGCAAGTAAGTGATCTTTACAATTTGCTGCGTTGTTAAATTCCACATCTTTCGTTAACCTCAACTAAGGAACTTTGAAAAATCAAATGCTCAGGATTAACCCATTACTGCGACCAACAGCAGTAAATACTGTATTTCACCTTAGAAGTAGACATCTTTTATCTTATTATGTTCAATCTTGGTGTTACTTTTTAAATTATTTTTGTTGTCTCGTGTACAGACAGCTCTGGAGGTTGAAAATAGTTTTCTGTCGCAACGAGAAGAAAATCCAATGAATGCAATTCGTCTGACGGAAATGATGGAGCAGGCTCTTCACGACTTGAATTCCACTGGCACCTGCACGCTGACTGGTAAATTTACGCTGTCCTTCTAAAGTACCTGTTCATGCGATAGGTTCCTAGTGATCCAACAGTAATAACAAAGTTGAGACGATCCAAGTCTTTGGTAACATTTAATAGAGGTTGGTGTTAGGTAGGTAGCTAGTGGACCCCCCCCCCCCCCCCCGGCTGAGTGTTGACAAATCCAACTTGTACTCTTTCAATCCAACTTGTATTCTTTTGCTTGTACGCCTCAATTTATATCTTTTATATGAGCAGATTCTGGTAGTGTCGATGCGTACTCGGATTTTTCCGAAATCGCACAACTCAAGAATGTAACTGCTTCTAGTATCAATGTTTTCTGTTAGAAATGTTTCGCCGGGCATGATACACCCCAGGTGTACCTGCTTCCTACTTTGCTCTTTCCTTGGTTGAGAGTTAATATCTAATATTCGCCAAGGAGTGGGAATTCCTTCATTCCACGTCATCTAAGCAAAGTGGTGGGAACGACGGCAAAAATGGCGAAAACGCCATTGACAAAATAAACGGGAAAGTAAAAAGAAGGTAAAGAGAACGGGAAGGAGCTGACTTCTAGCAGGTCTCCTTGAGTGCCCGAGTGCAGCGACTGTCGATATGGATTATACTCCAGCGCCTGATTTCTCTTCGTACTAGAACAGTGATCCTATCATCTGACGTGATTCAGGACGTCTGAGACATGACCACTCAGAAGATAAATCTTGCAAATTTCATCATGACGTCATTCGAACCATTACCAGAACTGGAGATTGGTCTGGAGGTTCTTGTGAGGTCGAATAGAGGAGAACTGTGATAGAAGATAACCATGTTCGTCATCGTATGATGCTGTTGCCGACGGAAGTCTCATATTGGACGAGACAGGACCTGGTTGAAGCCATATTATTGATCAGAATTTCCAAAAAAAATCAATTGCCATTCCAGTGCCACCAGCTCCTGAGTTAGCTCCTACAGATCCAGATCCAAGCAGTTCAGACGCAAATCCTTCATCGAGAACACTTGAATTCCTTCAAGTTCCCCAGGTATTGAGGTTGCTAAGCACTTGGCTGACGCAGACGAGACGAATCGATGTAATGACGCTCTCTTGAGCACGGGGAATGGGAATAGCAAATTGCGCAGGCGCTGGTTCGACTGGGTGACTTTTTCTGTCCCTCAAAGAAGAAGGATGCAATGACAAAAGTAGTGTTTGGTACCAAAGACGGGGATTCAAATGAAATGATTGAAAACCAATTGTCCAGGGTACAAACTAATTTATTTTTAGTTTGGTAAATTTTATGAAAAGAGATTACATGAATAAAGAGCTCCTTCCTGAGGTATTAAAATTAAATTATCGTTTCTTAAAGATAAAATGCGTAGAAATTAAAATTATTCCTCGGAAATTGTTGTTAGGAGCTTCAATAGGTTTGGAAGAGTTGAGATAGGAAAAAAGGAAATATCTGACCCTATCGACAGGATGCCGGTAAGCACGCAAAGAGAAGCGTAAATGTGCTTTAACAACGAAGAGCGTTGGTGAACTGATTCGGTGGTTGAGACGAGGTTTCGACTTCACAGTGAGGAGTAGGGGAAGAGAAGATTCGACGAGAGCGAGAGAGACAGAGGTAAAGGCGAAAGGACACAACGAGAGCAAAACAAAACAGGACCCTGGTGTTAACACAGAGTACAAAGGAGCAGGCTTCTTCTTGATTTGCCCTAACATCTATTGATATGCAACTTCAGTACATATTCGATCCATAAATATGGATGGACTTTCGTTATCCATATCCAACTCTCTTGATGCTATTTTTCGTTTACCTACTTCAAGGGTTGTATCAAAATGTTCGACATATTGAAATACCTGTTACATCCTTCCACTCCTCAAATTTTTGTCCATGAGAAAATTCACGTTGATTGCCCTGTCTGATGTGCCCTATCAACAAGAGCACATTATACTCTTGCCTTTATTTAAAGAGCTCTGGACAGCGGGTTCCAAAACCCCTTCCCTGCCAAGAGGTGGCAACGTTGCAAGGTGCTCACCTTGGGGTCTCAACTCACAACCCTTCGCGGTCAAAACTCATCATCCCTCTTCCTTCTTCCTCTTCTATCAACATACAATTTAATTATTTATCGTTCGGTGAACATTTTTTGTAATTTAAATTCGTAACGTACCTACTAATTATTCTGATGAAAATGAGTCCAAATTTCCTGTAATTCGGCGAAGAGGGCGTAATTCGTTTGGGTGGATTGGCTGGGAGAGGGCTGCTGAGTTTAAAACGCGTTTGGGTTAACGGAAAACGAACGGAATCACGTTCATTCTCAGCTCTTCCCCCAAACGGATTGAAAAGATTAACCCAATTGAATTACCTCCTCACCCATTTTCCCCAAACAGAACGCGCCCGGTGAAGAAAAAATTGTATTGTATACAACAATTGTATTGTACAATCGAAAAATACGATGGTAGTAACCTAGGGAAGAAGACAGCGACATGGATGAAGACTACAACGATTCGTATGTACCGAACGGAAATTTTTCTGATATAGGTGTAGTGCCACTGTTACCGGAACTATGAATGCTATACTTTCTTATCTAAAATGGATTATTTTTCTATGAATTATTATATTGCTTTGTTATTAAAATACTAGTTTATGAGTATAAATTTATGATAATTTAACAGTAAAGTGAAAATGCCTATTTTCTTGAGTTCTCCCTTACATCATTTACTAATGTCAACTCAAAATTTCAATTTGTTGTGCCATTGTAGCCTTATTTATTTATAATCTACTAGGAGATTCAATAACCTCTCGTAATAGATTATTTATCAACCCAAAAATATCTTACAAATCAATATTTTTAATCGCAACTGTAACAATAATACGGTAAACAAAGCTCAGAAAAAATTATTATTAAATGTATAACTTATATTTGGGAAATGCCTGGAATCAAGATATAGGTAGGTTAAAAATCTCTGCTGTAAGACAATTTACTTGAATGTTCCTAATCACTCTTTTTTAATCGTAGTACCTGCCTCGAGTTTATACTCGATATGTTCAATTTTTCTCGCTGATCACGATTTTGGTGATGGGATGATCGAAATAATTTGTGAATCAAGTGTGCATTTGCAGAAGAGGGTAAACTGTTGGGGGGGGGGGGGGGGGGGTTCACGGGCGGAGGGGTCGCGCAGGTATACCTCGACCTTCCGCTGGGGCTCGGATTCTTGCAGCGATGCCGAACCTTCGGGGCCTTCAAAAATCCCAGAGCTCTTTAAATAAAGGCAAGAGTATAGTGCTGCGAACCTGATTAACTTATCCTATAATTTTGCCCATGTTCGCCAAATATTTTCTCAATCCTCGAAGAATTGACCAGTCACTCTAGTAACCAACTTCACGCAACTTGTATTTCTGTGTACAGCACAGGATGACTAAATATCTATTCATGTGAATGTACATTTTTAGAAGTTGTATTTACCTATGATCTGGATGATCTGTGTCGCTATTTAACAAATATTTTGTTATAACAGAGGGTTGTTCATCAACGCATCTAAAAGTTACCAAAATCCGACCCGACCCCCCTCCAGTGCTGGATCACCAGGTTCCTGTCATAGTTGAGAGTATGGACTTGTACCAATCCGAGCAATGGGATCTAACAACTCAGCAGGTTCGTATTCAATTTGGTGACTTCCCTTACGTTCTTCGAAGTATTTGAATAACGTAAATATTCGTATAACGCATAAATATTATCGATACTAAGTTGTTTATGTATATATCTTACTCGGTTTTGAAGCCTTTTCAATTTTCTATAATTTTTTCTCGTTAAATTTTTTTTTTTGACAACCGAAATTTCATTCCTTTATTCATAAGTTATCTTTCTTGATTCGTTGGTAATTTTCCAGGTTCTCCCACACATCGACGGTATAAATCATGTGGCCAAAATAGCAGCTTTCGCAGATGTCGAGAACAATCTTGTGAAAACTTGTCTTCAAAATTTAGTGTAAGGCTCCATTGCTTCGCCGTCTATGTGGAGATCTTGGATAGTAGGTATAAAGGATTTGCCGATTTAGTTTGACCTTCTACCATATGAATCGAATCTTTTGCCAAAATAATTCTTCCTTTTCCCGAAACAATTGAAACTCTAGCAAAAAGGGGATGTAATAGAAATAAATTGGAAACATATTTCAACCAAGTCGTTGAACAACTCAAGAAGTGGTTACCATTGGTGAATCCCTTCTGAGTGATACTTATCACCCAGAGGGGTTGTCTTCGTAGGTACTCAGCTATTCCTCCGTAATGACTCAAAAGTGTTTAACTAGTCGTTCATTATTTTCCTCCTATTAGGGATGAAATATCGAAAGTTCATCGATAAAATAGATGTAACCGCGATATATCGAATTTGAATGATAAATTATAATAAGTTCCGTATCAAAATCAATTTTTATTGCACTTTGTCGCCAATTGAAGTTGTAAAAACAACCATTAGAAAATAAAAATAATGTAGTATAAAGTTTTCTGTAGCTTAAGCTGTTTCATAATTCGTCGGTTGCCTGGAAAAAGTGATTAAGTCACAGAACCAAATTTTACGCCAGAACGGTTCAAAGTACTTCAAACCATCAAAAGCCGCGTTAACTGGAAAAAATGATCAAGTCTGGTAGGAAGCCGCTTCTAAGGGGGGAAAAGTTGGGGCAGAAATTTTCAAAATGCCCCAGCTCAAAACTTTTGGTGTGAAGAATTGCATTTTTAGAGTCGAATGAGACCACCCAGAGCTCTCTAGGTTCAACCGTTGACTTGAAGTTGGCAAAAATAACAAACCGTTGTGTAATAATTTGCAGCTTTTTTATGACTGAATTCCCAAGGGATAAAGGGTACATAATAATATCCACGTGCTAGAGTTCACTGTACTATCATGTAGGTGAGTTCTAGACTAGAGGTGTGTCGGTACAGCTGTACCGGGACTGTGGAAGCGAGTATCAGGTTGGAATGGTTCCACGCAGTGACAAAAACTCGACCCTTACCGGTCCAGTTCCACGGACTGATAAGATATCTTGAAATAGCTCTGGACCGGGAAGAGAATCTTTTCCATCGGTCCAGTTCCATCCTCACCAATCACAATGATCTGATCAATCATCTCATCAATCTGATCATTCTGATTGGTGAGGATGGAACTGGACCGGTAAGGATGGAACCGGACCGATAAGATATCATAGAGAATGGTTCAATGGCTCTGGACCGGTAAGCATGGATCTTGTTCTCAGTTCCGTTCCATGTTGTACCTGGAAGCGCCCTTACTACTTCCATGGTTCATGGAATGGCTCTTGAGCGGGAAGTTATCCTCTGGACTGGTTAGCATGGAAGTTGTGTCCAGTATCATTAATTTATTATTGTCATGTTAAGTTCTTAAACTGCAACGTCATTATTCTTTCCTTGAATTGTTTGGTAACTATTATTTATAATGAATTGCCTCTTTTGTAACACTTGTTCAAATTCCTTCCTTTCAGCGAATTGTCAAGGAAAATGATGCTATTGTATTGCATGGAAGAAGGACGATAGGGATTTGATTGTCTGCTTCATCCATGCCGTGTGATTGGGATTTGATCGCCTGTACCGGTAATGGAACTGTACCGGTAATTTGGAACGGTTACATCTTTGTCACCGTAACCGTTGGAACCGTTCCAGGGAAATACCTGGACCGATACACCCCTATTCTAGATGAGTCCATTGATGCCAAGAACTAAATTTCGCAAAAAAGTGGACTTAGCCATATTTTCCAGGCAACCGACGAATTCATATACATTTTCCGCTAGAGGTTTCATTGTTTCGGGAGAAGGTTAAATTATTTTGGGAAAAAATAGCATTGTATTGGGGAGAGGTTTTATTATTTTAGTAAAAGTTTTGATTCATATGGTAAAAGATTTAATTTTATCGGGAAATCCTATATATTTAACCAGCTGATAATTAAATTCGTAAAAATGATGGTACGAATTAACTTTGTTGATACCTATTTAAAGTTGACCCTTTGATTCGCAGGTATTACGGCGTGATTTACATGGTGCCCATATTCCTGTATTCCAATTGCTACGCCGTCACCTCTAAACTCAGAAGACTCGCCGTTGACAGAAAACTCCAAGACGATTGTTTGAGGGCTGTCTCCCGATCTAGTAAGTAACCTTTCTGTTCAAAGATGATTCCGTCACTGTGTACGTTTTTGAGAATTGCCCCGTCAGGCTGCCTTCCAGGGGTCGTTTAGCAAATTAACGTACTCTCTCCCTTCACATAGCCTTACTGGTTAAGGGATTTCGTTGATTTTTCTGTTGACTCTGTGACTATTGGTGAGGTTCTCAATATCCATGATCGAGGGCCCATTAAATTGATAAGTGAAGACTCAGTGAAGACTGGTAAACATGGCGTTTAGGGTGTCACGACTTTCACCCATAATGCCCAAAATTCTTATGGGTCCTCCAAAATCAAATTTTGGTTTATTATTTTCAATAATAAGCCTTTGGAATCGAGCAAGAAAAAAAAAATTTTAACCCCCCCTCAAAATTTGATGTTTTACGTTTCAAGGAACGTAGAATACGAAAATCGAATAAAAAAATTTCCGTCCGTCCGCCGTACGCCGTACGCCGTCCGCCGTACGCCGTCCGCCGTCCGCCGTACGCGGCACTTTTCTTAGCAACACTGGACCGATTTGGTTCAAATTTGGTATATGGGCTCCATTTGGGGTCTAGTTGTGCCGCGAAGCTTTTGGTTGATGTAGGTCACTTCTAAGGGGTGGAAATTAAGGGTTGAAATTTTCAAGAGTGCCCTAGCTCGAAAACTCCCGAAATAAAGGTATCGTTTTTTCACCAATTTTGAATAGTACTGAATTTTTAAAAATTTTTGAGACCACCCGGAGCTCTGTAGGACAAACCGTTCGGTCCCTACGAGTACTTGAAGGTTTTCCTTCGATAAAACAGAATCATGAGTGTGAATCGCAAAAGAGGTCTAATCTCCATTCAAATTTTATCGGACTAAAATGCGATCGCTGTTCATTTCTTCGATTTGTATACAGTTTTGCCTTCTGCGTAACCAGTAATCAAATTTCAATATGAAGCTTTCTATTTTTCCAATCGAGTGTGAAGCGTTTAGTTCTTTCTAATAAACTTGATTGTGAAGGTATGAAGCCAGTATGGTGTGGTAGGTAGTACCTAGCTGGTAGGTAAAAAAAATTTGGTGGGTAAAAAAAATGTTGGTGGGTAAAAAACGCTGCAAGTCATTGCTCAAAGGCTTCTTCACTCTTCAGATCACTGATCAGCTGAGTGAGCTCCGAAGCCATTTTCAATCCTATTGAATGGAAGTGCTCTTCCAGGCGTCTCCAGCATTCGAGGAGATCTTTTTCACTCCTCAGATCACTGATCAGCTGAGTGAGCTCCAAAGCCATTTTCAATCCTATTGAATGGAAGTGCTCTTCCAGACGTCTCCAGCATTCGAGGAAATCTTCTTCACTCCTCAGATCACTGATCAGCTGAGTGAGCTCCAATGCCATTTTCAATCCTATTGAATGGAAGTGCTCTTCCAGACGTCTCCAGCATTCGAGGAAATCTTCTTCACTCCTCAGATCACTGATCAGCTGAGTGAGCTCCAAAGCCATTTTCAATCCTATTGAATGGAAGTGCTCTTCCAGGCGTCTCCAGCATTCGAGGAGATCTTCTTCACTCCTCAGATCACTGATCAGCTGAGTGAGCTCCGAAGCCATTTTCAATCCTATTGAATGGAAGTGCTCTTCCAGGCGTCTCCAGCATTCGAGGAAATCTTCTTCACTCCTCAGATCACTGATCAGCTGAGTGAGCTCCAAAGCCATTTTTACTCCTATTGAATGGAAGTGCTCTTCCAGGCGTCTCCAGTATTCGAGGAGATCATTTTCACTCCTCAGATCACTGATCAGCTGAGTGAGCTCCGAAGCCATTTTCAATCCTATTGAACTCAGGAAGCTGAAATTTGAGAGGGAAGGTCAAGGGAGAATACAGAGGGTGGTAGGTGCTATTGATGGAGAACCAGTGATCTATACAGAAGGGTGATCTATACAGAAAATAATAAACCTTTGAGCAATGATTTGCAGCGTTTTTTAGTCGCGTTTGTATTTCAGAGCTTCAAAATTTTGGTTCCATGTCCGAAGCAAAAGAAGCTTGCTTTACTGTAGTGAGTAAAAAACAACCATTTCAGGGTGGATTTTTGTCCGACTGCCATTCCTGGCATCGCAGACTTCATCAGCTGTCTTCCTAAGGAAAGATCAGTGATTTCGCTCATGGCTTCCCATTGGCCTCACCGCCCTGGGTTGGAACGAGGGGGAACTGCGACCGGCTTACCCGAAAATGTGCTCCCGAGGCGAGCCCTGAACTCACAGCCCCACAAACTGGTTCGAGTCTCATCTCCAGAGACACATGCCGCAACTAGCTCAGCCACAAGGGTTTGGCACGTCCATGTGTTCCACTACATCAGCTCGCCTTACTGTATAAAGCCTTTGGCTAAAATTCAAGAAACATGGAACATGCTTTAGCCGCGCTTTTTGGCAGAGTAGGAATAGGGTGGACCCCAACGTGACACTCGCCCATCACCTTCTCCACATCACCCCTCCCGCGTAACGTTTTCAGGTGGCTAGTCCTAGGCTAAAGCATATTCCATGCTATAAAAAAAATCTCGTGAATAGAAGAAATTCTTCCTGGTGGTCCTTCGATTTCTGAAGGTGAACGTATTTTATGGAAATGATTTGGTTCGAAAATAATTGCGTTAATTAGAGCAGAAATAGGTACCTAATTAAGTTATTTGGTATTGAACATGAACTTCACGATAAGTTGCTGGTTTCTAACATTAATAACAACAACTGGCTTCTACTGATCCAAATGCAATGAAATTGTTAGGTACCCGGTTGGTTAGGTGTCTTAGAGCCTAAACGAAAAAAAAACCTCCGAATTTTATGGATTTCAGAGGAATAAGAACTGAGAGATCGTAGTTCAAAGGAATTGAAGTTTACGTGTGCGTATTTGAAACCGTTAGTATGACAGTGATGAAATTAGTATCAGAATTAATGTCTATTAGTATCAGAAAAATGACCTTATATTTTCGTCCAGTTTTGCCCCAAAAAACTTGTTTTTGTCTCGGACAGATGGACATACCGATGAACCAGGGATATCTTATCTTCCATGTATGTAGTATTGACTTCATAAAATAACTTGGTCAATGAGAAACTTGGTACAATAAAAATATATAAACTCGGATAGGCAATAAAACTGAGGCGTGGAACTCGTCACAAATCAACATTACAACTCTACTCCTCCATGAAAACATAATGGCGGATACTACTTGAGTCAAAATATGAAAACGTCTTCTCTCAGTATTCGGATTTCGCTTGCAGGGTGAACTGCCAGAAGATCAGATTTGGTAAGCCCTTCGTAGATTACTTTTACTTCATATTCTTATTTTTTTCATAATATGAAAAAAATTATTATCCTTCATTCTTTATTATTCCTTTTATTACAAAATATGATGTATACCTTATCCGTGCTGCCCCCCCCCCCCCCCCCTGCCCAGGATAACACACACCGTTACCAGAGGTGGGCTGTAACATAGCACAGGTAAGTTATACGAGGGGCATCTCAAAAGTATGTTTCCCTATTTTTTTCTCAGGATGTGTGCATTCTACAGACTTCTATTTTGTCTACAGTTGTTGGTACAGATGTAGTGGCAACACTGGTGAAGCAGTGTCACTGTGCGATAAGCTGTTCTTATCAGTATCAGTATTACCATTAGGGGTGTGTCGGTCCAGGTATTTCCCTGGAACGGTTCCAACGGTTACAGTGACAAAGATGTAACCGTTCCAAATTACCGGTACAGTTCCATTACCGGTACAGGCGATCAAATCTCACTCACATGGCATGGATGAAGCAGGCAGTCAAATCCCTATCGTCCTTCTTCCATGCTTATGATCTCAACTTGCAATACAATAGCATCATTTTCCTTGACAATTCCCAAACAATTACCAAACAATTCAAGGAAAGAATAATGTGACGTTGCAGTTTAAGAACTTAACATGACAATAATAAATTAATAAAACTGGAGACAACTTCCATGCTAACCTGTCCTGAAGATAACTTCCCGCTCAAGAGCCATTCCATGAACCATTCTCAGTCCATGGAAGTAGTAAGGGTGCTTCCAGGTACAACATGGAACAGAAATGAGAACAAGATCCATGCTTACCGGTCCAGAGCCATTGAACCATTCTCTATGATATCTTATCGGTCCGGTTCCATCCTTACCGGTCCAGTTTCATCCTCACCAATCAGAATGATCAGATTGATGAGATGATTGATCAGATCATTCTGATTGGTGAGGATGGAACTGGACCGATGGAAAAGATTCTCTTCCCGGTCCAGAGCCATTTCAAGATATCTTATCAGTCCGTGGAACTGGACCGGTAAGGGTCGAGTTTTTGTCACTGCGTGGAACTGTTCCAACCTGATACTCGGTTCCACAGTCCCGGTACAGCTGTACCGACACACCTCTAATTACCATGGCAACCTCCAAGCCACCCGTGTCCACCTCCGAGCTCCGCGCAGTGATTCGTTTTTACACTTAAAAAAATAAAAATCAGACCGAAATGCATCGAAAAATATCGGTAGTTGATGGTGAAAAGTCGATAAGTGTTCGGATGGTCCGTCGTTGGTGTAAAGAGTTCAGAAATGGTCGTGCAGAACTTCGCAATAAACCACACAGTGGGAGGCCTTCTAATGAACGAGACAACGAGGTTGTGGATGCAGTGAGAGCGATCGTAGATTCGGATCGCCGCCTCACTATTGATGAAATTATGGAAGAATTGCATCCCAAATTCGACATGTCGCGTGCCACTATCCACAGGCTGATCACCAACACCCTGGGTTACAGAAAAATCAGCGCAAGGTGGGTTCCTCGCTTGTTGACTGCCGATCACAAGCGAAAGAGACTCACTTCAGCCCGCAAATTTTTTGAACTTTTTGATGAGGAAGGTGATGATCTCTATTCGCGAATCGTTACTGTGGACGAGACGTGGGTACACCACTACACCCCAGAAATGAAAAGGCAGAGTATGCAGTGGTCCAGCCCAACAAAATCGCAAACTCCCAAAAAAGCGAAAGTCTGTTTTTCAGCTGGGAAGGTGATGACCACTGTTTTTTGGGATGCCAAGGACTCTCTTGATTGATTACCTCCCAAGAGGTCAAACCATTAATGCTGCCCATTACTGCGAGGTTTTGAAAACGTTAAGGCAGGCGATCAAACGGAAAAGACCAGGCCTATTGTCAAAAGGAGTCCTTCTGATGCATGACAATGCGCGCCCTCGTACATCATACTATGTAATAAAAGGAATAATAAAGAACATACGAAATAGCCACAGATCGTTCATTCCTTCGAGTATTTTGTTAATACAACAAATTTAGTTGTATTGTTGGTATTAACTTTTTGTATTCCTACAGGCTGGCAACTTCCTCATTTCCGAGACGTCTTCAAATTGTACTGCAGCATGAATCACGGAACCACAGTAAAGGACTTGTGTCTCAGGTTCAACCTTCAGCTGTTGAAGATCGATGAAAGGAAACTCGTGCAGTTCGGCTTGGTGGAAGGCCTTATTCGACGAATTCACAAAGTACGTGAAGTTTGAAATTCGTGTGGGAGAAAGTTGAGTGAGACAACCAATTAGATTTTCAAATTAGTGTTTAGAATCAACCAAACGTAGTTTACCAGCCAAATAACAGCTGTTGGCAATAAAATGAACTGCGTTTGTTGTCCATTGGAGCGCTGCAATCGGTTAAACCCACCACTGGAAATGGGAAAAGCCCATTTTTCGAAAAAAAATAGAGATCCTATGATAGGTGGTTTACTGAGATCATGTTACCAGGTTTCGTTTCCTTGTGTTCTAGTACCCTACGATTGTAATGGATGGAGTCTCAGGTGAGGCAGCCTCGCTCTACCCGCACTTCACCGGCAGCTTCTCATACGATGAAATTTGTTGCCAACTCGGCATGTCGTCTTTACAACTGGACGCCATGGTTGAAAAGGACGCTAACGTAACTGTGGTTTACCGATAATATTTTGGAGGTACCATCGCTATATTTTCATCGCACGTTGACTTATTCTGTTTAAAACTGAAGACTGATCTGTGGTGATGATGCCACACCTGTCGTGGTATTGAAAATTAAGCCAATTGCGTTGGGATTCAACCTACTTACGTAGTGTAGCAGACAGCATAATTTCAGTCGAGTGTGTCAACCAATGCACTAAGAGCAATATGAGAAGCTAACAGCAGAGAAGTTGTAATGCCATGCCCAAGTATATGCTCGTACATTGAAAAAAATTATTTTGTTTATGCTAAGTTTTTGTATGTATCAGTGATTTGGAAGCTCAAATCTCCTTCAGTAAATGTTGCAAATAACCCATCAACAAGTCAAAAAACTGATATGAAATCATAAGATATGAAAACGAAGTTGTAGATGGCAGACAGCCGAATTCAACGAGGTTGGTAGTTTATGATCGACCTCAGACTAATCTACTTTTCGTATTATATTCTAATGTTACCTTGTCGAAGTAAAATAAAGAAGAGAACTAAAAGGAGTCGGTCAAAAAGGTAGAGGAAAGTTGCCTTCACCAGGAAAGAAATTGAGATAGGTCGTCCGACTGAAGAGTTTTCTTTCAAACGAGCTTATATCCATTTTTTACACTTTTTTTTCATGGATTCTGAATCTTTGGGATAAGGTCTATCATCTCACTAGTTGAATTCCTTCCGAAACAGCTTGTATCTCCCTTTAACCCTTAATAGCCCATGACATGAAATAATTGGAAATTTTCTGATTTTTTTCTTGATTTCTCATTAAAAACAGCTCTTGCTACGTGAAAGTGATGAAAAAAAATTATTTGCTCAAATGTCAAATTTTAAAATTTTGTCGCTCCGGTGCAACGTTGGGCAGCCAGATAGTATTGCCTGTTGCTCGGCTGCGACATTGGGCTACGATAGTCAAGAATTGTTTGCTATACTGGGAATAGTATAGCTTTCACAGGTACTCATTCCACGAAATGATTCCATAAATCATTATTTGCAGGCGTCTTCACCAACAATCAGTAGGTAGGTACCGTAAAACCGTCAAACTTTACCCCAAGATTTACTCCCAAAACATTTCCAAATACAATTTCTCCCACTCGAAATGGGTTAAATTGATTTTTTTAATAAGTGAATTGATCTTCAGGGCTTCCTGAACATTTTGAGTGGTCGAGCTCATTGATCAGATAATTGTAACCCCCTTATTTAATTGTTTAAATGTTGGAGTAACGTTACCTACGAGTGCGTCTATCTTTACTCCACTCTGAAAAATTCACGGTTATCGCTACAGAAACGGGCAGTGGTGCAATGATACTAGTTGGGATTGAATTCATTACCTCAGAAATACTTGATAATATCAAGAATTTATAATATTATTATAAAATATACTTATTCTGAAAAATTGAACTTTGTAGCTTCAAAAATACAAGTTATACCTAAAAATAATATAAATTCCAATGATCATTTATTCCAACGAATTTGCTTGAAATGCAATATTTCTGGTTTAGAAATCACAATTTCAGTCTTCCAGTATAGTTACCTTATGTAGGTAATTGAGCAAAACTGACTACAAGTAATGAAATATTAAAGGACAATAAACGATAAACGAATGACTTAACAAAATCACAGAAAAAGTCTGTTTCACATTCGATAACTTTCAAATGAATTGCAATGGTAAATTTCGAAGTTAACCTACGAGTAAATAATATTGTAAGTCACAACTTATGAGACCAAAGCACGTTCATGTTCATATCATAGTGCAGGTGTTCAGTTGTAAAGTTGCGGTAGGGGCACGTACCAAGCTTTTTCTCATTTCTTCTCCCCATCTCTAACTTCTGACATGAGATACACTAGAAACCTTACATTCAACACTGCTTAAATTATAAAACTCAAATGTTTTTCGAGATTAAATAAGAAAAATATGAGTGAGGCTACCTTTATCCCAAACTTTATAGTGGAGTAAAGACACCCGGTTTTTGGAGTAAAGTTACCATCAAATTTTTGGTAAACAAAGGCATAACTAAGAAAACACTTTTTTGAGAATTCGATTAGTGTATTTTGTTCAAAATAAGATATTGAAAGTGATATGACGAGGGCTTGCCTGGTAAATCCACTCCAAACACCTGATATGGAAGAAATTTTGGAGCACGAGAAACAGGACAAAAGCAGCTGAACAGGAAACTATGACTGATAACAGCTGATAACATGGATAAAATCGCCATCGCAAGCCACATCGATTCTCCGGGATGTGCAGAATAACGAAAACACAATAGCTAACTTATATCTAAGTTTTACCACGCTTACGTCACAATTGAAGATTCTAACTTTTTGGGGTAAAGTTACCCCTGGTGGGGTAAAGTTTGACGGTTTTACGGTATTTGAAAAAAATATGATTTGATGACATCAAATTTGTTCATGACACAATTTATTACACAATGTTCACATTGTGAACAAAAGTTTCTATAAGAATAGAAAAAAAAAAATTATTCCTCAAATAAATGTTTCTAGTAGGTAGGTAACTACTTCTGTCCAAATCTATGGACTAAATATCCCCAATATTGCGAAATTATCCATCTTACGGGATTTTTGCACTAATGAGGCAAAATCAACTCACCTAATTAGCATGCTTGAAACCATGTACTGACTCACTGATGGCCGGGAGCAACAATCTACCAGCGCTGGCTGCTAAACGTTGCCTGGGAGCAACAATCTACCATCACCGGCTGCCCAATGTTGGATGGATGCATCGAACCTATTTTGACTTCCAGCGAAGTTAAAAATGGAGAAAACCTGCCAGAAGTAGATGCTACATGATCTTTTCAAATATCCCAACGACGAAAGATGAAATTTATCGAAAATAGATTTATTCAAATAGGTGAAATGCGGTGGTAAACTTACCTTCGCGCGTCACAGCGCGTTCAGAGCGGTATCACGAAATCAGAGATGAAAGCCTCTTTATCAGCTATCATAATGCTACCAACAAAACCAAAAAAAAAAATACACGAGCTCTTGAAGGTTGTCTATTGAAAATAAAACTTTCATCAGCCGGAAATAATAGTCCGCCTTTATACAAAAAATCGCGGAAGTTCATGTTGCACGGGTGCAACGGCTATTAGGGGTTAAAAGCTTGCTAAAAATCGGGTTTACAAAAAAAAAAAAAACCCGGCATATCCATCCCATTATTTTTAATTAGGTAACACTTTTTTAATTCGTTTTTCGGAATTTTTATACATTGAAACGTAAACCATCAAATTTTGAGGGGGGTTAGAATTTTTTTTCTTGCTCGATTTCGAAGGTTCATTATTGAAAATAATGGGTAAACCATTAAAAGAAAATGAAAATTAGACTATTCTTCATACAACCAAAAACTCGCTTTTTTCTAAGTTGGCTCATATCCATCGTTTTTCATCAAATGGGTTTATATCTAAATAAGGAATGGCAAGAAAATTTCGAAATTTGGTCTTACAACCAAGTTCTATGAACAATTTGGAAAATTTTGGACCCTAGACAACTTCCTACGCCATGAAATTAGTTTTTCTAAATTTCCAACAAAACATTCCAAGTGGATATAAGCCCGTTTGAAAGAAAACTCCTCAACTGATCTCATCAAGATCGATCATCCGCCATCCACACTTCAGACGCAGCAACAGACTGAAATGTATTTGGGATCAATTCTTCAATATTCAATCTACTTTATCGCGATCCCAAAGTAAAAGAACTTACAAAAGATTCATAGAAACACACAAAACTAAAGAAATTTACTGATCAGCTGATTGGCGGGGGCCATTAGCTCAGCTACGAATACAAGGAGTTGAGTAGTAGGTTATCTCACGGGATTTACGCAACTCTCATGTAAGTTACGTGAGAATGCTGTGTTTCATGAGCCTCATGTGATACGCGAGGCTCGCGTTTTTTACGTATCTTGGCCCGCTGTAACTCTCCAATGACGTCATACATTACCTGTGGCTTCAGTGACGTCACAGGTTACCAGTGCATTCCCTCTCAGTCGCTACCATTTTTCTCGAATATCCATTGGCGCAACTAACTAGACTGTGATTTGTCTGTTCTGTACAGTTTAGATTATAGATTTGAAAGGGAGAGGTACTACTTATTTTAAACAATAATTGTTTAAAATCAATTATTGATACTACTTGATGATAGAATATTTTTTTATGGGCAGTGCCCTTGTACATTGAAAAAAATCAAAAATATTTATTTTATTTACCTTACATTATAATAAAATGCCTGAACAACTACAACAACTACGGAAATACTAACTTACCTTTCTCGGGTACCTGCATACTTCTATGTCAAACGATAGACAAAAATTGTTTTATTTTGGGTTTTGCTGCGCCATACTAGCTTTATTTCCTCGTATTTCATAATTTCAATAAAATCATTTTAAAAATATTAATATTTTTATTTTTCAAACCCAATTGTGCCTCTGATACCCATATAATTCAAATCTTCAGATTATCATTCCACTGGCATTATACTTGACATAAAGTTGGGGTTTTCTTCCGTTCTATCTACTTAAAATTCGGATTTAAAGTGACTTTTTGCTTCCTCACCTTCACTATCGAAACTGCCTGTCTGAGGTCAATTTTCGTCCCGTGCATAACTAATAACTTGATGCTGGTTAACTTCGAGACGGTCTCCTATGAATTTCGTCAGCATCACTCAATCGTTCAATAATTTAAACATCAATTTTCTCGCGATCTTGATCTATAGCATTAGCTAACTGAATTAAACCTTTCACAAAATGAATTAATCCTTTTGCAAACTGAATTAAACTTTTTGCAATTTGAATTAATCCTTTCGGAAACTGAATAAAACCTTTCGCAATTACAATTAACCCTTTCACAAATAGAATTAAACCTTTCGCACACTGAATTAAACTTTACGCAATAAACGAACAATTATAAATACACACGTTAAACTATCCATTTATAAATCAATGTTCTAAAGTAAACTATCGCATGAATAGTCCGATTTTTCAAGAAAGGTGAAGGTCAGTGGAGGGGTTGGTCTGTAGCTGCAGCAGGAAATACGAGATAGACGTCCATTTCCAGCGGGATTTTCAAGGAATTCGACCGTCCCTCCTTCGAGCGTTCAGCAATACTCAGCAATACTCACTGAACTAATATTTGAATCCCTGTCGCTCATCACCACAACAATGTTCCTCACAAAACCAAAAAAAAGTGAAAAAACCTATGAATAGTGATGGCAACAACATATCGATATTTTTGAAATATCGATATTTTGCTTCCGATATATCGATATATCGCCATCGAAAAATCGTGCTACGATATATCGGGAATATCGATATTTTTTAACCGATATATCGCCCTAGTAGATAATAACTGGTGAATGTCAGAAACTAACCTAAGTTGAGATTATGAAAACATTTTTCGGTTTTTTGGTCATACCTCCGTTGTTTTTTATCGAATATATTTTTTTCTTTTAAATTTATATTCTTAGTCTACTCAAATTCCCGGTAATTTAGAGTACCCACATGACGCATTTTGACCAAAACAATGTTTTTCCTATTTTTAGCCATTTTCCGGGCTTTTCCTACAAAAAAAAAACTATCATTTTCAGAATCAGCGTCAAATTTCGAGCATATTAGAAAAAAATCCCATTTTTCTTTACATGCGTGCACATGATAATATCACGCATTATATTATAATTACTCATTGTGAGAAACCATAAGAGATTTAAATAATATTTAAATAATAAAACAAACATAATTCATTCAATAACACATTTATTTCATAAAAATTACCAAAATAACCATTGGCCTATTACATGATATGTAATAGGCCAATGGTTATTTTGGTGATTTTTATGAAATAAATGTGTTATTGAATGAATTATGTTTTTTGTATGATCTTCCAATCATTTATTTAACCACCAGTTTCGACTTATATTTAGCAATATTTTAATATTGCTTATTTTTTTGCAGTAGGCCTCTATGTTTTTATTGTGTTAAACTAGTAAATAATTAAATAAATCAACTCAAATAAAGTGTGTTTTCACGGTAAAGCTAATGGGAGGATCAATATATTATATGTTCTGTGTTTTAAACCAAAGTAAACAAATTAAAATTATTATTTACAAGAACAAATATGGTTCGATATTTTAATCCCGATATATCGGATATATCGATATTTTTGCTCCCGATATATCGGTGCCATCGATATTTCCCTTCCGATATATCGCAAACCCGATATATCGATTTTTGTAAAACTTTTGCCATCACTACCTATGAACACTTTTATGACGAAAATGTTGACGGGAAGGGAAGGGTGACCTACACAGTAAAGGTCAATGAAAGTTTGCCAGTCCACAGGGGAGTAATTGACCATCCACAGGGAAGATATTCTCCGTCCACAGAGAAGGTATTGTTTTGGGGACTCCACTCACTCTTATGTCCTCTGATCATTTTTGGCGCAGAGTAATTTTATGAAAGGTTCACTTGTAATTGGGAAAGGTTTAATTCAGTTTGCAAAAAGTTTAAATCAAATTGCGAAAAGTTTAATTCAGTTTGCTAAAGGATTATTTCAGTTTGCTGAAGGTTTAATTCAGTTTGTTAAGGGTTTAATTCAGTTTGCTGATGCTATAATTTGAAGGGAAGTTTGGGACTGGGTTCTAGAAGGATACAGAATGACTTCACCACGAGCTGATCAGTAAGAGTCTTGGTCCATGCGACGAAAACATCAACAAAACACAGATGAGTTCTCAGTCTTGTTTGTTAACAATGAAAATCATAAATAGCATCGTGAAAATTGAGTTTGATATTTGTGAATTTATCAGTGATACTGCTCAGGATCAACCATTTTTGCTCCAAATAGTTTTAAACACCCACATTATTCTATGTGAGAAAACCATACTGCCCACGCAACTTGCCAAATTTTTTTCTCTTCAACAAGATTATTTGAACAGTCACTTCTATCTTTCTCAATATACTTCCACTGATTTTCATGAAACGTTAAATTAATGTCAAATTTGACGAGCTGGAGTGACTTTTTGGCGTTTTGGTCAGCAGATGTGCTGTAGACCTCTTAACCCTAATTGGAACATGGTGTCACTAGTGTCACCGAAAACATCTTATTAACTTCACAGCTGACCCAAAGTCTCGCCAGATTAACTAGATTTAAATTGCAATTTAAAAATCAACGGACAAAGCTGCATTTTTTAAGAATTTTTTGTAAGTTACCTATTGAAAGTCAAAAAATTAAATTTTGAAATTTTTTATCGATTCTTTTGAAAATTTCTGTCAACTGTATTTTGAGACTTTTGATAACCTACAAAAAATTTTGCTGTCAATTAAATTTAAGATTTCAATTTATTTTTGGTTCCTCCGGTGACACCTTAGTACGGCTGTGGAGTTCCTGATACGTTTTCGGTGTCACTATTGATACCATGGTCCAATTAGGGTTAAGGGGGCCTCAGTCGGTCGCCGTTCATTCCTCGTTCCGGGTTAGTATTGGATGAGTAGATCTTTTTCTATGATTTTTCAGTTTCGAATGTTTATGACGTCACCGCTCCTCCCACCTGGGCGGGAACCCCCAGCCCACTGTGACATCACAAATATTCGAAACTTTGAATAATCATAGAAAAAGGTCTTCTCACGCTAGAAGGTCGCAGTTGGTGTCAAAATTCTCAGAATGAAGTCTAATTTCGATTAAAAATAAACAATAAACAGTTTTTCCGACCCCTGCGCACACCCCATTTTTTATGAAGTGGAACAATTTGGGGGAGTGCCCTAGAAAATTTGGACAAGTTGTGTTTGTTTAGCCCTTTCTACCCAACAGGTTATAGGAGAAGCTAAGGACAGGTGGGAGGGGGGAGGTACTTTGGTAATCCAACACAGTGTTGTTTTAACGGTTATGGATTGTTGATTCTGAAAAGTTGTTTAATTTTGGAAGTCGGTCTTGAATTATACCCGACAATAACAAATTATTTGTTTTACTAGTACTGTTTTACAGTGTCTTTTTCAGTAGTTTCCTCATAAACGGTATTTATGTTTCAAACTAAAACAAAACTGGAAAACGGGTGTATTTAGGCGTGAAATGCCATTTTTTAGGCTCATGATGATAGGCTACCTAATTTTGTGCATTCAACTTTAAATGACCCTCGCTCAACCCATAAAACTAACCTAATTTGGATCATTACCGTTGTATTCTAGAATAACATTTGCTCCTTCGGTGCTTATTATTTTTTAGTGCCTCAAATTTAGGAGAATTGATGTTTCAAAGATGAATTGCGGACATCATAATAGTGCAGAGTGAACTATTGCAGGGTGCGTACCGCATCCTTCGTATTCTGCATTACAGTTCATTCTTGAACAAAATAGGACTTCACAGAAAAATGATGCACATACGGTGGTTATTTTTCATTTCAATATTCTCGATTATAGTGTCCATTTCGAGTGGAAGTAAGTGGACGCCTCCGGAAACCACGCCTTTTCCAAACATAACCGACCAAAATGTTCTCGTAAGTTTCCTGCCTTTATAATTTTCTTTTACACAAACCATGTGACATGTTTCGGTCAATATTTTTTCTTGCGCAGTTCTTCCGCTACCTTGGTCGACTCAGAAGCAACTATATTGAATTGAATGGGGAATTTGCCTCAATTTTAGATGGAATTTCAAGTCAAATCCTATATCAGGCCCCTAGAATAACGTTTAACTCCAGGAATACCCAAGGGCAATAAATTGCTGTTGAAGAAAATGCCTAAACAAGTGAAGCCTCTGTCAAAAAACTCCGTGAAGATCGAGGGAAACTGATGACGTCACTCCCTGGGGTTCCTCCTGCAAAACTGTGCTCTGGCGAAGCGTAAAAGGAGTTTGGACAAATAGTGTCAGGCGTCAGTGCCGTAGGTGCCCTTGTGACCATATGAAACGATCCATCCAAATAATGTGATTCAAATAACAAAAATAGAATAACACATAAACTAAATAAAAGAAGGTAAAGACTAGTAATGCTTGGTAAACTGATAGCTAGAATCGTATTGTGAAAAAAAAAAACGAGTAAAATTGCTTCTTTTGGTCACTTTTGTGTCTGGGTTCTTCCTGCCAGTTCGTGGCGCACTCTTGTGTTCGATCACAAAAGCTAATGGTTTCATGTGTGCTTTCAGAGGTAGCGCTACTCTCAAAAGGGGCACAGATACTCCTATGAAGTCAGATTGGTTAGAACCCCATGCCCTCATGAACAGATTGCCGCTACATTTTAAATTTCCATCTTCCTTAAATTCTCTAAATTCTTTTTCGAGCAGGACACCATGGTTTTCTTCTATATTAGTGAACCCTCTTTCGAAAATAAATAAATAAAAAATTGTGAGGCGAATTCCCCATTGAAATTTGAGCCTCTCAACAAACGTATAAACCACACTGGCAGCATTAGTTCATGTATCCTCCACTAGGGGTAGTAAAGCATTTTTTCTTTGAATCAGATGAGATAAACTCAAGGTGCGTTTACACTTCGCAAAATTTCCTCGCGAGACTGATGGGTGAAGCTCTCGCCCGAGACTTAACAACGAAACAAACTGTGAAACAGACGCGCGAGGCACGATGGCACAGGTGAGCCGTCAGTTCTCGCGAGGCGGCCATGGCAAGTGTTTCTGTAGTTCCTCTTCCTCCCCAGTAAAATTATAATCGTGCCTCGCACAAACAAATATACACGTCTACACTTCGAGAAACAACAAGGCCGAAACTCCTTTGTTGCGCGCCAGAGACTGACTGGCTGACCGCTCGCTCCCTCGTCTCGCAAGGGATTCTCGCAGAGGCGTGATTCGGGTTCTAAAAGCGTCTACACGCCGCGAAACTTGTTTCGCGAGAATCCCTCGCGAGGAAATTTCGCGAAGTGTAAACGCACCTTTAGGTACTTATTTTGATAAAGCTCAAGATAGTGTGAAGCAGCTGGTTAAAGGGGAAAAACGCTTTACTATCTCTAGCGGAGGATAGATGAACTAATGCTACCAGTGTGATTTAGATGTCTGTGGCCTCTTAGGGACACCAATCTTAGCAACAGATCTATCACTGCCACCCTGATCCTATTATTATGGTGGTGAAAAAAATATTTCAATTTCAGTTCAAACTCATAGACGGAATCGGTTTGAAAAAAGAGGTTTACAAAATTGCCACAGAGGATGGTTACATTCTATGCCTCACGAGGTTGGTACTCCCGGAAAATAAGAACAAAAAAAACAAGGGCATTCCGCTGCTGATGGTCAACGGGCTCTTCCTGCATTCCGATGCTTGGCTGATGCACGCCGATCCTTTGAATAATCCAGGTGAGTCCTTTGGCATGTCTGCTGAAGTATATCCTACAAAAACACTGCGGTTTATTATTTTTCTGTATAGATCACCCAACTGCAAAGAGCAAGGTTTTTTTCATTGGTCAATCCTAAGTTACCACCCTAAGGGTTCAACCATTTTGTTTACCACCCACACGTCTAATAAGCGTGCATAATTAATAAGGTCCAGAAATGTCTTAATTTTCAATGATTTACAGGAAATAGGACAAATATTCATCATAAAACGTTTAACTGTATTATACAATATGAGTTCCAGGTTTCTTCGAAAATATTTATAAATGTAAATAGTCAGGCTGTATAAATGTATTTAGTCAGGCTAAATATCTGAGGATAAGCCTGAATTCTTCTTGAAGGTCATCGTCAGTCATTATTTTTCTTTTCTGTCTTTTCTCCTCCATTTTCTGAAACCAAAAGTCCAATTCAATTTCATGGTGGGTGATAAAGTACTATGGCTTACTGGAAAAACTGCTTTTTACCTCCTGGATGTCTGGCAGACGTGTGAGAGCTATCTGCTTTTTACCACCCACAAGCCTGGCAGTCGTGTGGGATATGTGTGCTTTTCCCTTTTCCCTTGTGCTTCTCCCTAGGTTTTAGAATAATTGGTAGGGCTTACCTTCGAGCTGAGGCGTCACCTTCACTTCACAGCTTGTGACAAACTAAGTGGAGGGAGGACAGGTGAGAGGCCTACCTGCTGAGGCGCGCCTGGTGAGAGATACATGTAACTGAAAAATAACACACGCCTAGTAGACGTATGGGTGGTAATCAGGGTTATTAAGCCACGTCATAAGTTAACGATTCTCGGGCCTATACGATACATTTTCTCACACACCAACATACCTTTCTCATAACAACTGATAATCAATAATGAGCTGGGGATCCGAGGGTGATAATCAATAATATAACAGATTTTACTGGGGATCCGAGTCTAAAAAGGGTACTGAGCTTATTAAGGGAGAGGGAAACTAATGTAATTAGTAACAATGGGGTATTTCGGTGGGTCGGAAATTCAGGTTTTTGACCTCAAATTTGGATTCAGCACCCTTGAAAACCTATATACTCCAACTTTAAGCCCAATGATACTATATCATGTGGTAGAAAAATTAATTTAAAAGATCACACGTTTGAAAAAAAGGCCTTAACGCACACACACCTATGCTGCGCATGTGTGAGTAGTATTTTGTAGTATCCAAGAGGTCCTCCAAGGGTTTCATCGCTTCTCTGTGCATGGATACTTTTTTCAAAGACAGTTGGCTAGCTACGTCACACCGTTCAAATCTTCAACTTTCCTTAGCTTCTCTGATTTTTTAAAAACATTTTCTCGGCGAACAGACCCGATTACCGTTATTCCTGAGCCATACTTTTTTGAAAAAAAAATTTTTTACAATTGACTGAAATACCCCATTAGAGAAATAAAGAACATATCTAATTGTTTTTAAAAATTTGGATGGACACAATATACAGGGTTTCTACCATATGGATGGACCAAACTTCAAGGATCGATTCTGCAACTAATTTGCATCATAAAATGTCTTAGCAATTTTTTCTTAACCTACTCAAAATATCTTTTTTTTTTTGTTGCATCGTGGTTAACTCTTCACCATAGTTTGATATAGTGTCCTCAAATGAGTTTTCTAATAATTTTTATATAAAACTGCTACTCTTATTTTCGAAATCATCAAATAAGTAATGTTTTCAGAGTTATTACATTTTTTATGAATCACTCGAGCATGGAACGACTTATTATCTCGAAAGAAGACAGTTTCGCTGAAATTTTTTTGAGTAATGACTCTGTTGATGAGTAACTCGCAGCCGACTTTGATACCCAATGCATAATTTATCCCTGAAGAGAGGGGAAAATATTCAAAAATAATCTAGATTAGATCAATAGACTTTTAATCGAGTAAAAATGTTTAATATTGGTTCAAAAAATTTGGCGGTCACGAATTTCAGATACCTATTAAGTAAGTATTTTATTAAAAGTTTTGAGACAGGGCATTTTGGAAATTGCATCCCTTATTTTCTACCCCTTAGATGTTATTGACATCAAACAAAAGCTTAAAGACACAACTAGACCCCGCATTTCATCAAAATCGGTCCATGGTAACCGAGAAAAGTGGCCTGTGAACAAACATCCACGTTGGGGGGGGGGGGTCGAAATTTTGTTGTTGGTCGATTCCAGAGGTTCATTATTGAAAATAAACCAAGAGGCGTAGGCACTTGAATAACTATGTATTGTACATAAAACGGGTGGTAGCATTGAACAAAATATCACGGTGTAGACGGTCAAAGGCGCATACATCGGTGACAAGAATGAAGATGGTGGATCGGGGTTCCCGGGAGTTGTCAAAACAAGGCCACTCTGATATCGTACTTTCGGGGAAATGAACTACACTGGAGACCAAAAAAAAAAACCGGCGCAGTTGAATTGTTTCCAAAGAATCAAGTTAAAATAGCTAACAGTTGGGTTTGAGTCAGTCGTAAGGTCAATGATACGGTTCACAGAGATTACGTGCCAAGGTCCATCCATGTTTTCCCTCGACTATCCAGTTTTTTCCTGTAGTGCTCTCTTGAATTCACGATAGAAGCCTAAAGGATGAAAGATGACTTTTCGATAGTCTGCCTTCAATGCGGTCAACGCAAGCCTTTCTTGTCATTGTGCCTTAAAAATAAATTTTCTCGTACTTGTTCCTTTTCAATTAAGTTTTTCATACTTTTTTTTTTTTTTTAATAAAGTTTACCCGCCGTTTGAATGGTTTTAGACGCGTGTGTGGATGCAAGACTTCTTGCGTTGATAGAGGACGGCCAGAGCCAACGTTATGCAGCCGGGGCCCTTGGGCTGCCCGAAAAACTGTTCGACAGGCAGTTAAGAGGTACCGTGAAACTGGTAGCTACACCGGAAGGCCAGGATCAGGGCGACCAAGGGCGACGGATCCTGCTGACGACCGTTTTATTGTGATGCAAACCCTTAGAGACCGCACCCTTAGACAGCTTTTGAGACCTCTCACCGGCTGCGTGCTGCTCGGGATGTCGATGTCAGCGTTCAAACGATACGAGATGGCTTGCTGATGTGAATCTTCACTCCAGAGTACGTGCTTTGGGACCTCTACTCACCCCAGCACACCGAACGGCTCGTCTTCAATTTGCTAGAAATCACTCTCCTTGGACTGAGGCATATTGTGCCTCCGTTCTGTTTTCTGACGAGTCCAGATTTAATCTGTACACTTCAGATGCACGAGTTCGGGTTGGAGAAGACAAGGCGAGCAAAAGGCTGAATGCAATATCGGTGGAAGAGTGCAGTTCGGTGGTGGATCAGTGGTGGTATGGGAAGGAATTTCTTTGGAGGCAAGGACGGACCTCCACGTGTTTCAGAGGCCATCGCTGAATGTGCTGGAGTAAAGATTCACATCAGCAAGCCATCTGCGTATCTTTTGAACTCTGACATCGACACCCCGAGCAGCACACAGCCGGTGAGAGGTCTCAAAAGCTGTCTAAGGCTAGGAACACACAGGACGCTTGCGTCAGCGTCTTTTGTCGCCCAAACCCCAGGCGCACACACGAGGCGTCTTTTTTCTCAGTTTGACGCCTGCATTCACCATGGAAAGAGAGAAAGCTGTGGCAATGTTAATTCTCTATCGCAGGCTCAGAAAGAAGAAACACCGACTCATGTGGATTCACCCCATAATTTCTTTGCGAGTGGAGTTTTTTACACCCTTTATTCGGAGTTGAGGGAGGACAATGAAAAATTTAAAAACTATTTCCGTATGTCGCAGTGAATGAACCCACATACTTCCTGCCAAGCTTTCCCTGTCAAGTTCCGATCTTTGTAGTCAGTGAGGGTCTTGTCCCAAATGGACGGCCTTTCCTGAACCGCCGAAATCAATAAATCCATGTCACAACTCATTTTTGACGAACGAACAAACAAAGCACGCACTAAGCACAACCTCAAAACGTCTACCTTTGAGTGTCACGAAGGGAGTGGGGACGCCTCGTGTGTGCGCTCTGATGCTGTGGTTCACATTTTAACACGGCTCCCACGATGCTCACTCTAGCGCCGTGAGCGTCGGAGTCAAGGTGCAGCGTCGTGGATTCTCCGACTCTTGCGGATAAAAATCGCCGACGCTCCGTGTGTGCGCTCTGATACAATCCAATGCATTTTAGCTTGAGAGGTGGAGTTGAAAAAGACGCTGACGCAAGCGTCGGCGCCCCGTGTGTTCCTAGCCTAAGGGTGCGGTCTTCAAGGGTTTGCATCACAATAAAACGGTCGTCAGCAGGATCCGTCGCCCTTGGACGCCCTGATCCCGGCCTTCTGGTGTAGCTACCAGTTTCACAGTACCTCTTAACTGCCTGTCGAACCGTTTTTTGCATAACATTGGCTCTGGCCGTCCTCTATCAACGCAAGAAGTCTTGCGACCACACACGCGTCTAAAACCATTTAAATGGCGGGTAAACTTTATTTAAAAAAAATAAACAATGCATGGAAAACTTAATTGAAAAGGAACAAGTACGAGAAAATCGATTTTTAAGGCACAATGACAAGAAAGGCTCGCGTTGACCGCATTGAAGGCAGACTATCGAAAAGTCATCTTTCGTCCTTTAGGCTTCTATCGTGAATTCAAGAGAGCATTATAGGAAAAAACTGGATAGTCGAGGGAAAACATGGATGGGACCTTGGCACGTAATCTCTGTGAACTGTATCATTGACCTTAAGATTGACTCAAACCCAACTGTTAGCGATTTGAACTTGATTCTTTGGAAACAAGTCAACTGCGCCGGTTTTTTGGTCTCCAGTGTATTTGATTGTACTTATTATGTTCGTCTATTGTACCTTAAATCACTCGTTCTGGTTCTTATATTCCTGTTTGCAAATGAGCATGATTTGCATCGGTACTCGGGCGTGAGTGGGGCGGATGTGCTGGCCCCTAGCGGGGGGTGGCTGAACATCGAGGGCGCAACTTATTTGAACTGACTGCGGGTGGTAGGTTCAAACATAATAAGTTTCCGAAAACATTTGAAGTGTCCATAAACATGTTAACTAATGAGGAATTTCACCAAATTCTGTTTGCATTTTTCCTGAATAGTTGATGGTGTGGGATAGATGAAAATTGTGTTGATTTCGGAAAATAAGTCTCCTGTTATTTTCGGGAGACAATCAAAATTTATTATTTCAAAAAATAACCGGGAAAACGGACCTCTTCAACGTGAAGTGGGAACGCTCGGTGATTGGCTGTTCAGATCGCCTATAGTTGAATGGAGTTAGGGAGGGGGTTGATCATCAAAACCGATTTAACTGCTCTCCACCGTCCACTAAGAGTCCCTTTGATTAATACTGATTTTTTTGAGTCGATGGAGCTCATTTTTTAACCTATTCATATAAAAAGGAAAAAAAAACACCATTTTTTGAGTTGTAACACTTTTGTCGCAGGGGTGCGATATGGTGGTTAATGTATACAATATATGGTTATAATATAAGTGTTTACTACTAAAAATCAGTAAAATGCAAAGGGTTCCCATGATAAGGACGGCAAAACTTCGGAAGTCTATTCTACAACTAATGAGTGAGAAAATGCCTCCAGTAGTCATTGTTTTAGATCCATCTTTTTTCAAGTTTTTTCAGTTTCAAGAAATTTGTGCTTTTGAACTTTTTAAAATTAACAATTTAAAAAACGTGAATATTTTAAAACGAAATCGAGGTTTTGACTCAACTAATTAGTGAGAAAATGCCTCCAGTAGTCATTGTTTTAGACCCATCTTTTTTCAAGTTTTTTCAGTTTCAAGAAATTTGTGCTTTTGAACTTTTAAAATTAACAATTTAAAACGAAATCGAGGTTTAGACTCAACTAATAAGTTTTTTACTAACAAGAAACTAACAAGTTTTTTTCAGTTTCAAGAAATTTGTGCTTTTGAACTAACAAGAAACTAACAAGTTTTTTCAGTTTCAAGAAATTTGTGCTTTTGAACTTTTTAAAATTAACAATTTAAAACGAAATCGAGGATTTGACTCAACTAATAAGTGAGAAAATGCCTCCAGTAGTCATTGTTTTAGACCCAAGTTTTTTCAGTTTCAAGAAATTTGTGCTTTTGAACTTTTTAAAATTAACAATTTAAAACGAAATCGAGGTTTTGACTCAACTAATAAGTGAGAAAATGCCTCCAGTAGTCATTGTTTTAGACCCATCTTTTTTCAAGTTTTTTCAGTTTCAAGAAATTTGTGCTTTTGAACTTTTTGAAATTAACAATTTAAAAAACGTGAATATTTTAAAACGAAATCGAGGTTTTGACGGGAGGACTCTGTGGTCTACTCTGCCACCGCTCTTCCCACCCTTTATACAACTGAGTCCTCCCATGGAAGAAGATTCTTCTTCCATGGTCCTCCCATCAAAACGTAGATTTAGTTTTTAAAAAACACGTTTTTCCGCGTTTAAACAAACATTTCTCCCCTGAATTTGATAGTAAAAAATGGTAACTACCTATACTTGGAAAAAGAAGGCGTTAATGCCAAATTACTAAGAGGCATTTTCTAACGTAATTATTTGTACAATCGACTATCGCAGTTTGCTGTCCTTAACGTGGGATACCCTGTATAATGTTGATATAACCCTAATATTGCATTTTGTTTCCATACAGCCATTCACTTCTTGACACATGGTTATGACGTCTGGTTAGGCGATCAAAGAGGGGCCTCGCGATCAAGGGGCCACAAAGAATACAATCATATGAAGGACTTGAATTACTGGGTATTCACGTAAGTCACGCCATTGGAAGTCGCTAAAAAACTACACTCCTAAAAACATATTGTTTAGTAATGCATGCATTCCAGGGGACGTCCCATTGGATAAGCATTAGATCAGTTTAACCAGTTGGTAAGTGATAAAACTGTTTCACTCGATGTAATTTATTTATTACTTTAGGCAAGAAATAGTGACACCCCCCCCCCCCACCATATAAACCATAACATTTCTAGCGGCATGGGAGCCTCGAATCTGAAGAGCATTTTAAAATCCATGATCTACGATACCCAACATGCGAATTCGAGTTCACCCCCCCCCCCCTCCAAACAATGGTGCCGGGCTGGAACCAAATCGGAAATACGTCGTAACATTGAACTTTCATCTGTTAGTTTTGGTAGGCAGTCCGTCGAAGTTCACATCCGTATTCAAGGTGAAACACAAAAAAAAAAAAAACGAAATAAGCGGTTTATGGCATCATGGCACCATGTCCTTCCGTGGCACCGTGTCCATGTCCGTCATGGCCACCATGGTGCCGGTGGCACCACTATTAGTTCCATGGTGGTACAGAGAATAATTCATGAAAATCCGGAGGTATAATGAGAATTTTTCCTCAATTTCAAAGCTTGGGTACAATTAGTAAGCAGTAAAGGAACCGAAATATTGAAAAATTGGATATTTTGTGAATATTATCCCCCCACTCACCCCATCCCCTTGCGAATTTTGGTACTCTGGTAAAATCATGTACAACTCGGAAGTTATTTGAGTCAAACAAAAAAAGAAACACGCAAATCGGTTGGAAATTGAGGCCTGGGCAGAGTTTACAAGATTATGCATGCAAACGCACGTTTTTAAGCATTAACCCCCCCTTTCCCCCTCTTAAAAAGCAAAATCCGAAATTCCGTCGCCGTAGTGCACAACTGGATAGTTTTCCGCGTCGAACAAAAAAAGAACCACGAAAATCGGTTGAGAACTAAGGCCTGTGCAGACGACACAAGATTATGCCCAAAAACGCACGTTTTTCGAGCATTAACCCCCCCCCCCCTTTCCTCCCCTTAAAAGGCAAAATTCGAAATTCCGGCGACGTAGTGCACAACTAGATAGTTTTCCGCGACGAACAAAAGAAGAACCAGGAAAATCGGTTGAGAACTAAGGCCTGGGCAGAGTACACAAGATTTTGTTACACACACACACACAGACATACACCTATGGTTTTTTTTTTTCGCGGATTTGGATTCAGAATGGTCTAAAACGGATTACTGTGTGGTTATTTTTTTTTCTGTTGAGTGTTGTCCAACTTTACCCCAGATCGATCGCATAAGGAAGCCCAAGTCTTACTGTGGGACGTCCTAAAAAGCAAAGTGCTGGTTATTGGAAACAAAACCCGACTCTGATAACAAAAACCTAAAAATTTAAAAAACGCCCTTTTGAGCCTCGCGGTTGGTTACTGCATAGAGCCTTCGGCTAAAATTAAAGAAACATGGAACATGCTTTTGCCGTGTTTTGTTTGTTTGCTGTTTCCTTTTACTGACCAATCCTCCTAAACTGAATTTAGTTGGTCAGGGAGGAGTATAGGTTCCAGTTGGATCTCCAGCGTCTCAGAGAGACACCCAGTGAAATTTCTGCTTCGCAGTGCCACCAGGACCGAAGTTAGCTCACCCAGCTGATCAGGGAGGAGTATAGTGTCCAATTCGAACTCCAGCGTCTCAGAGAGACTCCCTGTGAAAATTCAGCTCCGCAGGGCCACCAGGACCGAAGTTTAAAGAACCATCCTTAGTTCCGTAACAACGACTAACCAAAATTTCGTGGCCCGATATCGTTCCTAGTTACAGTTCCACTTTTCCGTTCCACAAAAACGTAACACTTTTAGCCAGTTAAGTCAAGGCTAAAGCATGTTCCATGCTTAAAAAGCGAGAGGCGGTTTTTGGAAACAAAGACCGATTCTTTGGGAACAAGGAACGACTCGGGGGGGGGGGGGGGGGGTCCTGTCCTTGGAAACCGGGACCAATTTTTTTTTTATTTTGTTATCTCAAATGGGAACCCCGTTTTTTTATTGCAGATTTGGATTCTACGTGAAATTTCATGAGTTGTAGACCCCTCAACCGATTTTTGTGGTTGCGCACAACCCGTCCAGTGAGCACACAAGCATGCGCAACACCTGGATTGTGCAAAATTGAGATAAAGGTAGAGGTAGACCCCAAGTTTGATATGTTTTTTCATTAATTTTCGACGCTGAATCACACTTTGAAGGTTAGCCACGTTCAGGTGGCTCACTCTACCACTAAATTACTAGTTAACTAATTAAAATTGTGTCGTATCTCATGAGGATGGGAAAAGAGCGATTTTCTAGTTAAAACCACCGACTTTTCGGCCGCCGTTTCAAAAATGCCAGCTAAATCCAAAAATACATACCACCACGTGATTCAGCGTCGAAAATTAATGAAAAAACATGCATCACACTTGGGTTCTACCTTTATCTCAATTTTGGCACAATCCAGGGGTTCTGCAATTTTGCGCGCTCCCTGGACGGGTTGTGCGCAACCAAAAAAATCGGTTGAGGGGTCTACAACTCATGAAATGTCACGTAGAATCCAAATCTGCAATAAAAAATCGGTGTTCCCATTTGAGATAACAAAGTTGGTGTGGGTTGCGCACGTGCGCAATACGCACCATGGCCATATTTGAAATCCTTGGGGAATTCATGAAGATTAAAAAAAAAAAGTTTTACCACTATCTGGACGATTTTACCCGGGGGGGGGGGGGGGGGGGGGGGGGGCAACTCTTGAGCCACCTTGTATATACTTAAGACTGAATGTAACAATTTTACGATGCCAAATAAAAATTATTAAAAAAAAGTTCTTAGGTAGCCAATATTTTCAACGGTGCCTGGTGAAAGCCATAACATCGTTCCTCTAGGCCATTCATACAAGTAAGTGACATATAGGGTAAGTAGTGTTACCCCTACTGAATCCACGAATCGGTATCCCAACAGTTGTCTGATGACAAAAGTATGGCTCTTGGGATGCACATCCATTTGAGACAATAAGAGTAGTTTGTTATTCACTGGTTGTTCACAATTAAGTCATTGACAACATCAAAATTCTATTAGGTATCACTCTATCACTCTTAGGTATCACTCTATTAGGTATCACTCACACCTTTTTACAGATAAGAAACATGAATTCCAATGTCCTCTTTTAGACTGTTTTCTCCCTCCTCAGGTTTCACGAAACTGGTATCTACGATTTGCCAGCCTTCATCGATTTCATCCTGAGAAAAACTGGCCACAAGAAAATTGGCTATGCTGGCCTATCTCTGGGAACAACTTTCTGCTTCGTACTTCTCTCCGAAAAACCGGAGTACAATGAGAAGATCTACTTAGCAATTTTGTTTGTCCCAGTCGGTGACATGCCGGTTTTGTCAACTAGAGGATTGGGCACGCAAATTGTCTTCAATTTCCTGATGAACTTGGGGGTGAGCCGCCATTTTTGTTTGCCTGAGTAAAGAGATTTTATTCCTTCATCCTCTTAACCCTTCCAAGAGTAGAGCTCCTAGGGGTAGGTACATGTCAATCCAGACAATAATAATAATAATATTTATTTATTTCCAGTTTTCACAACAATGTATGATTGGAATTGTCAAAAATTAAAAACATACAACAAAAAAAGATAATATCCTAGAATAATAATGGGCTGCACGCCCATCTACTCTCCAATCTAATCAGCCAAAGCTGGCACAGATGATTGGAAAAAGTCGTTCACACTATAAAATTCTTCGTTTATAAAATACTTTTTTAGTATAGTCCTCATTTTTGCAATCGGGCAGCTGAGGGCACCGTCTCCAATGTGATTGAGGATCTTGATGATGGAGAAGCTGGCACATCGCTCAAAAAACTTCATTCGGTGACGTGGGACTATCATGAGGTCGGTCCGTCGTGTTGAATAGCCATGGTCGAACCTCATGCCTTCAAACCATGGACGAAGTTTCCGAGCAAACAGGACAGCGCGGTATACATAGGTGGCAGGGACAGTCATCAGCTTATTTTCTCGGAACTTTCCTCTACAAGACTGCCCAGGTTTCAGACCCAAAAGTACTCTCAGGGCTCGTTTCTGCATCCTGAAAACCAACTCCAGATTTGCAGCTGACCCCCAGAATAACATTGCATAAGTAGCTCTTGACATCACGAGAGAGTGGTATGCTGTCAGCAGAACGGAGCGATTCGCCATTGTTTTCAGCTTCCGCAGTCAAAAGGTGTAGCTGCTCAATTGCTTAAACAATCCCGTAACATGTGCATCGTAATTAAGGCGACCGTACAAGTGTAGCCCCAGAAAGCGGGTTTTCTCCTCAACCAACACATCCAAACCGTCAAGCACAATCGTTGCTGGGTGAGATAGTCTTGACTGTGGAGCCAATTCTTAGCCGCCCGATACAGAAGGGAACACGTTTCAATGGCTTCAGGCAGGGTGTTGAACTATAAAAACTAAAAAATGGGCGGGGCACTTCACATTTACACGGGAAGTTTTGGTTGGTACAGGAAGTCCAACATTTTGATCTACTAAGAGTCTTGACTCCTGATATAATGTAGAGTCAGGCACACGACTAACTTACTCTATCCTCACCCCTGACCTGATTCTCAAGGAATTCCATTGGACTGTCTATTTGGGCTTTGAATATCGCTGTACCGACTTCTCATGACTGTGTTGAACTTCTTCAGACTATCAATTACTCGTGGAACTAACTTGATTCTAATAGCATGATCCTTGGTTCCAAGACAATATTGACATCATCAAAACTTCCAAATTTAATCCAAAATGAATCACGCAGGTCCCATGCATGAGCAATATTGGAATCTTCGGTGGCAATTAGCTACTTGAAAAATTTATGGATAACGCTTATTTCTTGCTAGTTTATCATTGCACAACTACTTTTCCACCTACATTCTTACCTTACCTTAATCTGTGGTATTACAGCCCTTGAAGGGCCCTAGCCTTCTTGACTTCATTTTTCCAGTCGTCTCTTCCAGTTGCTAATCCCAAGCTGCCTCACATCTTCCTTCAATCCCTCGAATCATCTCTTTCTTGGACTAGGGGCCACTTCAGTATAACCTTCTTTCAGGTTCTCCCATCCTTTCGAGGTATCTAGTCCATCTTACCTTGCACCTCTAATTTCGGCTTATATGGTTCTCCATACATCGCGATTTGTGTGGATTTTCTTTTGCCCATTCAAGCATACTGGACTGAAAATCTTTTTTAAATCAGATCGTTCCTGGACTGCGAGTTTGTGTTCATCGGACTTGGCGGGAATCCTCTTTTCTGAGAAGCAAGTATACGCTTATTTCCAGCTGCCAACCACAGTTACTTCATTTTGTACTGTCAAGGCAGAGCCCAAGTACTTGAACTCTTGGACTTTTTGGAAACGTTTTTCTCCCCATTCCAGGGCATCACCAGTTATGATTGCGCCTGTCACTATGTACTTGGTTTTATCTACATTCACCTTGAGGCCATCAGCCTTAGCTTCGCTTCCCAAGGTCCGTTCCATGTCTTTTATTACCTGCGCTTCGGTTTTTCATTAGAGAGTATTTGCACGCCACTACCAGAGCCCATGGAACCTCTTTACAAAGCTCGGAGTTCGTGGGTGATGATGAATTTGCCTCCCGACAAATGGGGACGACGATGAAAGGGTTTCCCCTACAGTCACCCGTTCCTAGAGCGCCCCCCCTGTCGATAGTTAAGGGGCCTCTTCCTTCAACTGGGTAGCATCCTCGTTTGCTCGCGCTAGTCTCCTCCTAATGGGGCCTGTCAGATTTTGGCAGCAAAAACTCTCTATTACCTATCGGTTTTTCAAAAATTGTTCCATCCTCTCTGACCTACATTCTACAAACACATCTGACCCTGCAGTCAGGTTGGAAGGTACTCTGACTTCAGTAAGTTCTGAAACCAATTTTGCTTCAGGTAAAGTGTTCTGTTAGGTTTTCATTCTATTGTATACTGTGTATTCTGTTTTGTGCTATAAAGAATATCATCCAGCAAAATTATTTTGGTATCAGATATATTCTCTAAAATTGTGTTTCCAGGACTACTACAAATCTATTGGCAGTGAAGCAATGTTCCTCGACATTGATAGTTTCAAGAAATATTTGCTCGGCATTTGTTTGAACGCGCCTCACTTATTCACTTGGACTCTAGGAATCACCACCGGAGGAGGACTCAATGTGGATATGGTGAGTAGCTATTGAAATTAACATCATACTATTACTTACGTTGGAATTTTGTTATATTCAAACTTCATTGCCTGCAGGAAGCGCACAAAACCAGAGCCCCCTTTCAAAATCACGGAAATTTGTCTTCATATTTTCTCAGTTATTCTACCAGTTGAAATTAATTGTCCTCAAAAAATTTTACTCCACAATATTTAACTTATGTCAAGTTTTTATTTAACACCTTGAACGCGGGAAAAAAACGCGTAGATGCGTTGGTCCACTGACGCGGAGACATTTTTTTTGTGAAGCGCGCAAAGGTAAGGTGTCACTTTGATAACTGCTCATGACCTTCAACATTGACCGATTCATCTCTGGATTGAACCGTTCGTCGCATAAACAAAAAAAATTCCTCATCACAATTATAATTTTCTATTTTATCATATTTTACTTTTTTTTACATTAGGGTCTATCTAAAATGAATTTAGAAAATTTAGAATATAGTCTATGATTGATAAATGAACACACACATAATAATGTGAGGGAAAGGGAAACTCCTGAGTCCTTCAAGACTTGACGTTCTTAACAGCACCATAACATGGGCTGTTTTGTTATTATAATCCCCCACCCCACCCCTCACCATATTTAACCCCTTTTCGGTTTTGGAATCAAAATGGTCTGAAATAGATTTGTACATAGTTCACAAATATTATGGATGAAGCAATATTACCTCAAAGCCCA
This sequence comes from Apolygus lucorum, assembly GCA_009739505.2. NCBI lineage: Eukaryota > Metazoa > Arthropoda > Insecta > Hemiptera > Miridae > Apolygus > Apolygus lucorum. The sequence continues at coordinate 38,629,638 of CM019170.2, read as the reverse complement.
CTCACACTGCCCTCTCGGTTTTCATGTCCTTAGGAGGGGATTTATGACTTCAGGGGCTCCAGTGGAAAGAGATGACCTTCATTATGATTGATCTTCACATTCCATGGTATGATTTTGTGAGTCCAGCAGTGCGCGATGTTTGTCGGTAGTTTATACATGACCCACAAGACCCCTGAGAAGTTCACAGTTCTGCAGTACGGGAGGGTAGAGTGTTACAATGGGCACGCGTTGAATGGGTTTTTCTCCCCTCCAGGCAGGTGAGAGAATCTTAAGATCCATAGGTGGAGTTGGATCTCTTCAGATACCTGGAAAGGTCCGCGTCTTCCAGTTGTGTGGGATTCAAACCCGCTAAAGAAACACCTCCTTTTCTCCCACGTTGGAACTCAGCCCAGAACCGTTTAACACATTACTTCGGGCAGAGTCCTGGGGCGTTTAATCAGTTCTGGGTGAGGGGGCGGACCAGATGCTCCCTCCTCTCTCTTTCTCGTTCTAAGAGTATCTTCCTTGTCAGGATGCTTTCCGTGTACTCTGCCACAGCAGTCCAGCTCCTTTCACCTTCCAGCATCCTGCTGACAACAGCCTCTGGTGTTCAAGACTCTGGGGAGCTAACTCCAGGTCTGCCATAAGCTGGTTTCTTTCAGGCACCCATTTGGTGCATTTGAAGAAGGTGTGGAGCACATCATCGTCATCGTTTTCCTGGCAGTGTAAACATGTTGGGGCAGATGCGTGTAAGGGCTTACTAATTGAACCCAAGCATTGGAATTCGAGGAGCATAATCAACATACCTCTGGGTTGGGGGAACTATTCCACTATGGTGCCAGGGATGAGAAGACACAGTATCTATCAAGCTTTTGCCTCCACGTGGAGATGCGACCTTCCTTGGCGAGAACACGAAGGCACAAAGTCCTCCAGCTACTGTCCCAATACAGCTATCTACTCTGTCCAGCCCTTCATCGTCATTCTCGCCGCATACAAGCCCTGCCTGTTGAGGAGAATATTCGACAAAAGATCCTCCTATCAATTCGGATGATCCTCAAGCCAGTCATGGTCCTACTGAAGGGAATCCAAGTCCTCCCTATAATCGACCGATCAGAGGCGACAACACCTTTTTGGAGGGGCGAATGAAGTGGTTCGCAAAGTGTTATAGTTAAGCAACATGTTTGTCAGTAGGCAAGTAATCAAGTTACCAATATTCTACCTGTCATTCTGTGTTCATATGTTTATAGCCTAATTGAATTAAAGCTCTGCTTCGAGTTCATCATTTCAGATCAGACCTCGTATGTTTTCATGTAAGATGGCTAATTCCTAGTTTCTGGTGGTATTTCGGAAGAAACTCTATCCTGTCCGAAAAGCTTTTACTAGAAATGGTATTTAACTATCATATATTTCCAGAATCACGTCTGCCATCAGACGGCTCTTCAATATGGAGGAAGTTCTGTGCGCACAGTACTACATACATTGCAACTTTTCGAAAAAGGTGAGTTCTTTTCCTGATTATTTGGGTAAATGAGAATGGCAATAGTAGGGAAATCAGGGCAGAAAGAAGGTCATATTATAGAGTTTTTGCTGCCAAAATTTGAAGGGCGCTGTTAGGAGACTGGCGCGAGCAACAACGATGCTACCCACTTGATGGAGGGTGCCGGGTAACTATTGACGGGGGGGGGGGGAAGAAGCGCACGAGCGGGTGCCTCTAGAAAGGGGGGACTGACTGGGGGAGCCCTTTTATTGCTTCCCACTGTTGGGAGGATATGGGTACTGCCGCGCATCATGCCTCCCTCTCCTGTACCCCCTTAATGTTAGGGCTCGGGCACATGCCTCTGGCAGGAGTAGAGCAGTTAGGGAGCAGGTACAAATTCTCTGCTTCCGGGCCTGTTACCTGGTCGGGCTTCCGGGGATAGCAGTAATGTCGTAAAAGGCTTTTTACTCATCTCAATTACCAGTACCACGGGCGAGGGGAGCCCCAGGCTACAGATGCACCGACCTCGGTCAAAGCATCACCTGCCTGCCCCTCAGTTGAGGTTGGATTCGTGGTGGTCGTGGTTGAGCAAACCCTACCTCCTGGGCTTGTACCAAGAAGGCTATAAGGGGAGTGATGGCCTCCTCAAGGGCTATCTAAAGGGCTAGCCCCCTGAAGAAGTCTCTCGTCATGTGAGTTCTGTTATGAACTCGGGTACCAACCTGTCTAGTTGGTAGAACCTTAGCTAGGAGGTTCGGCTTAACCTGTGGTGTTAATACAAGCAGGTACCTAGAGGAGCTGATAGTTATGACAAGCTCCCCTGGGGCTCCCGGGTGGTGAGTTCCTTCCAATCCCTCAATCACCCTCCTAGGATTTTCGGGGTTTCATCTATCTGCTTGCAGATGGAGGGGGTAGCGAAATCCTGCTTGGATCGGCTCTCCTTAAAACCAAATAGTAGTTATTTGTTGGGAGGCAAATTCACGCGCCCCCGCAGACTCCAAGCTTTGTGAAGAGGTTCCACGGGCCCCAGTATTGGCGTGCAAAAACTCTCTATCAGAGAGTCTCAGTCAGTTCCCTACATTACAGGGGCTCAAACTTTAAAAGTTTGACCCCCTCATGACATCAGTTTTCAGTCACCCTGTGCTGTAGTCTGGATTTGCTTCCTCCACCTCGTCATCTGTTTGAATCCCTGAGTTACTACGGACTCTTCCGTTCTATTTCTGTCGAGTAGACAATAAAACTAGCTTTCATTGACATAAAAAATGTAAAATTAAAGTAAACAACTACATTAGGTTGAATTGTCGTCCAACTGCCATTCCTTCAGAAGTGGACATCAGCTGTCTTCCAGAATATTGGTTCTGATGATATCGCTCATAGCTACTTATTTCCTCATTCCCTGGGGAGGGGTTCACCAAAGGCCCAACTCGAAAAATTATCAATACTGCCCTCGAGCGGTCACCAATCCAGATATGAGCTGACTGGTCATAACTTAAGTGATCTCTCGGGAACCAGCTAATGGCCATTGGTCTCTTCGATCAACAGGGATGGCCAAACATGAATTCAGTAATTGATATCAAGTACCTCAGCTATCATTGACCTTGTGAATTAGAATTCAATAGACTACCTGTCTGGGAGCAATGATTTTCATAGGGGACCATCTACACGCCAACCCCCTTAATCCCTGAAATTTCATCTAAATCGAGTGAGAAATATAGAAGGTATGGCTTTGGCTAGGAATTCACAATGGGGTATTTCGGTGGGTCGGTAATTCAGGTTTTTGACCTCAAATTTGGATTCAGCACCCTTGAAAACCTATATACTCCAACTTTTAGCCCAATGATACTATAACATGTGGTGGAAAAATTAATGAAAGAGATCACACGTTTGAAAAAAAGGCGGGCCACCATAAATGCACACACACTATGCCACGCGCGTGTGTGAGTAGTATTTTCTAGTATCCAAGAGATTCTCCAAGGGTTTCATCTCTTCTCTGTGCATTGATACTTTTTCAAAGAGTTTTGGCTAGCTACGTCACGATTGGCTAGCTACAGCACACCATTCAAATCTTCAACTTTCCTTAGCTTCTCTGATTTTTTAAAAACATTTTCTCGACGAACAGATCCGATTACTGTTATTCCTGAGAAAAAAAAAGGTCTGAAACGTAAAACGAAAGTGGACATTTTGAGTTTGAGGAACTTTTTTCTTCAACCATGAAAAGTGAAAACAAAGCTTCCGCTACCTTGGTAGACTTGGAAGCAATGAGTACATTATTTTGTGAATTTGTTCAAAAAGAAATCTCTTGTGCAGCTACGATATACTAAATGTATTATAATTCAAACCTATGTATCGCAGGTGAGTTTCGGCAGTATGACCTTGGTGAGGGAGAAAACAAGAGGGTGTACGGAAAATATCAACCACCGTTTTACAATTACTCGAAAATTACTGCTCCCTTGGCTATCTACTACAGTGACATGGACGAATACGCCCCAGGAAATGTGAGTAGTCTGCATTCAATCGATACAAAAAATTGTGAATATTTCGCTCTGGCCAAGCCCAGATCACAAGTGCTAGGACGGGTGAGACCGAAAATTCAATTCGCTCTAATAAGAGCAGTTAATTTAAGAATGCGGGGGTCTAGCATGAAATTGGTCTTCAGGGGATCTCAGTCGGTCGTCGTTCGTTCAGTCAGTATTTCCCTAAATTGCAGGGGCTCATACTTTAAAAGTTGTACCTAAATTTGTTGTTCCTAAATGTTCAAGGATTTTCGAAATTCATTAGTGTATGGACGTAGGGAATTAAAAAACAAGATTGCCGCTGGAATCATCAAATCGAATAATTGCCAGAGAAATATGGGAAAACCCGTTTATTCAGTTTGGCTGGAAAGGGACAATTTTTAAAGTTTGAGCCCCTCCAATTTAGGGAAATACTTACCCGGAACGAGGAACGAACAGCGACCGACTGAGACCCCTCAAGCCTCTCCGGAACAGTCCACCAGGTCTTGGGCTAGAAACGTTGTTTTCGTTTTGAAAACAATAAATAACAACAAACGATCGTGGGACATATACTAGATCTAACTATAAATCGAAAATCTTCTTTTTCCTGATAACAGTTGGTCCTCAAAAGGTAGAGTCTCTTTTAGTAAGTAAGTACGTGTCACATTGAATAAATTTAGTAATGTTATATAGAATTTTAACAAATAAAGGACAATGATATCCTACACCACCAGATATGCTAGAATAACAGCGGAGTATGCCATTCAAAGTCAGCTGGAATGGGTGAGAGCATGGGAGAACTATGCAGATAAATATGGCAGCATGTCACCAATCAACTGGGAACAGGCAAAAGGAGTGTCCCAGGTACTAAAGCCGACGATAGAAGGAGTTAACGGTGAGGAGGGAATGGAGAGGATGCAAAGATGCAATAACGGGCAGTTCCACGATCTGTACAAGGAGTTGAGACACGACGTCGACATTTTGTCACATGGAATGGATTTGGAAAGCATAAGGTGGGTAATTAAATGCCGATGCGAGCTCCTCCACCTGAACTATATCCCGTGGATGACCAATAGGGTGCACTTATGCTCATTATGCAACAATAACGAAATTGAGAGCACAGAACACTTCCTAGCGAAATGTCTGTCCTAGGATATTATCGAAGGACATATCTCGGCAGAAGCACCCTGAGCAGGTTGGAGCTAATCCAAATATTGAATGGAAGAGATTGGGAAAACCTGCTCAAATATGTGAAGGCAGCATGGACATAGGTACCGCCGTGGCCTCGTTGCTGAGTTCAACTATAACTAATTATTAATTACCTAATTATTGTTATTATATGTCTAAAAATATTGTTATTAAAATAGTATAATCTGTTATCATTTAATACTAAAACGGTGAACTCCGGCTGAAACTTCCAAAGCGTTTCATGTTTGTTTACATTTAATGAGTCATATTATTACTTACTAAAATAAACATGTTATCTATCTATCTATCTATCTATAGAATTTTAACAAATAAAATGAAAAATATGTGAATGTGGAGTGAAAATTATGTTGTAAGGAAAACACATATAAAACAGAGAAGTGAACAGCTATGATTTTCAGCAGACTACAACGACTCCCTAAAGCAACATAGACCTGGGTCTAGCGCTTTAGGTATATTGATATAGTTTTATTTTGATGTAGGTATTTTCTTTACTTCATGTACAAGTACATACACAATAATGTGTACCGTAGTAGATCCAAGAAAAATTTCATCATCTTCAAAAGATGTAATATAATATATTATTTTTTATGTTCTTTTTATATCAATAAATATATCTTCTCTCTCTCTCTCTCAATTCTGTGCAGAACGTACTTACCTACTACGTGCTTCTGCATAATCAATCGGCCATGTGAACCCTTTTAAGCAATTTCTGCATTACAGAACACCCCCACTTCTCTTCTTACGCATTACGGACATTATCCACCTAAGGGTGGATCCACCTAAGCTGGATTCACATGGGACGGAAGAGGGCGGAAACGGAAAGATGATAAAACCAGTGGAGGGGGTAGCTGGAGCGGGCAGAAGGTTCACATGGACGATGGATGGAAAGGATGGAATGATAACCTTCCCCCTGGAAGCCTCTGAAATGATAACCTCTCTCTGATCTGTAACCTGTAACGCGAAAAAGCGTTGAACAAAAAAAGAACCACGAAAATTGGTTGAGAACTGAGGCCTGGGCAGAATACACAAGATAATGCCTGAAAACGCACATTTTTTGAGCATTAACCCCCCCTTAAAAAGCAAAATTCGAAATTCCAGCGACGTAGTGCACAACTAGATAGTTTTCCGCGTCGAATAAAAAAAGAACCACGAAAATTGGTTGAGAACTAAGGCCTGGGCAGACGACACAAGATTTTGTCACACACACACACAGACATTCACCTATGGGTTTTTCGCGGATTTGGATTCAGAATGGTCTAAAACGGATTAGTGTGTGGTTTTTTTTCTGTTGAGTTTTGTCCTCCTTCACCTCAGATCGATCGCATAAGGACGCCCAAGTCCTACTGTCGGACGTCCTAAAAAAAACGAGCACCTAGTGTTGCTTTAGTGAGTCGTTGTAGTCTATGTTCGCTGAAAATCATAGCAATAAATGAAGCGCAAGCGTGGAAAATCGGGGTACCCCATTGTCGATAGCAACAATCATTGTTTTTTCCAACAATCGAAAGTTTCGGGGTTTTTTCAACAAAGGAGTAATATTGCTCTTGGAATATTCAATTTGCCCACATGCTCATTTATTTTCACGAATACCAGCTGAACAATGTTTCTAGAAAATTCACAGTTGGGATTCTGCAATAATTCTGGGAATACATTATCACAACTCCTCAACGCATCAATTGCGTCGATCGTATCAAAACAATCGATTGTTGGCTACTATCGACAGTTGGCCACCCCTAGTGCAACCTCCACTTGTGGTTATCATTCCTGACCACTGCGCGGAATGCATGGAAGATGGACGACGGTATAAAAATTCCTTCTACCGACGGGTTCCGTCAAGATGGTTGCCACCATTCTCAACCAGGGAAAATCAGCTAATCAGATTGTGATATTTCTTGCCATTTCCACCCTCTTCCGTCCCATGTGAATACAGCTTTACCGTGTAGCCTAGTAACCATGTATGCACCCATGTTAACCCCGGCTTTACAGCCAACTTGTAAAAATCCCTTTAATTTTTCAGGCTGTCAGGAAGATGTTCCCTAAATTTGGAGGGAAAATATATTCGTGCTTGGTGGAAAGTACCCACCACACAGAACCGCTCATGGGGTCGCTGTTTGGTAAAATGTACAACTCTGATCTGCTGGACGTGCTCGACTCCGGCTCAGGACGAGGAGGCGCTAATAAGGATAAGTTCAACTCCGGAAAATGCAAACCACTGGAGGAAGGGGGTTAGCTCAATGTAATCATCATACATGTTCTTTTAAAGAATAAAATGAAAAGCAGCTTTGTTTTATTTGTGAGAATTGGTAATTCAAGTTCAAACTCAACGTTTGAATGGCTAAGGTGGTGATCGCGTCGTATGATTATTCTGAACAGCATTGTAGAGTCTTATGTACTGTTAGAACTTCCCTTACACAATAGAGTATGGCACTTTCCGTGTTACTGAATTATTGACTGAACATGAAGTAAACCGTCAGTACGTCTCAACTGCATCACCAGTTCTAGATTTCTAATCTGATAGTTGAAGGTTAAAAATATTTTTTCCTCTCTTTGTACACATCATACGACAACTTCGATGATGATCAAGTTTATCGTTGTAGCCCAGGCAAAGTAGTGCTCTACCCCCTAAAAATGGCTTGAGAGCTGGAAATAGATTTGAACCCTTAAAAACCGCGCATTTTCCAGTAGTTTGCGTATCACTTGAAAAGTACACATGCTACAGAATATATTCATATAGCATTTCCAAGTCAAATTCAACCTTTTCCTAGTAAAATCCAACTTTTTCCAAGTCAAATCAAACCTTTTCCAAGTCAAATTTAACCTTTTCCAAATTCAACCTATTCAAAGTCAAATTCAACCTTTTCCTAGTAAAATCCAACTTTTTCCAAGTCAAATTTAACCTTTTTCAAGTCAAATTCAACTATTTCCAAGTCAAATTCACCCTTTTCCATGTCAAATTCAACCGTTTCCAACTCAAATTCAACCTTTTCCAACTCGAATTCAACCTTTTCCAAGTCAAATTCACTCTTTTACAAGTCAAATTCACCCTTCTACAAGTCAATTCCAACCTTCTCCCACTCAAATTCAACCTATTCCAACTCAAATTCAACCTTTTCCAACTCAAATTTAACCTTTTCCAAAACAAATTTAACCTTTTCCAAAACAAACTCAACCTTTTCCAAGTAAAATTCAACCTTTTTCAAGTCAAATTCAACATTTTCCAAGTCAAATTCAACCTTTTCCAAATCGAATTCAACCTTTTCCAAGTCAAATTCAACCTTTTCCAAGTCAAATTCAATCTTTTCCAACTCAAATTCAACCTTTTCTAACTCAAATTCAACCTTTTCCAAGTCAAATTTAACCTTTTCCAACTCAAATACAACCTTTTCCAAAACAAATTCAACCTTTTCCAAAACAAACTCAACCTTTTCCAAGTCAAATTCAACCTTTTCCAAAACAAATTCAACCTTTTCCAAGCCAAATTCAACCTTTTCCAAAACAAATTCAACCTTTTCCAAGCCAAATTCAACCTTTTCCAAGTCAAATTCAATCTTTTCCAAGTCAAATTCAACATTTTCCAAGTCAAATTCAATCTTTTTCAAGTCAAATTCTACCTTTTCCAAGTCAAATTCGACGTTTTCCAAAACAAATTCAACCTTTTCCAAGTCAAATTCAACGTTTTCCAAAACAAATTCAACCTTTTCCAAGCCAAATTCAACCATTTCCAAAACAAATTCAACCTTTTCCAAGCCAAATTCAACCTTTTCCAAGTCAAATTCAATCTTTTCCAACTCAAATTTAACCTTATCCAACTCAAATCCAACCTTTTCCAACTCAAATACAACCTTTTCCAAGTCAAATTCAATCTTTTCCAAGTCAAATTCAACATTTTCCAAGTCAAATTCAACCTTTTCCAAGTCAAATTCTACCTTTTCCAAGTCAAATTCAACTTTTTCCAAGTCAAATTCAACCTTTTCCAAAACAAATTCAACCTTTTCCAAGCCAAATTCAACCTTTCCCAAGTCAAATTCAATCTTTTCCAAGTCAAATTCAACATTTTCCAAGTCAAATCCAACCTTTTCCAACTCAAATACAACCTTTTCCAAGTCAAATTCAACATTTTCCAAGTCAAATTCAATCTTTTCCAAGTCAAATTCTACCTTTTCCAAGTCAAATTCAACGTTTCCCAAAACAAATTCAACCTTTTCCAAGTCAAATTCAACCTTTTCCAAGCCAAATTCAACCTTTTCCAAAACAAATTCAACCTTTTCACCATTATTAGGGAAATGACGAAAAATACGCACAAGCCCTAAATGTAGTTCCAAATGTTGTCTGTGATTGGGAACTAGGCTGAAAATAATACCTACTCCAAACGCAGTAGGTAGTATGCATAAAACAAAATCATGTTTTATTAGAAAAGAAATCACCAAAAAAATATAATTTATAGCAACTACAAGTCAAATTCAATCTTTTCCTAGAAGCAGTTTTTTTAAAATTTAATCTACTAATTAATGTAATCTAATTGTTCCTAAACTCCTTAATTTTTGCTTTCATTAATATGGAAATCCAGAGCGGGTGATCACATGGGCTCAACAAAAGTGAAGCGTTAGAAAGCTGACCTTGCGACCCGTCGAATTGAAAGGTTTGTTTTGAGCAGAAGCAAGTCTGTTCACGAACGCTAAAGGGGTATCGAAGGTAGACAAGTGAGCTGCAGTTGGCACTGAATTGCACGAGTGCATTTGCACCTACTGCGTTTGGAGTATTGTTTTCAGCCCAGTCCCCAATCACAGACAAGCAATTGGTACTGTATCCTCTACAGACCGAGCGTCCATTTAATTGGACACAAGTTTGAAGTTCCCTCCTAAACAGTGTATCGAAGCTATCTCAAACTTTTTTTTTCCTTGGTGTTGTCCAAATTGTGGAGAATTATGGCAACACTGCAGATAAGACGGTTATCTTTGATTTACCTTCGAAATTGGCGGAGAAATGGACTCGAAAACGAAGCACTCGTTTCATGGTAAGTTTTAGTGATTTAATCCTTAATTTCCGTAAAATTTCTTATTGAATCTTGTTCCCAGGAATCTAATGGTGATATTTCACTAATAGTTTGAAAGATTCGGATTGTACTAACGTCATAGCAATGCAACTTGTGGCGTCCATTTAATTGGACGCCCGGTCTATCTCCTAATCAGAGGGACGTCCAAAATATTGGACAAGTGAGGACTCAATCACAAACTTTTTCCAAAACAATTATTGACACCAGCGAGATTTGGTTTTATTTCATTCTTTTAATTTAAATATCATCATTCTTCACCCAAATTAATGTTGGAGTTAACTTTATATTCATCTGCTGCTGAAAAGTTTTTGTTGGAAAAATAGCTGAGTACTAAGACTCTAAAAGACTACCTAGTTTTAAAGTTGGTGAAGATGAATGTGATGATGTTCTTGCATTATCCACTATTTGAATTCTTATTAGGTGGTTATTGGCAGTATTTCTTTAAACCTATTCTGAAATTTGAGTCGTCACCCTCCCTTTCTTCCAGAAATTGTCAAAAATGTCGAAAGGATCGAAAAGGATCACAACTGTGGATGCTGTCGCTGATGCTTTGCTGGCGGATAAGGTTTCAGAATACAACTTTGGAGGGGATGATACAACTTTGGGAGATATTGATGAAGACCTCAATTTGGACGATCTGGAGGTTGTCGACGTGGATCCACAAGGTAGCCTGTTGGAAAGGACGGTCTAGACCATCCATCATTTCGTAGACTTGGCTTTGGCTAACGCCTGGATCCTGTACAGGCAAGACCAAATCGCCCTCAAAAATAAAAGGAACGATATCCTCAGCTACTTAGATTTCAAAATCAGACCATTTCCTATCCATTTGCGACGAAAAGGGGATTGTCGACGATGTGAGACCATCAACTCTTCGTTCTGGAACTGCAAGAAGTAGGGGGGAAGCAAGGCTCGTACCTCATTGAAACTCGAGGCTATGCATCTTACAGCCTTTGATGAAATGAAGAATGCAGCACGATCCAAGTTACCAGATTGTAAGAAGAATATCAAATTAGTCCGTAAAAAATGTTTGAAGTAACTCTGTGTGACGAAAGTGAGTTACCATGAAAGGCTGTGACTTCAGCTTTTTCTGGTCTGAATTAGTCGAAAATTGGGTTGTTAAACATTAAAATTCATTTGAGCGTTCATTCTATGTAAGAGATAAGATTGTCATTTCATGTTTTATCGAGATGGTATTTTAAAATTAGGAAGAAGTTGGTATTGTGATCATTTTTAGTTAATTTTCCGATTTTTTTGGTGTTTTTTACTTTCAAAAAGCTGAAATTGACTGACCAAACTAAACTAAAAGCCAAGCCAAGTCGAGATAATATTAATTTTAAGTTGTATAATCCTTTAATCAGTCAAAATATGCAATTTTTTAATTAATAACGACGAAATACTTTTACTAAACTGTGATTTTTTTCTTAGAATGGGGGGGTCGATATAGTCCTGGTGTCCATTTAAATGGACATTTTCTAATTCCTATGCGAAATAAATTTTTTTTTAAACTTTGATATTTTTTGAGTTATTTGAGCCCCAAAAAGCCAGAAAAACTTGAAAGTTTTGAAAAAGTATTATCACTGCAAGCTCGGGACTGTAGAGGGTATTTAGGGCTTGTGCGTATTTTTCGTCATTTCCCTAATAAGGCCCGCCGCAAATTGAACCCAGCACACGCACAGCCCACGTCCGACCCACGCGTGGGTAGGAATGTGAAACACAGTTTTGCATTAGGCACCGCATATTGAACCCAGGCCACGGCTATCCCACTCAGTTGCTCTCCACGCGTGGGTCCGTTTGTATGTGCCGCACAGTTTTCGTGGGTGCGTTGTTTCCTATCCTATTTATCAATAAAATATTTATCCCCATCACCCCCTCTAGAAAACACCTAACGGGGTGGTACAATTCGAATTTACGGCATTTTTCAGTATTTTACACGTTTTCCCGAATTTTAAACTCGTTCCTGGAGCGAGAAATTTATTTATCAATAAAATATTTACCCCCACCACCCCCTCTAGAAAACACCTAACGGGGTGGTAGAATTCGAATTTACGGCATTTTCAGTACCTATTTAACACGTTTTTCCCGAATTTTATACTCGTTCCTGAAGCGAGAAATTTATTTATCAATGCAATATTTACCCCCACCACCCCCTCTAGAAAATACTGCTAACTTTTCTTCGCTGCTGATTAGTTTTTGGGCGTTGCATTTACCTCCCGTGACGTCACTTTTTATTAGTTCATGAATTTCGCCAAACTGTTCCCGGGTAAGCCGAAAACTTTCCTTAAAAACATTGTCAGGAACTTCCGAAAACACATTAAATTCACTACCAGTAGTTCTCCCAGCTAAATAGGTATTTCTTTTACTTTTTTTTCGTTTAATTGAAGAATACAAAGTAATGACTTCCTCAGTCTCTGACTCTGAATCGAGATCCAGGAGGAGCTCAATCAGCGAGTTGGGGAACATCTCGAAACGTGGTTGTGGTGTGGCACACGACTGGGTTCAATATGCGGTACCCGACCCAGCCCATGGTCGTGGGTTGGGGATGGGGTCGGCGTGGGCTGTGCGTGTGCTGGGTTCAATTTGCGGCAGGCCTAAAGGTGAAAAGGTATAATTGGTTTTGGCAATGGTTGAATTAGAGTTGGAAAAGGTTGGAACAGACCCTATAAACTGGTTTTCCATCCAACCAATCAATTTTTCAACAGCGGTCGCCACTAATGGATTGATATTTGATTAGGGAAGGTTCTAATGCTCATGACATAGAATTATGGTGATTTACAACACTTCACAAACTTTATCTAATTTAGATAAAATTGGATCGATGAAATACTCGTATTTAAAAAAAATTGGATTGCAAAATAGGTCATTTATTAGTATAAGAAAATTACAAAACTCACATAGACCTCTAAAACGGAATAACGAGTAAACAAGTAGGGATATTTTACAATTAAGGGAAGTTGGACAACGAATACGGCATTGGTTTGAAATTGTAGGTAAGTAAACCTACTCGATGAATGATCGATGACACTAGATTCCTATTCACTGATTAAACGATAATCAAAAGGAAAATCAAGAATTCAAACAGGTGCTGAGAAAGTTGACAATACAAATGATCATTCAAAATAATTGTAAAGTATCTGACTACTGAGGAAAACTGACACTAAATACGCTCATCAAACGATACAACCATTCAAACGTAGAAGTACTAAAAAAATATACTCACGATAATAATACATTATAAAATATCTCTCGTTTTGAGGAAATTCGTCGTACTTAATTCTATATCACAATGCCTTGAAGTTTGAAACACCGGTAACTGAAAATACTTACTAAGATGAAATTTACTTACTTTTGGAGTGAGGACGGGACCGAGGGTCTCGTATGGAACGAAAAAACGCAGAAGGAAGGAAAACTGAACGATGGTGGTGCATCAACGAGGATAGTCAATTACGGAAGTGAATACTCCTAATGCGTCTATTTGTCTGGTACATAATTGAAAAACAGCTTATCTTGATGAGAATGTAAGAAACATGAGTAAATTCCAGGAATGTTATTTAGATTGTTGGCCAACCAGATTGTCAACCCACTCACAGAATTTATCCGACCAATTGAAACAAAATGAACGCAGAAAAGGTATTCTTTCGTTAGAGATCCTGACACATGGAAGGTATTCTCTCATTAGAGATCCTAACGTACGGAAGAAATTCTCTTATTAGAGATCTTATCAAATGGATGGTATTCACTCATTGGAGATCCTAACATATGAAAGGTATTCTTTCAGAGATGCCTACACATGCAACATATTCTCTCATTAGAGATTTTAACATATGGAAGGTATCTCTAATTAGAGATCTTAACACATGGAAGGTATTCTTCTCTCAGAGACGCCAACAGATGGAAGTTATTCTCTCATTAGAGATCCTAACATACGGAAGGTATTCTCTTATTAGAGATCTTATCAAATGGATGGTATTCACTCATTGGAGATCCTAACATATGAAAGGTATTCTTTCAGAGATGCCTACACATGCAACATATTCTCTCATTAGAGATTTTAACATATGGAAGGTATCTCTAATTAGAGATCTTAACACATGGAAGGTATTCTTCTCTCAGAGACGCCAACAGATGGAAGTTATTCTCTCATTAGAGATCCTAACATACGGAAGGTATTCTCTTATTAGAGATCTTATCAAATGGATGGTATTCACTCATTGGAGATCCTAACATATGAAAGGTATTCTTTCAGAGATGCCTACACATGCAACATATTCTCTCATTAGAGATTTTAACATATGGAAGGTATCTAACCACCTTGTTTTCGATGTATTTTTTGGAGTCTATTATTCAATTTATTATTGTCGTTTGGTAGGTACATGTTTTGGCAAATACAACAAGTTCAGGTCAGTTGAACAAAGAGTAATTATCGGTAATAAAAAATTGACAAAGCTGCTATGCAGTAGAGTAAAAATGTACATTGAGTATATACTTACAAAACATGTATTATATGTATTTTTTGTTCTTTTAAATTTAAGTACCTAGTTGTAGTTTATAACTTATTTAATTTAATAATAAATAATTGTTTAGGCTGATGAAGGCAACGTTGTATTTGCCGAAACATGTACCAAACGACAATAATAAATTGAATAATAGACTCCAAAAACTACATATATTATTTTATCATTAGAGATGATGACTAACTGAAGGTATTTTCTCATTAGAGACCCTGACTCTCGAAAGGTATTCTCTCAGTAGAGATCCTGACACACGGAAGGTATTTTCACTTAAGAGATCCTGACACACAGAAGGAAGGTGAAAAGACCTACACTGCAGGAAAGAAGAGTACCTACTAATCCAGGATTTCAAGGGCAACTTAGTCCGATTGCTTTAAGGACCCTTCATGGACGGAATTCTGATGAAAATATCAAGATAAGCCGATTTTCTTACCACCGTAGTTTTACATTATCTTACAGCAATAATAATAAAAGGAGACAAAGTTAACAACAATTAACAACGAAAAAACATACAACGAACAAAAATATTTCTAAACTTTGAACTCATCTTGGATGGTCCAATATCCAATTTTGTCAGGTCCTCGCGTGAACTTGGCGATTTTTCCGAGCAAGGATTTAAACAAAGGCGATTTGTTGGGGCCCACTTTTTCAACGAAGTGTTGTATAATCTGAAAAAAAGAAGTTAATTGTATATTCAAGCAAAATTTCGAGGGTGAAGAACCAACAAAGCCAAACTCACTTTTGTCAACTTTTCAGGAGGCTCAAAAAACTGCTTCACGGCTCAACCACGTCTTTCTTGGTAATGTTTTTGACACCATTGTGTTCCCATATGACACCAACAAGTAACTGACAGCTTTTTTTGGAGAAATTATTGGCTCAGTGGAATTACTTGAGATAGGTTATGTTGGGGGCGGATTTTTTTTTACTTAAGCTGTCGTGTTACCCCCTCAACCCCTTTCAAAAGTGCCCAAGTCAACAAGCGAGAGAAAACCTAGCTCAAGTCCACATGACCGAGCAATAATAGCCTAAGTCACAGAATTGAGCAGAAAAGTAATGACCCAAGTCAAGCAAGATTTTCTGGCATCATTTACCTTGGTAAAATGATCACAATCTATCCCTTTTCAATAGTAATTTGTGCAATGGGTTTACTGACACCACTAATAATAATTTCCAAATGCTTAGAACACAAAAATTGTCATAAAAAAACTCACAATTTTATGGAGGAGGCTGGGCGACCATACCCGATGACAGGGAAAACTCTGACCTAGGCACTAGTGATCTTCCACTTTGACTTGAGCACTATTGCCTTAAAAGATTTTTTTTCTCGTTTCCGTTGGCTAAACTGTTCATCTGACTACACTGATCTGTTTATCTGATCCAGCACACTTTTTTCTATAAGGTTATGTATGACCTATGACCTTATCTCAAAACCGAAAAAAGTGACTTAGGCTATGTTGGTTCTTCACCCTCGATTTGGAAAGTAAGATGAGGCGATGCGAGGTGAGTCCACAAACCTTGTCAGTCGTTGCAACTCCTCCTTCGGAATTTAGGAACGTCACCAACGACTTGACCAGTTGGTTCTCGGTTTCAGAGGAATCCAGGACCAGGTTTCTCTTTTTTATTGCACTCAGTAACGAAGAACCTTGCCTGAAAAAAGAATAATAATTAATGAGATTAGATTACTGTTATAAGACATGTAGGAAGTACGAACCGTACGAAGCTAGGTTTAGTTGATCAACGTGCAGAAAGTAGTTTTAAAATTGTAAAAAAAGGAGGGTAGGATTGATACATCAAGTTACAACCATAACGTTGTTGAATAGTGGACGACTTGACATCTATGGAGCAGAAGAGCACTCCAAAATCAGAATAGGATCGGGAATATAGATTTTTAGTCAAATAATCAATGGGTTTTGAATGGATGTCAGTAGTAAAGGGAAGGAAGAGAAGGATTAGTGAATAATCGGGGCATTAAAAATCGATTTCGGTTACTTATCCTTCAAGCGCTCGCGCAGGCTGTCAAGTGACCGCCTTTCTTGAATTTCGAAGAGATGCGCTCTCCTATACTTTTATGGGGGATAGGAAGGTCATGCATTCTCTAATTAGACGTCCTCTAATTAGACAACATGTTCCAGTCCTGTGGTCAGTGATCCGCCTGTACACTTCAAAACTAGATAGTTTTGAGTCAGACGGTCAGGAGACAGCCGCGCGATCGCGTTCGTATTTATTGCTTCCGAGTCTACCAAGGTAGCGGAAGCTTTGTTTTCACTTTTCAAGGTTGAAAAAAAAAGTTCTCCAAAATCCCAATTTCCACTCGCGTTTTAGGTTTCAGACCTTTCTGAACAATTTTGCTTCCGTGTCTGTCACGAAATCCTTGCCACAGCCATAACTTCTACATTTCTCACCCGATTTCGATTAAATTTTCAGGGATTGCGCGGGTTGGCGTGAAGATGGTCCCCTATGATAACCATCACCTCCGGACTGATAGTAGCCACTGCGCATGCGCAAACTTGAGTTCCTTGTAAAAGCCATAACTTCCATATTTTTCATCCGGTTTCGATGACATTTTCCGGGATTACGTGGATTAGATTGTAGACAGTCCCCTATGAAAATCAAGGCCTTAAAACTGACAGTAGTTTCTGCTCATGCGCAAACGTAAAATCCTTGTAACAGCCATGACACTTACATTTTTCATCCGAATTTGATGAAATTTTCTAGGATTGTTCAGATTGGCGTGTAGATGGTCCAATATGAAAATCATCTCTCCCAGACGAATAGTAGTTGCTGCGCATGCGCAAACGTGAATTTCTTATAACAGCCATAACTTCTACATTTTCCATCCGATTTCGACGAAATTTCTCAGGTAGTTCAGATTAGCCTGTAGATGGTCTGCTATGAGGGTAGTGGAAGGTACTTAGAAATCGATGTTTTGAGATTAACTACTATGCATCGGATCATCTATACAATTGGGCTATGGATACAGGGAAGCTATGTGCCACACCCATAAGGAAAATTTTTTTTCACTGGCGGCGGTCAGGTGACAGTCGCGCGACTACTGACGAAATACTTCCATCGACATCGTGAAATGTTAGTAAATTATAATTTCGTTAATAGTGTATAACTAAAATCAATTTCATTCAAAAAAGTCTGCCAAGTGGGTGTGGCACATAGCTTCCTCGTATCCATAACCCGATTGTATAGATGATCCGATGCATAGTAGTTAATGTCAAAGCATCAAACTCTAAGTACCTTCCACTACCCTCATAGGGGACCATCTACTCGCTAATCTGGACAATCTTAGAAAATTTCATCAAATTAGGATGAAAAATTAAGTAAGTAGGTGTATGTGATTGGATCAAAAAAATACTTAGCCTCGGCTGGGTTTCGAACCCGCGACCATCGCAAAACGCGAGTGGAAATTTTGATTTTGGAGAACTTTTTTTTCGTCCTTGAAAAGTGAAAACAAAGCTTCCGCTACCTTGGTAGACTCGGAAGCAATAAGTAGGTACCTTTCTGGTAAATCATAATTTTTTCCATAGTAGGTATTGCGAATAATTTGGTTATCTAGTCTCTTTTCTCTCTCTCTGTTCTTCTTTCACAAAAAAAAAATCCTATTCCAATTTTTGTTCAGGGAAAAACTTTACAGAACGTCTGAGGAAATAGAGCTCAGGTGCTAGCAGAAATGGACAGAGATAGGAAAGATGGAGGAGACCCAATTGTTGCGCCCATGGATGCCTGAAAACATTGAGGTGACTGATCACGTCAGTGCCTCAGACATGACTTGGAAGGCGGAGATTATGGTTATTGATTGAAATAAATAGTCTTGTTTTTCACCAAACAGAAACAGTTTGAACGAAAATTTTTGATTTTTCAAGAGGCCGTTTGAAGCCAATTACTTTTTTTCGGAAGCAAGAGTTTATTTTTATCTTAATTGCCATGTTATTTTAAATAATAAAGAATTTTTTTGAAGAAAAATGTGTTGTTTGAGTTTTTCAGTTCCTTTGTATTTACTGCAATGAAAATGAGAGAAATCAGCATGATACTCATTGAAAAAGCGTGGGCGGTTATCAGACAGCTGCGCGAGCGCCGGTGTGACTCTTGGCGAGCGCATGAATATTTCGGTTTCTGCAGTATATTCTTGATAATTTCGGTTACTTATTGTCATATTTTCGTGCTGGAGCATTTTTTTTTTTTTCGCATTCCACGTATTTGCTTATTTTTCCATACTATTTTCTTAAAACAAGCTTAGGATGTGTGACGGAGTACTAGTTACTCTGTCACCTGATTCGTGATTCGATGGAGCGATTCTTCCGCTCTATCGAATCACTACTCAGGGATAGCTCCCCAGTCTAATTCCAGACACCGATCTGTAAGTACATTACTTTCATACTAGATCACTTCCCTTACCCTCGTGGTTCAAATCCGAAGATGTAATAGGTAAACTCTACTGATACTTCTTTCCCCCCTCACATATAGATACAAGCCTCATTGATTATAGGATAATATATCTATTTATCTTTCCTACTTCAATTTGTATCTTTCATTCATCATCCCTAGTCCTAGGTTGATCTCCAACAAGGAATAGGTATTCACACGAAACGTAAAGTTCTCCAGGGGTAAAATATAGCAACGATTAAATTATTCTCATTAATTAGGTAATCAGATTCTCCAGATCCCCTAGAACAATACTGTTTCAGATGGTGTGATCATTTTGATCTGAGTTCTTCTATCTAACCGTACAAACACCTTGTCTCCAGTCATCTGTGCCTTGGGGCCAACTGAAAGTGGCCAGTACGAAAAGATGAAATACGTTTGTTGTTGTTACATTTTGGACCTATTCGCGAGTTAAGTAAAAATATTATATAAAAGTGGAATTAGCTTGTCGAAAAATCATACAAAGTTGGAAAAATAGCATATTTCTCGGGTTCTACTTACGCGCTAGGTTTGAACAGAGGCTTTCTGACCACTGGCACTTCAGCTCTCGACTCCTTCAAGGCTTTGATGGCTTCTTGAGCAACTCTGTCAGCCTCTGCTTCAATGATGGCGTAATCGTGTGGTCCGCCTTCCATAATGGTGTCATGTCGCAGTGCCGTCTCTATTCCTGCCAATTGATATTCGATTAGGATATATTCAGCTATTAAAGTGTTTTTCCACCCAAATATTTCAGATTCTGTGCGGCGAACTCCTCTTAACTTTAGATTTGTAGTCAGGCCATTATAATATTATGAATTCTTGGGAGGCGTGGATGTTTCTGGCCTACAAGAGTCGTTATACAGAACTAAGAAAGACCTCGCAAATGATGTGTTTATTCTCCCAGATTAGATGTTTGTGTTTATTAGATGAGATTCCAACGATGAAAAAGATCCTGAATTCCTTGAACCTACTAAATGCACGCCTTTGAAAGACATTTTCTAGTTTATCATTTTACTAGATCGTAAAACAAGAATGATTATTAGGAACGAAGGCGAGAATTTTTGACAACTTCAATCTCGGAAGATTTCACCGAGTTCGGGGAGAAAATATTGAAAAGACTTACAAAGAAATTCAAGTTTGCGATGATCTTCATTGGATATTTTTAACGGAAAAACTTGTCTAATCGCCTTATTCTTATTAGACAAACAAAATAGATAGGTAGTTGACTTGCTCTTCACTATTTTCAGTAGAAGAATCTGATAATAATTGTGGCTGAGGGGCACTTAAGGTACCTCCGGCCAGCACTCAGGATTTTGCAGCATTGAGTCGAGGGTGGGCCTCAACTCAACGCTGAGTTTGGTTTATGAATACCGTTGAGTTCGCCCTTAGATGTCGCACTGGAGGGCGTCGGTGGTCTAGTGGACAGTGTACCCGACTGCGGTGATAAGATAAGAACCGTCTTGCGGGGATGCGAGTTCGAATCTGGTCGCTAGCAGAAAGTTTTCTGTCTATTAGACGATCGGCAATCTCTCGTTCCAACCCAGGGCGGTGATGTTTGGGAAGCCATGAGCGAAATCATCAGAACAAATTCTGATCTCCCCTTAGGGAGACAGCTGATGACGTCCGCGACGCCAAGAATGGCAGTCGGACGAAAATTTAAAAAAATGGGCGTCGGTGGTCAAGTGGACAGTGTACCCGACTGCAGTGATAAGATAAGAACCGTCTAGCGGGGATGCGAGTTCGAGTCTGGTCGCTGCAGAAAGTTTTCTGTCTATTAGACGATCGGCAATCTCTCGTTCCAACCCAGGGCGGTGATGTTTGGGAAGCCATGAGCGAAATCATCACAACAAATTCTGATCTCCCCTTAGGGAGACAGCTGATGACGTCCGCAACGCCAAGAATGGCAGTCGGACGAAAGTTCAACCTGAAATGGTTGCTTACTTTTACTTTTACTACTTTTACTAGATGTCGCACTGAGTGCTCCCTCAGGGCGCCCTCAAATCTTGTCTATGAATACAAATGAGTGCCCGCCAAACCTTATCGATGCATTTGAGAGTGCCCTCAGACTCAAGTAATGACTATGAATTCCGCCCATAAATTTGTTGATTTTATTAATTAAACAATTATATTATCTGTCCCAAACTTACCTGACTTGGAGAATAGTTTATGGAGAACGTAATCATCCTGTGAAACTGCAGCCGCTTCTTTCTCTTCTTCGTCTTTGTCCTTTTTGATTTTTCTGCATTTGACGAGGTGAGGGACGTGGTGACCTTCGAACGTACCGCGTTTCTTGTCTTTGTGCTTCTTTTTACAGGGGGATTGGTCGTTGGACGACGAAGATAGACTACGTTTTCTGTCGGACCGCGTTTTATTGCCGTTTTCGTCCGTTCCGACGTTAGGTATCGTTTCGTCTAAGCGATCTTCCAGCGTAGATCCGTCCGCAGGAGAGGCCGTTTTGTCTGTTTTGAGATTTAAAAGACTTTCTGGAATTATCTCGCCGTCCGGTCCGTAGATATCACGCGTTTCACAGCTATCAACCTCGAAATTTCCGTTCGAAGTCTCCTCAAAGGATCGCTCACCTTGTTTGGTCCCAGCATCTTCAACATTGCTACACCCAGCTTTAGGTTCTTCACCACTACTTGGTGCCTTCGTGGAAATCTTTTTACTGAGAAGCTGAGCCAGTTTTTTCATCTGTTCTATTTTGGAATCGGAAAACGTTATTTTGGGGTCTTGAGCGCTGTCTTTAGCCGAGTACTTTGGTTTTTTGGATCTAATAGCCAACTTAGACAGCTTCACCTGAGCAACAGACGTCATAAAAGTTATGTTAGTTATAGTTACGTTCAATCTGAATTTCACAGAATCAATAAAATGACACCTACCTCGGAACCGGTTCCCGCGAAAATAGCCGCCGTTTCGTTGGTTCCATCCTTGACGGTTTCAGAAAGCGTGAATAGTTCCGAGAGGTCATTTGATTTGAAGAATCGACGTTGTTTGGGATCCTTCAAAACCTTGTTGCTAAGGAACTGCTTGAAAATTTGACGATGGTAAATCTGCGGATGAGAAGAAAGAAAACAAGTTGAGAAAAAAATTCGCGATGTAGAAAAAACTTTTAAAACTCCTCGTCTGGACAAGTTTCGAGAACTGCACCACGAACGAACCTAAAATTTCGAACAAAAAACCAGTGCTACCAACATTGAAGCAATTTTATTGAAATTTTTGTGTTAGGCCCGGTTTTTCAAACCGTAGTTAGCAATAGCGGCCATAAAAGACGGGAGCCGTCCAAATGGAGGGTTTTTCTAACGCTGGTTGAAGAATAGCGGCCCGCTAATTTGCCTTAACTTTAACCATGGCTAACCTATAGGTTAGCGGTTTGACAGAGATTTGACGAGAGTTGAGATTGATCAAACCAGCAGGAATGTCTTTCTGATTCTAATTTTCTTCGTTATTTTCGTACAATCGCGTACTAATATTAAAAATTCGGCGCCCATTCCCGTTTCAAGAGTTGAGTTGCGTGATTTTTCATTATTTTCGTACAATTCCGTCGTGGTTGAAAAATTTGGCTTTCGTTCCCGTTTCAAGAGCTCTGCTGCGTGTGTAGAAACATGAAAGTATTTCAACAAGTTTACCAACCATAGTTACTACCTACCTACAACACAATCAAGTTTATTTGGAAGAAATAAACGCTTCACACTCAATTCGAAGAAATAAGGAGTTATGATGCCTTCATTGGGAAATTTAAATGCTGGTTGCTAAGGAACCAAAGCTGAGTACAACTCGAAGAAACGAACAAGATCGCATTTTGGTCATCTAAAATTTTAACGGAGATTAGGACTGATTAATCGTAAGTCCAACCATCAAGTTCTCGTAGAGATCCAACTGTTTGTCCTGCAAAGCTCTGGGTGGTCTAAATCGATTCTAAAAATTCAATACTATCTCAAATTGGTGAAAAAACAATAGGCACCTTTATTTCGAGTTTTTGAGCTATGACACTTTTGTAAAACCCTTAAATTGTTGTAGGGAGCGAACGGTTTGTCCTACAGAGCTCCGCGTGGTCTCAAAAAATTCTAAAAATTCTATAGAATCTTAAATTGATGGAAAAACAATACCTTCATATCACAATTTTTTGAGTTAGGGCGTTTTCAAAATTTCAAAATTCATTTTTTGACCCTTAGAAGTGATCTACATCAACCAAAATCTTCGGGGCACAACTAGACTCCAAATGGAGCCTACATACCAAATTTCATCAAAATCGGTCAATGCTAGGTGGGGAAAGTGCCGCGTACGGCGGACGGACGGCCAAATTTTTATTCGATTTTCGGATTCTACGTACCTTGAAACGTGAACCAACAAATTTTGAGGGGGTGTTAGAAAATTTTTTTTCTTGGTCGATTCCAAAGGTTCATTATTGAAAATAATAAACCTAAATAGAAAAAGCAAGATGGAGAAAATGAGGTTTCCCGCTCTTTTTTGCTGAAAGCGTAGACCGGCCTATCCCTTCTAGTAGAGTGCCAAGTCCCTGCTAGTAGTAGTGCCGTCCGATTGTCAGTGCCTCCACGATAGTTTTACTTCATTTCTTCTACACTAAAACTGGCTGGAAAGCGAACACAAACTGTATGCCTTAAATATTGTTGTAAATCGCCGTCAATGACACCAAACTGCTTTATTTGACATAAAACAATCACAAAATTCACAACAATAACTCGATTTTGGAGAGCACCACTTTTTCAGAACGATCCCATCATAACAACCCGATTTTCCCACTTAGACAACATAAACAACAATTATAACACCTGATTCTCATAACACTCCTTCCACCTCTTCTTTCAAGGTCCAAAGTAGCCTCTTAAGCTGCCAGCATGACCCACCTCCAGCTTTCCTCTTTGGTCACGTACACGAAAACCAGATTGTTCAGCCGTTTTATGACGAGATAGAACTTCCTTAACTGAAATAGAGGAGGACTCGAGGTCATTCTCTCTTTCCCTGACATGGACAATTGGAGGTCTGTCCTGGTTGTTTTTGAAGCCGCCCCAACCGCGTTCATGTCCACCACGACCAGTGTCACTGTCCTTGTACTGAATGTCAATGTCAAGGACATCCCATTGTTTTCTTACCCTTTGAGGGATTTCTATATTCTCGCACTCTTCATTTTTGTCTACATCTACTTCTTTCTTCTTGCGGAGAGGACTCTTCTTCCATTGGGTCCAGTTCTCGCCTTTGCTGGCTTTACTCAGGTTGAAGTCAGGGGTTGATTTAGGTGCCTCCTTGGCTTTCCATTTGTTGAGGGTGTTGAGTTCCACCTGATTGGCCTGGTGCGAGGCGTCCTTAACATTACCCCATTTGTCCCGTTTGTTAGTTCCTCTCACACCTGATCTATTGGAGCAGGATTGGCGGTTGTATCCACGCCTTCCTCCTCGATCACCTTGCTGAGGAGGTCTATCTTTACAAGGAGCACCTCCCTTGTCTCTTTGGAACGTTCGACTTCTCTGATTCATTGGTCCAAACTTTATTCTTGATTTACCCATTTGGATAATTCGCTGGCCCACGTCAATTATACAGCTGTTGGACTGAAGGAAGTCCATTCCCACAATACATTTTTCCTGTATGTCAGCAACCACACATTTGAGGAACCTGGGTAGTTTGTCTCCCAAATCCATTTGAACAGTAGCCCATCCCTTCACCGGAATGGTTTCTCCACTTACTGTACGGAGAAGACCATTCATGCTCCCTTGCTTCACTTTCTCCACTGCCACAATTGAAGGGTTGATAATGGAGACTGTCGCGCCGGTGTCCAACAGCATTTGACATGGATTCCCATCAATATTGCCATCTATGAATAATGATGTTCGGAATGTTCCAAAAACCGGTACCTCCTGACATTCTTGGTTTCCTTGTTCACCAACCAGTTCTTGGTTTTCCTTACTTTCCCTATTCCTACACTCCCTCCTCAAGTGGCCAATACATCCACATTTCCAACATTCCACGTCCTTCTGAACTCGCCTCCAATCACGACACGCTTTTACTAGCTGATCTTTCACAACTCTCCGTATTCTATCCTCTTCCTCATCGACTGGAGTTTCTGGAGTATTTACAGTACGAATGGGAATCAGGGGTGGTACAAGCCCAGCCTCCAGCTGTAGAGCTCGTGTGATTGCGCTTCTCAGTGTTGAAGGATCACTCCCAATAACCATTTCCTGCACACGCTGATTTCTCAAGCCGTTAAGAAACTGCTCCATTGCTATGGTCTCCCTTGCTTCCTCCCCTGACACTGCACGTCGAGCTAAACTTTCAACATCTGCTGCAAAAGTAGCGACGTCCTCTTTCGGGCCCTGAATTCTATTGCGTAACCGAGCTAAAAACAGTCTTTCCTGCCCTTTCGCCCCACTTCTGACACCACTGTTGTAAACCGCCGTCAATGACACCAAACTGCTTTATTTGACATAAAACAATCACAAAATTCACAACAATAACTCGATTTTGGAGAGCACCACTTTTTCAGAACGATCCCATCATAACAACCCGATTTTCC
Source organism: Apolygus lucorum (assembly GCA_009739505.2). Lineage (NCBI taxonomy): Eukaryota > Metazoa > Arthropoda > Insecta > Hemiptera > Miridae > Apolygus > Apolygus lucorum. The sequence goes on along the minus strand of CM019170.2, from coordinate 38,603,987 downwards.
CACTTAGACAACATAAACAACAATAATTGTTGTTATAATTATTATAACACCTGATTCTCATAACACTCCTTCCACCTCTTCTTTCAAGGTCCAAAGTAGCCTCTTAAGCTGCCAGCATGACCCACCTCCAGCTTTCCTCTTTGGTCACGTACACGAAAACCAGATTGTTCAGCCGTTTTATGACGAGATAGAACTTCCTTAACTGAAATAGAGGAGGACTCGAGGTCATTCTCTCTTTCCCTGACATGGACAATTGGAGGTCTGTCCTGGTTGTTTTTGAAGCCGCCCCAACCGCGTTCATGTCCACCACGACCAGTGTCACTGTCCTTGTACTGAATGTCAATGTCAAGGACATCCCATTGTTTTCTTACCCTTTGAGGGATTTCTATATTCTCGCACTCTTCATTTTTGTCTACATCTACTTCTTTCTTCTTGCGGAGAGGACTCTTCTTCCATTGGGTCCAGTTCTCGCCTTTGCTGGCTTTACTCAGGTTGAAGTCAGGGGTTGATTTAGGTGCCTCCTTGGCTTTCTATTTGTTGAGGGTGTTGGGTTCCACCTGATTGGCCTGGTGCGAGGCGTCCTTAACATTACCCCATTTGTCCCGTTTGTTAGTTCCTCTCACACCTGATCTATTGGAGCAGGATTGGCGGTTGTATCCACGCCTTCCTCCTCGATCACCTTGCTGAGGAGGTCTATCTTTACAAGGAGCACCTCCCTTGTCTCTTTGGAACGTTCGACTTCTCTGATTCATTGGTCCAAACTTTATTCTTGATTTACCCATTTGGATAATTCGCTGGCCCACGTCAATTATACAGCTGTTGGACTGAAGGAAGTCCATTCCCACAATACATTTTTCCTGTATGTCAGCAACCACACATTTGAGGAACCTGGGTAGTTTGTCTCCCAAATCCATTTGAACAGTATCTCCCATCCCTTCACCGGAATGGTTTCTCCACTTACTGTACGGAGAAGACCATTCATGCTCCCTTGCTTCACTTTCTCCACTGCCACAATTGAAGGGTTGATAATGGAGACTGTCGCGCCGGTGTCCAACAGCATTTGACATGGATTCCCATCAATATTGCCATCTATGAATAATGATGTTCGGAATGTTCCAAAAACCGGTACCTCCTGACATTCTTGGTTTCCTTGTTCACCAACCAGTTCTTGGTTTTCCTTACTTTCCCTATTCCTACACTCCCTCCTCAAGTGGCCAATACATCCACATTTCCAACATTCCACGTCCTTCTGAACTCGCCTCCAATCACGACACGCTTTTACTAGCTGATCTTTCACAACTCTCCGTATTCTATCCTCTTCCTCATCGACTGGAGTTTCTGGAGTATTTACAGTACGAATGGGAATCAGGGGTGGTACAAGCCCAGCCTCCAGCTGTAGAGCTCGTGTGATTGCGCTTCTCAGTGTTGAAGGATCACTCCCAATAACCATTTCCTGCACACGCTGATTTCTCAAGCCGTTAAGAAACTGCTCCATTGCTATGGTCTCCCTTGCTTCCTCCCCTGACACTGCACGTCGAGCTAAACTTTCAACATCTGCTGCAAAAGTAGCGACGTCCTCTTTCGGGCCCTGAATTCTATTGCGTAACCGAGCTAAAAACAGTCTTTCCTGCCCTTTCGCCCCACTTCTGACACCACTGTTGTAAACCGCCGTCAATGACACCAAACTGCTTTATTTGACATAAAACAATCACAAAATTCACAACAATAACTCGATTTTGGAGAGCACCACTTTTTCAGAACGATCCCATCATAACAACCCGATTTTCCCACTTAGACAACATAAACAACAATTATAACACCTGATTCTCATAACAATATGCATCCAATGATCAATTTGGTTCACGAAATGACAGATTAAGTCAGACTTTCTAGTCGCGTTGACATTAATTTCATAGTTGTTTGCTAGAAACACGATTGTGAATCTCCTCAGACATCCTACAAAAATTAAATTGGGACTACACGAATCAAAAGCCTAGGGGATGGCGATCCGAAGAGCCAATCAGCAAGCGTTTCCGCTTCACGTTGTAGCGGTCTGTTTTCTCGGTTATTTTTTGAAATCATAAATTTTGAATGTCTCCCAAAAATAACAGGATACGTATTTCCTAAAATTAACTCGATCTTCATCTATCCTACACCATTAACTATTCAGGAAAAATGCAAACAGAATTCGGTGAAATTCCTCATTGACAGATAATTGTTTGTTGGGTCGATCATCATATTTGCTGAACTCATGTATTTAACGACTACACTTATTCTCCGAAATCACTGCCGAGCAAACCTTCTCTTCGATAGTTCCAGCTGTGACTAAACGGTAAACTGTCACGTCTTTCTCCTGGCCGATTCTCCATGCCCGCTCTCTGGCTTGAGTGTCCGTGGCAGGGTTCCAGTCAGGGTCGTAGATTACCACTCTGTTTGCGCCCGTCAGGTTCACTCCCAGACCTCCGACTTTTGTTGTGAGCAACATGACGAAGTAAGAGGTATCCTATAGGAGAAAACAGTTACATTTTATAAGACGAGATTTTCCGTTCACATCGTATTATTATGAAAGAATTTGTTGAGGTACATAATAACAAATTCTATATCAGTTTTTGAATAATAAATTCTTAATTATTTAATTGTCGTTTTATTGAGATAATTCTCATTCTATCCAAAATGTATGGAATTTCCCAATTCCCCCAACACTCGTTCTTAGTGTTGATGACTAATTGGAAATATTGTTATTAGGTCACAATAACGTTTGATTACTTGTAAACTTCAGGTTGGTAACTTGAATTGGGGCCGTCTCATCCCAAACGCCTTCCTCCGTGCAACACATTGAAATAAACAGCTGGTACCTTAAGGTGGGGAGAGTTGAGACTTCCCTCAAAAAGTTATGAATAGGACCACCAGGAGTGCTGATGTCGATTTAGCAGCCTGATCAGGAATATGAGTCAAGATTTAATTAAAATGGATTATTTTGAATGATACATGCGTTTTCCATCTCCTTCCTCTATGCCAATCACTTTCTTTTTCTTAAAACTTACAGAATAATGAAAGAAAGGGTCTAACAGCCCCCCCCCCCCATGATTGAGGTATTTCAATTTTGATATCGTGGTGGGAGGTCCCATCTATCCAAAACGCCCCTCGTACTGTCCAGGCAGGGCACAGCAAAATGTATTGATGGTCCCAACTCTCCCCACCTGACAGAATCACTTTCAGCTAGAAATCGTATGTTGCTGCACTTAGCAACGAACCTAAAATCGAGGAGGCAGCAAACCAATGTCAGCAATAAATCCTGATGCTGGCGGGCTTCCTTGTTAACACTCCGAACTATATGGTGCAGCTCGAGGCGAACGTGGAACCAATCTTTGCCACTACATTAGCAATGCACTGTGAATATATTCAAAGAGCCTTAAAGATGCCCGGTTCGAGATACCCCAAGATGGTTGCAGCAGAGATAATGAGGAAAGGAGTTTTCTTGGACGCGGAGATGAGAGCACTCGCCGAGAGTGGTGGCTGTCCCCTCGATTTGAACCCGGAGGATGCCGGGGGTTGGAGGTTCCAGACAGACAGGATAATAACCGCACTTGGGAACAAGATCTTCAAGATCTCACCTCGATTCAATAGATGAAATGGTTGCTCAAAGTCAATAAACAGAGATGCAGGTGGGCCCTGGAACTCTGTGTTGTTCAACAATGAGTGGAAGGATGTTGATATTGTCCGTACAGGAGTGACTTTTGCGAAAACCAACTTCCTCCTTCCTAAAACGTGGATCCATGGGATCTTTAATTCTGTTCAGGATTACCCTATAGAAAACCTTGCTGGGAATTGGTGATACCGCATCAGCTATTGCAGTTTGTAGTGTCCCCCTCCTTCAGCATGCTTGATCAACAAATCCTTTTTCCAGTCCTCAGGCATCTTCCATATATCAAATTATTTGGGTTTATGTTCTTATCAATAAACATAAAGGAAACGTACTTTGTTGAATTTGTCGATCAGAGGCTGTCTAGCAGCTACAGAAGTATTACCGTCCAGTTTCAAATAATTGTAACCACAACTTTTCACAAAGTCCTCTAATATCAGCAACATCTGAAACGTAATTCAATTCTCAAAATATATGAAGAAATCCAAAACTTTTGAGAATGAATAATTATAGTACGATTATTAGAGTTAAGAGTGCAATTACTGTATTCTATAATAAATAAATGTTAAGTTTGTTGTTTGTATTGTCTGCTGTTCAACTATTATTTCAGTTTGGGGTAAATTATTGTATTCTATAATGAATAAATGTTCAGTTTGAGTTCGGAATGCAAAGCGTGTGTTGCTTATGAGTTCGTATTCATAACAATACAATGAAAAAATCACACTCGAAAGAAGGAAAGCCACCGATAAAACCTTTTAAGGAAATAACATGCAAAATTATGAAAATAAAAACGCTCACTTTTTGAGTTTGAGTGAATAATAACACTCTATGATTCTGCTGATTCCATATCTTCAGGAGCGTTCGAACAACAATCATCTTCCCAGCTCGTTCCCAGAACCCAAATCTGTCTTCTTCCGAATTCGCTTCACCGTCTCTCTAAAAATTTAAAAAAAAAAAAAACAGATTGTAATGGGTTCGATTTCTCAAATCTGAATCTACTTGGGGTTCAAAAATTCAGAAATTACAACGCACTTTCAGCGCAGAATTCCGTCGAGTTCTACCAAAACAACGACATCAAATTTCGCTAGGAGGCACATGATAGTAGTTATGTTGGCTGCCCTGGTGAGGATGCTGTGTCGAGCGTTCATGGGGAATATCGGCACAACTAGCCCTTCCAGCAGCCTTGAGTACTACGTACTAGTCAGCTGATTGTGCATCATGATTGTGTTACCACTGTGATGCACCAATTTTTATCTTTCTTACAATTTAATGTATTCTCCTCAATTTAGAATGAGAACCAAAGTTGTATTCTGCCTAAGACCGCTTTCATGGAATGATTAACATTTATTCTGCCTCAAAATGATCAAAAACTACTTTTTGCAATTTCCTAACAACAACAAAACTGAGAACTAAAATACCGATTTTCTGTTCAATGTCTCTTCTTCTTTTGGAATAAAATATTGGACAGATATGAAGGATCTGAAAAGAAACGTCGCGAACACAAAGCTTCCATTTTCAGTTTTTGCGAAGTTGTTAGTTTGAAAAACGCTTGACATGACGTCTTACACAAACTATTTACTTCAAATAATAGTTTCTGTTGTGTTCTGCGTGTTGTCGAGTGAGGGCGATGGTCCTCTCGATGCGCTGAATTGTTCCTAGCCTGAATCCTATTCAATGGAGAGATTGATCCCTAAAAGCCTGCTGCTTCAGCACTCCATCTGTGGCGCCTCGCGGCCGACCTTATTGACGAGTGCATCAAGATCTATCCGACAACCTCTGCGTCTGATGACAGACTCACCGGCGGGAGGCGGAACATTTACCTAGTCAGGCCTACTGTTCTGAAGAGGTCCCTAAGGGGAGCTAGAGGTTCGGCGTCTTTATGGGGCAAACCGTTCCCTTGGAAGAACTGGGGCTGTAGGTAATACGAGAAATGATAAGTCGGATAGACGAGGTACGAATGCATGTAGGAAGACCCTTAGTGTGGCTTATATACCTACTCAAGTTAGTATGGTGAGGGGAGAGTGGAAAAAAGGTGACGTGTTTTTTCCCTTCCTCACTTCACCCATGTTAGTGACGACTCATGCCTCCTTAGGGTTTTCCTAAGCGTCACTTTTATTGGAGAACTACTGACTAGAAATGTAAGACATTACAGTTTCATTCTCTGATGTTTCTTTTAAACCTCATCTGAGATGGTCCCCAACCGCCTATCTAAAATACTCATTTCGATATCTACCTCATTGTGTCTTCCAGATTCACTGAAGAGCATCGAGATTCAAGAGTTGGCGGGAAGCGCATTCTAAGGAAGATGCCAGAAGGAGCGCTAGTTGTGCTTTTGGTGCTCCCGCGAGACTCTTCAAGGAATATCGTATTTTGATCTCCTATTTCTCGCCATCATGAACTGGTCTTGAGCGGCTCTGGTGGAGAGTTCCTAGTTTTAGACCAAATTCACTTCTTTTTGCTTCCAAATCTACCAAGGTAGCAAAAACATTGTTTTCACTTTTCAAGTTAAAAAAAAAAATTCTCCAAAATCAAAATTTCCACTCTTATTTTACGTTTTAGAACTTTCTGAACAATGTTGGTTTCGTGTCTGTCTGTTAGTCGGTCTGTGTTTATTTCCAATTTTTGTTAACAAGACGGAATTTAGCTTTGAAAATATGTAGGTCGAAGATTAATGGTACCTAGGTAGATCACCTGGTATTAGGAAAATTGAACTTTTTCTCAAGGGCAAGGGGGAATGCAAATGTTTTCAAATCAATTCTTAAAGCCGTTCAAACTACAACATTTTACCATTAAGTGTAGTTAAAAACAAAATCAGTAATCTTAATAGCTTTGTGGCCCTGCAGGACTACAGGTAGAACTCGTTTTGAAAGCACAGAATATTCTTCATTCCCCATTGAGTACGTGCAACATTGACTGGAAAAATCACTTACAATCGTGAAATCCCTCTGGGGACCTCCAGAGTACAAATCAGGGTGGTTGCAGATCTTTCGAAGGTTGATCAACCCAACGAACACTCGGGCATTACCTCTGACCATGTCTTCTATGCTGACCGTGCTCAGGTAATGCTGGTACATTTGTCTTTGGTCTTCAGTCAACTTGCAGAACAGGACTTGCTCGGTTTTTGGGGGAAGTTTTATGTGAACGTCGACGTCTTTCTTCATCCGGCGGAGAAGGTATGGCGTGATAGTATCTTTGAGAGTGAGGGCGCACTTGAAGGCTTGCATCACCTAAAACGGGGATCAGATTTCATCTTTAGTATGGTTGAATAATCAAGCTTTGACTGACTTCAAAACACCCAAAAACATGAGACAATGTTTTTCTCAAGATTGACAATCTTGATTTTTAAAAATTTTGGTATGAATCTGAACGATTGTTTTTAAACTTTTCGATCTGGGATCGACCAATTACACTAGGAAGAGCTCCGATCAACCCCGTAATGCTAGAATCTTCGACTTTGACAAGCTTTTTGACATTTTTTTTTCGATCAAAAAACTGGTAAAATTAAAAGTATAATTATTTATAAGAAGAGGAAGAATGCGAAACTAAGAAAGAACACGATTCTGTGGGCATTTTAGACGTTCATTGAAAATCGCAGGTTAAATGGTTTAGGACGACTCACCTGAGCAGGGCTAGCATTCGTGTAGCCGCCGGCGACGATAGGTAAATGAAAAACGTTCGTGAAGACTTGAAGAGTCCCCAACTTCCCCGGGTATATGAAATCGAACAGAGACCACAGTTCTTTCAGGTTATTTTGGAGAGGGGAGCCAGAGAGGATCAATCTGTGGGGCGTTTCCAGTTGTTTAGCTACAACTGACACCTGAAATCAGGAAACCACGAATATTGATAAATAATCAGCAGAACAATTTAAATGATGAAAGGAAATTGGGAGACGGAGAACGCATTGGCACATTTCAAACTAAAACTGGTTTATTAGGAAGAGAGTGGAGGGGAGGAATTGATTGAACCTACTGATCGAATCTAGTTCAATAAATAATAATCGATCAACAAATATAACCTTAAGTTTTTCAGAGTTTTGAACAATGTGTTTGTTTATGGTGAGTGAAGTGGAGAGTGTTTATCGAGTGGAAGAAATAGCGATTCAAAGGTTTACATGGCACTTAATAAGTAACTAGTGAGTGAGTTCGAATTATTTATCACAAAAAAATTTATTTGGAAATAATAGCGACAAGTGGGGAAACAATAACTGATTAGTAAAATGATGTAAACACTCATTTCAGGTTGAATTTTCGCCCGACTGCCATTCCTGGTGTTGCGGACGTCATCAGCTGTCTTCCAAAGGGAAGATCAGAATTGGTTCATGACTTCCCATTGCCTCCACGCCCTGAGATGGGACAAGTGGGGGTCGAGACGCGAACTCACGAAAACACGCCCGGCGACCGAGATTTGAACTTACGACCTTCCCACAGAGGTCGGTTCGTGCCTCGGACCTAGAAAACGGGCCGGCGAACGACCATGGCTATCCTGATACCCCTCCCCCCACAATAATTTATTATTCAGTTATTATTTTGCAAAAATGCGGAGTTGTCACTTCCAAACCCAATAGATCTAACATAAAAATACAGGGAGGCGCAACTCAAGTCTACATAACTTCAGGGGTGGATTCTATAACTAATTAGCAACAAAAATGTCTCCTAGCAATTTGCTTTTAACCCGTTTTTTTACAAGTTATTTTTTCAATTTTAAGATTTTTTCGAAATGTTGACCATATATACGTTAGTAAATCGGTCGTAACTCTCTTAACTCTTAATTTGCCAGGTAAATTCAAATTTGAGGAAACCCTTGGAAAGAGCATTAACCCTTTCCTGCCCGCCAACGTCATATATCGGGCGCCTGTACTTTCCTTAGCTGCCCGCCAACGTCAAATATCGGGCGGCTCGGCCTTTCCGTAGCTGCCCGCCGCCGATAATAGCCGTTCTGGCACTTGCGCTCTTTCGCTTTGTAACTACGATCTTCTGGGATGTAATTTCCACTACAATCCTCATGATATTGCATTCATAGAACAGTGTATATATTCCTAGAACAGTTAATGTATTTTTTTAGGACGTCCCAAAGCCTGTCAAAGACATTGCCACCCTTCGGATATTTCACCGCCTATTTGAACTCTGCTCGGGAATATTAGCAAAAATGCCCCTCTTCTACATGCACTTCCCACCTTTTAGGTTTTCCCCACTATGAAAAGTTATCAAATTGTATGAATTTTCCTAAACAGAATGAAAGTGAGACAATAAATTATATTGAATGAATTTAATTGAAAGCGGAACGTGCCATAATTACTCTACATTAATTGTATTATTCCCATTATGTTTATCTGGCTAGCAAATGAATAAATAATGCACGTAATCTCAATTATTCTCATGAACTCATAACATAAAGTATCACGCGAAAAAAAGTACAATGAAATAATGCAAAAAAGCAAGGAAACAACTTCGGACGAACCACCGAGTTGCCAAAATAATGTGGTAGGTTCTAATGGGACAGAGGGACCCGCCGGCGGGCGGGCTGTGAGGGTCAGTAGGCTCTCAAGAATCCGGGCGCGAAAAGGTTAAATGTCTCATCGGTTGTATGCCAGGCCTTTTCTCTGAGTAAAGGTTTGAGGCATGAAAAAGGTTAACACCAATCTACTGAAACCCGAAAACGGAGAAGAAATTATAAAGAAAAGGTAGACTTCCAGACTGGGTGACAACTGGATTGATTTGATTCATTGGTCGGCTGCATCGTTATGATGTGTTCGTGGTGGTCGGGATTCACCCAAAATACAGGAAAATTTTTACTTTCCTTAACTGTCCTCGAAAATGCAAAAGAAAATACGTATTGAATCTCCACGAAATATTTTCAACATGCAACATGTTTTAGCCGTGAGCTAACTGGCCAAAAAGGTCACAAAATTGAGGAGCTTAATTCCAAAAGGGACTATATCCATTTTGGTCAAACGTGAGAAAAACGCGAAAAACCAATGCGACTTGAAAAACGTGCTACACATCAATGATGTTATTGTTAATGTTTTCAATAATAAAACATTGGAATCGACCAAGAAAAATTGTACATAAAAAGGATGAACCGTTGTGCAGTAATTTGCAGCTTTTTTTCAACCATCACGAAGCACCTACTACAGGCAGACTTGATGTGGAAATCCTCTTAATTTTTCTTAATTAGTCAACACATTGGGACATTTTCAGTTTCACTTTCTGAGACCTTCTTCCAATTCATAGGGGACCATCCTCTATTGGGGTTAAGCTGTGACCGAGCGAGTTCCAGCATGTGTCTCTGGAGACGAGACTCGGACCGGTTGCGACTCGACTCGGGAGCATAATTTCGGGTAAGCCGGTCGCAGTTCTCCCTCGTCCTAACCCAGGGCGGTGAGGCCAATGGGAAGCCATGAGCGAAATCATCAGAACAAATTATGATCTTCCCTTTGGAAGACAGCTGATGACGTCCACGACGCCAGGAATGGCAGTCGGACGAAAATCCAACCTGAAATGGTTGTTTACTTACTTACTTACCATCCTCTATTTATATGCATACAACCCCAACAACTACCCCGCCCCTCCCCTCCTCCCTCGACAACACAGAGGCTCCCGATGACCCAACCGTAACGTAACGCGCTTTTTTCGTTTGTTTGCCAAAAATTTTCAAAAAGGCAGTTATCGTCCGTTGTTATCGCTCGTTGAGGTTTGAAAACTGTCAGAGTGACTCAGAGCATCAACTTCAAAACCTTCTATAGCCTTAAGATTTTTCTGAAATCGAATTGAAATGAGAGAGGTCTTTAGAAAGGGTCCTAAATCCGTATTTGACGTCGAAAATGGAAAATTCCGACATCAATGGAATTGCGGATTCTCTTCTGCATACATGAAATTAATAGTTGAAACAAATTATTTACTTCCCATAAAGATAGTCATTATTAACATTTTTTGTTCAATTTCCTACTCAAAATTGCTTCCCCTAGACTGTGTGCCAAAAAATGTCAAAAAGGAAGTTATCGTCCGTTGTTATCGCTCGTTGAGGTTTGAAAACTTTGTCAGAGTGACTCAGAGCATCAACTTCAAAACCTGTTGCCTTGAACTTTCACTGAAATCGAACTGAAATGAGGGAGGTCTTTAGAAAGGGTCCTAAATCCGTATTTGACGTCGAAAATGGAAAATTTCGACGTAATTGGAATTGCGGATTCTCTTCTGCATAAATGAAATTAATAGTTAAAACTCGGCGCTTTGCGCCTCGGCGGGGGGCTCCGCCCCCTGCACCCCCCGGTTTATTTCTTTTTCCATACTCTGTATGAAATCATAGGAACACAGAATGTGTTTTTACGATGCTAGTCATCCGTTAAATAAAAAACAACAATAATAAATGTGGAGTCTTTGGCAATAATAAAATAAATAATTGTTAGACATTTAATTTGGTCTAAAACCCTATAAATGTTATATAAATAAATATGTAACTACAAGAAAAATACTATATAAATTGAGAGCTTTCCAACGAATGGTGAACAATTTCTGTGCAATGAACACTGCGGGAGTTGTATTTCCTTACCAACGGCTTGGTTGCACGTGTGTCGCTTTTTCGTGACGATTTTTTTCCGGTAGGAAACGCAAAAACGCATTCTGTGTTAATAAATTATTTACTTCACATAAAAATAGCCATTATTAACATTTTTTGTTCAATTTTTCTACTCAAAATTGATTCCCCAGACGTGAACAGTTCAGTACAGTTAACAAAAAAATATAAACCAACCTGAGCTTGGTGGTTACGGATCTTGTGGCCTTCGTCCAAAATAACATAGTGCCACTGTTTTTCAAGTATCTTCTTGCTCTGCTTGACTAAACCAGAGTAGCTAGTAATAAGTACTCCGTAATCGTGTGAATGAATAGAGTCGATCAATCTGGATTTTGGTTTTCCTGCAAATAAAAGTATGATTAAGAAAATTTTGAAATCCTATTCGTGCAACATGAATGGATGAGCATGTTTGACTTCGAAAATCTCTAAAAACACTCTCCTCTTCACCCGAACTCATAGAGTACCTACCCCCAACGTAATTGTTGATTTTTTTCGATTTGCGGTACACCTGCCATACCTACCACCATAATAACCTTAATTGGTACACCTCCGCCTCTTTTTTTTCTGTTTTTTTGAAAAAATGATCATTTCATCCAAAACACGTAATTGCGAAACACAAGTTACGAAACTGGACGGATAGCTACCATTTATCTTAAAAGATACAGGTTGCAGTTTTTAAGGTATAAACTCACCTGTGTTGGTGAATGTTCCTGATTCGTGGAGTATCGCAACTCTGATAATTGGAAACCATTTGTGAAACTCTCGTACCCACTGGTGCATCACCGTTGTAGGACAAATTATAAGCGATGGGCCTAGGCCGGAGTAACTGAAAATTTCACAAAAAAATCAATATCAGTACCAAGGTGGAAATTAGAGAAGAGTAAACACCAAAATCATTAAACAGAGGCAGACGCAACAGTCATTCCGCCAAAATCCCGTCAAAAGAATATTTTCTCAACAGTAGGTACAAAGCATTATTTGAAAAATAAAGGGGAAATCGTGTTAATTCAATTATTTTTCGAAATGTAGGAGAAGCTGGTTCTTAATACTTAGGTACACGAGGAATCCGTTGATGTACCATAAGATCGGGTGGATTGAAGCAATTTATCGAACGTGACGTTTTACTCATATCTTCACTAATTAAAAGGATGAAATATGTTTTCAAAAAATAGGGCATAAGAATCAAAGAGTAGTTTTTAGAATCAAAAATAGTGACAACTCCGAACCTAGAGAAATAATTTCAAATCAACTGATTTCTGGCTGTCGCCAAGTTGACCAAAAAGGTGCCCTGTTATACCGATGTTGTAGTTTTTGACATTTTCATGTCTTTGCCCTGGCACATAGCACAAAAAACTGTCACGAAATTGCGTAACGAAATTGTGTTACAGTGCCTTTATACTGATTTCCGCTTACAACGACCCCGTTGTTAGGTTTGTTCCTTTTCTACACTTTTTAACCCACAAAAATCGTTCACCACTCGTTGGAAAGCTCTCGATTTAACGAACATTTTCATGTTCTCCATAACATATTGACTATACGAATAGCGGAGCTATGGGCATAACTGTTCTCAAATTTTGTTTACAAACTAAAGTTGGCCATCCGGCTCTATATTTTTTCCTTTTAGCGAAGACATATTGTCCAACTTGTCTTCCGACATTTCACTCGTCTGTCAAAACTTTGGCAACATAGGTACATGTGATGTTCAATAATTTCGGTAAACAGCCAGTGAGATAAAAGCTAAGTAGAGTAGACAACAGCAACGCATTGTGAGGTTTGAAAAATACAACAAATAGCTATAGATAGTTATTATGTTAATGATTCGTTTCACATTCTGACAACAACGGAGGGTGGGTTATAAAATCCTATAGTGAGGTAAAAAGCAATAGGTAAAGACATGAAAATGTCCCAATGCGTTGCAGACTCGTATGCAAGCGTTTTAATACGAATGTGAAGTCTGTCCTGTTATATGGATGTGATTTTTTAACCACTTGATGTTCACCTCAACATGAACTTCCAAGCTTCCAAAATCCATAAGATTTTTAAAATTATTTTTGTCGTTGATTTTCTACCGCAACACTTTTCTTCATTTTTGCAGGTGAATAGAAGCAGTGCTTCTAATTGTTGATTGGAAGAGCGATTTGCGGTTAGCAAGCTGATCTGGCGTTCGGAGTCAACGCTCTTGAGTACAGCTTTTTCCAGTGAAATTCATAGTTTTTTCAACCTATTTCAACCAATTTCATAATGTTTTCAACCAATTTTATAATTTTTCATAAAATTTCATAATTTTTTAAACAAATTTTATACACTTTTCAACCAATTTTATAATTTTTTCACCCAATTTCATATATTTTATTTAATGAGGTATTGTTTTCAAGAAATGATAGGTGGGAAGGAAAGAAGGAACACAAGTTGCTGATTTGCAGAGTGATTTGCAAGAGTGATTTGCAGCTAGACGTTTTTCTAGGAACTGTCCCCGGCGCAGCCATATTATTTACATTTTATAATTTTATAATTTCAAATTTCAACTTTTGTATTTCACTTTCTCCCCTTTTATATACTTCAATTGTTACCTTTTATATAATTTTTATATATATATTTTTTTCAACATTGTTTATTGCACCAAGTATAACTTATTAACAATATTATTTTGAAAATATGGACATATATTCAAAACTTAGATACATCACTGAGTTTTGTTGATTATGGTGGATGTTTCACTTCACTGCTTCACAAGTAAGCTAGGTCAAGTGGTTTGGTACGCTTCAATCTTCTGATGATATCACTTGTATCAAGGAGTTGGACAGCTTCCTCGTTGATGTGACATCTTAGACGCTGTAGGTGTCTCACAGCTTGTCGCTTTATAGCATCGTTTATTATTTCGATCCGAAGCTCATGATGGAGACGTTCGTTTCGAAAGTACCATGGTGCATTGACCACCGTTCTTAGCACATTGTTCTGGAATCTTTGGATGATGTCTCGTTTTGACTGAGCCGTACAGCCCCAAAGCTGAGCTCCATATGTCCAGACTGGTTTAAGGACTTGGTTGTACAATGTAAGCTTGTTCTGGATTGACAACATCGACCGTCTCCCCATTAGCCAATGCATTTTTCTGAATTTTATTAGGAGTTCTTCCTTCTTTTTTTGACATTTTACATAATATTTCAATTCATATTACTTTGTATCATCTTTTCTACCTATGATTACTTGATATACAATGATACCTCATTAAATAAAGTGTATGAAATTGGTTGAAATAATTATAGTAGTGGTTGAAAAATCTACGAAATTGGTTGAAAAAATTATGAAATTTGTTGAAATATTGTGAGATTGGTTGAAAAAATTGTGAATTTCACTGTAAAAAGCTATATAACATGATACCAGGTTGTGAATCGACCTGAGCCAAAACCTAACCTATTGTTAACTTTTCCCCCTCTGTTCCTTCTCCACATCAGTCTTTTTTCGTACCCTTCAGTCGTGTGGGAGCTCTAACATTTGAATAGATCTCCGTTGATTGCGCTATTCGCCTTCCCCTCCACACTTTCTACTAAGTTTCTCCAGTCATAGTTTCGCGGACTGGAGTGATAATTTCTCGAGGTCCACGTACCAGCTAGAAGAACGGATGGAGTACCTAACGCCAGCTGGCGATGTTTCATTTCCACAAGAAATGAGGGGAAACCCTCATTGAGAAGGAAAATTAAACCACTTACCCAGTGTCATAATCACTTATGTCTGAAGCGTACAGGCCAGCAAGGAACGCAATCACTTGAATGGTTTTTCCAAGGCCCATTTCATCGCCAAGGATCCCACCGCAACGCTGCTGGTTCAGTTCCCAAAACCATTTGACTGCAACTTGCTGATATCTGAAATGATATAAGAAAATTGCTTAATCCATCAACATTCAATGAAAAACACCTAAATCACTCGCAACTAAATTGTAAAAATTCGACAGTGAACTTGCAAAACCATGTAAGTCGTTTTCCAGAAATTTTACAGGAAACGAGAAAAACTTGCTTCAAAGTGGACTTAACACGTCATTGTTGGTTCATATTTGTTGCTTTTGCCGCATAGAGAAGAGATAGTCGAGTTTTTGCCAGTTTGGCTCCGTTTGATGGATCAAGGGGGTTTCATTCTATCCAAATAGCTAATAACCTTATTTTCGAAAAAAATCGGACTTACATGGTTTTGCAAGTTCACTGTCGAATTGCTATTTCTATGTAAATAATAAGTTACGTAGCTAAATTGTCTGATTTCGAATATTTCAAGCTCGTCGAACCCTTCTGATCGAAACCCCTAATAAGGACTTCACCTTATGCTCTGACCAAGCATATTGTACGATAAACCACAAGATGTGTATTCTTCTGCGGGAGCCATCTATCCTAGACTTAGGACTGTTTGAACTGTTACTACTAAGGAAGAAGAGCAAAGCGAGAACGAGATGGCAGACTACTCAATATCCTGGAGACTAGGTTGAACTAAATCAACTAACAAGAGAATTGGGTTTGCTAATCAAAGAAATCGAGCAAGAGATGCTTTCTAGAAATATTCAAGCTTTTCAGCTGAACAATTCACAGACGATACCGGGCGGCAAAGGGGCGAGAAAATAAAAAAAATACTGGTCGCTCCCATCAAAAAATGAATTTTGATGATTGGGCAGAAAGTGCAAAAGAAAAAGCAAGTCTGTACAAAACAGTGAAGCTCCAGGAACTTACCGAACAGAACAAGCGGGATCTAACAACCAAAAAAACACCAGACTTTGACCTCACTACATTACTATGAGGTCACGCGATGAAATGGTTACCAGAAGTGGGTTTGCGTAAGCTTTTGAATCTAATAAATGCTGCTATTCGATTAAAGTATGTTCCGATTGCCTGGAAGGTTACTGAAACCAGGTAAAGAGCCATCAGATGTCCTTTTGAGGTAAATCCACAACCCATTCTAGTCCAAAACTCTGCCTTAACACTTTCAGTGCGGATGATGCCATAAGGCATCATCTCATTCCTGAGGCGCTCGAAATGTCAGTGAGAGGTTACAAAACTTTTTAAGGGTTCCTTCTTGTTTAGTGGACTATGTGAATATCAAAAAGTGACCTTCGGATTTGTTTTCACAATTTTCAATGTTTACAAGTGAAGTTTTTGTGGAGGGAGTTACTTATCCCTCACTTTACTCATTTTCTTCTGGAACAAAGTACCGAAAGCGTTCGTTTATCTTTAAGAAGCCTCTGTTTTTCGTTAAGTACCACATTTATTGATATTTCTTCGAAATTGTATTCATAATTTTCGATATTTCACGCTGCAATACAGGGTTTTATTATGAAAAATTTAGCTTCTTTTCTTACTGATTCTTTATTTGATTCTGTATCAAGCAGAATGACTCAAAGAGCGATTCTTTGTAACAAGAACACGTTTGAGAAATTTCTTGTGCACAATGATCATATTTGAAGAAATATATGCGTTTTCTGACCATGATGCCATTATGGCATCAAATTTTAAAAATTGATGAATTTTACTTTTTCCTTTACTAAATACTTCAGCACACTTCCCTGATTAAAAAAATGCACTATATTTGAATGTAAAACCTTTCCAAAATTCAGGCAGGGGCGAAAGTCACGAAAATTGATTCCGAGTGTAATCACTGAGAGTGTTGATCTATTTATCACCTTCTAAAACGATAGTTTAACGGTTTCAGGCCAGGGAGGATCATCATAACTACCACAACCTTATTGTATCGCTAATCTAACCTTCAACCCTCAACTTCTCACAATCTCACCTCCTTTTTCCATCAAAGTAAATTCTAAGTCCAATTCAAGAAGTCTAATAACTTAATCACCTAAGCAGAAAAATTTCTTACTTGTAGAGTTTATCCCAAACGACGTTGGGGCACCTGAACTCGTCAAGTACCACGTGGAGGTCTTTCATGTACTCTTGATGGTTGATTCCTTTGACCCGTTTCGTAAAATAATTGGGGTCTCCATCATCCAGCTCTCTGTTGCTCTTTCGTTTCTTTGCGACCTCGTCTTCCGAACTCTCCCAGTCGGATTCGCTGTAGTCAGTCTCCACTTCAGCCAAGAGGGCTCCGAGAGGCTTTCGAGATTTCTCTTGTCGAGCGTCTGCAAATAAAGTCCAATATTTTGATGTAATTTTACATTAACACACAGAGAGAATGTTACATCAATACTTTCCAGTTAGAGGGTTATTATTACAAGAATCTCGAAATCAATTCTTGATTCCTCACTGTTGAAGATAGGGAAGCTTTTATATCGTGGATTTATACAGAACGTATAAATATATATTATATAAGAACGTCAACCCGAAGAATTTCAATTCTACAACTAATTTCCGATCGAAAATGCCTCATAGCAATTTTTGTTTAACCCCTTGTTTTTCCAAGTTTTTTTCTCAAGAAGATGTAACAGTGGAAAGTAGAGTTAAAAGGGGTATTCTTTTGCGCATTAAAATACATTGTAACTCCATCGATGAAAGAAAGAAATTGAAAGTGAAAGGTGGGATGGTGGGATGTAAGGGGGGATGGTGCCGAGGCTATGGACAGTCTCATGGGAGAAGAAGTCAGTGGCTTCATCCGAAGCATCGCTATAGCAGAAGGACCAGTCGGTGGAAACTAGGCAACAACTGGAATCGTCTATGGATCATCATACTATTAAACTAATATCTTATAATATTAATTGTTTAAATACCAAAATTTCTAGGGAGGGTTTTCTGTCTTTTTTGAAGTCGTTTGCAATTCTCGTACTAATGGAAACTTTTATTGAGGAAGATAAGTGTACACAATTGAAACCTTTTTTGAGGAGTATAATTTGAAGTGGCTCCCAGCAAAAAGGTACAAATACAAATACAAGGTACAAATACAAATACAAGGTACAAATACAAGGGCACAAAAAGGTAGAATCTATCTGAATTTAGAATTTCATATTTTGGTAAAAGTTATTTTGAGGGAGAGGAAGCGGTTGAGGTTTTAAACAGTTCCAACCACGTGGAATTAATGAAATTGTATAAATGTGTTAGGGACGCATTAAAATATAGGCAGTTTCTGGTGGAACAGTTTAATTTTTTAAAGAGTTTTTATTTATTGTGTATATATTTAAAAAAAGAAATTGTTTAAAAAAAAGGGGAAAATAACCCTAACGATTGTATTAGAATAGGTATTCAATAATTTCTGACTACTTAAAATGGTTTTTAAAAAAAATTAATTTCAAGTGTTTCTTTTTTTGAAGTATCTATGTCAATGGAATAATTTTAAAATATATTTTTAGTTTATTTATTTATTTTATTTTTATTTTTTTTATTTTTATGGCTCTTAGGCACTCTATTTTGTTTTTTGTTTTTTTTTTTCAATCTAACGGTAGACTCGGATTGACGGCAATATGCCAAATCCTTATTCATGTTATTTTAGATTTTCCAGTGGTTTTTTCTTTGCTATAATAAACATGCTTTTCTTCTTCTTCTTCTTCTTCTTCCAAGTTTTTTTTCAATTGTAAGATTTTTCCGTTTCTGACCTTATGTCACTAAAACGTCCGTAACTCCCTTTAGATACAGTAAAAAATTAAAACTAATTATACCATTGGAAAGAGCGTTAAATTTCCTATCTCCCTGATGGAAAACCAACGTTTTTTAAATAGGCGAAACGGGTGAAAAATGAACTTGAAGAGGAAAAATTGTCAAATCTTGAAAAACTCAACTTTTTTCAACCTCTCATAAGTTCCTGCTTTCCAGCGTGTAAATGTTTGCCTGTAAGCCTAAAAGTTGCATAAGGTCCAAACATATTGTTTAGTAATGCATGCATTCCAGGGGACGTCCCATTGGATAAGCATTAGATCAGTTTAATCAGTTGTTAAGTGATAAAACTGTTTCACTCGATGTAATTTATTTATTACTTTAGGCAAGAAATACTACCCCCCCCCCCCCACCATTATCCACCATAACATTTCTAGCATCATGAGAGCCTCGAATCTGAAGAGCATTTTAAAATCCATGATCTACGATACCCAACATGCGAATTCGAGTTCACCCCCTCCCCCCTCCACCAATGGTGCCGGTCTGGCACCAATTCGGAAATACGTCGTAACATTGAACTTTCATCTGTTAGTTTTGGTTGGCAGACCGTCGAAGTTCACATCCGTATTCAAGGTGAAACACAAAAAAAAAAAAAAAAACACGAAATAAGCGGTTTATGGCATCATGGCACCATGTCCTGGCACCATGGTGGCACCACTATTAGTTCCATGGTGGTACAGAGAATAATTCGTGAAAATCCGGAGGTATAATGAGAATTTTTCCTCAATTTCAAAGCTTGGGTACCATTAGTAAGCAGTAAAGGAACCGAAATATTGAAAAATCGGATATTTTGTGAATATTATCCCCCCCACTCACCCCCTCCCCTTGCGAATTTTGGTACTCTGGTAAAATCATGTACAACTCGGAAGTTATTTGAGTCAAACAAAAAAAGAAACACGCAAATCGGTTGGAAATTGAGGCCTGGGCAGAGTTTACAAGATTATGCACGCAAACGCACGTTTTTTAAGCATTAACCCCCCCTTTCCCCCTCTTAAAAAGCAAAATCCAAAATTCCGGCGCCGTAGTGCACAACTAGATAGTTTTCCGCGCCGAAGAAAAAAAGAACCACGAAAATCGGTTGAGAACTAAGGCCTGGGCAGAGTACACAAGATTTTGTTACACACACACACACACACAGACATACACCTATGGTTTTTTTCGCGGATTTGGATTCAGAATGGTCTAAAACGGATTACTGTGTGGTTATTTTTTTTCTGTTGAGTGTTGTCTTCCTTCACCCCAGATCGATCGCATAAGGACGCCCAAGTCTTACTGTGGGACGTCCTAAAAACGAAAAAAATCTTAAAATTGAAAAAAACTTGGAAAAACAAGGGATAACACGAAAATTGCTAGAAGGCATTTTCGATCGGAAATTAGTTGTGGAATCGAAATTCTTCGGGTTGACGTTCTTATAACGTTACTACACCCAGTATATGGAGGCCGTTGGGTATGACGAAAATTAATTCGAGTTCTCTACCAACAGGAGTGAGGAGGCAGGCGTATCGGAAATATTCACCTAAGCTGAACATCCAAAACAGCCACATACGTGCTCCAGATTTGCTCATCCATGGTGCCACCTAGTTGTGCCCGCCATTAACCCTAATTTCCCACTTATCAAAAAATTTGTTTTTTTTTTCAGATTTTATCATAAAATTTACATGTATTTTGACAAATCCATAGAATAATAAATTGAGCAAGAGGTTCCTCAAAAGCCCTATTGCAGTCTGTCAGCTCATGAATGATCTTTCAAAGGGCCATATTAGTGCTATCTGCGACAGCAGAATCTGTCTGTAATCCAAATTTTGTCGGAGTAGAAGAAGGAAACTTGGAAAAATCCTTGGTGAGATGTTGAAGTCTGTTATTGTTTTGTTTTTGTTTTTATTGTGAGTTATCAAGTTTTTATTATTAAGTTTTCTTACACAATCGATAGTTTGAGCCAACGTCAGTTTTGGCTTAAAAGTGGATAAACAGTTGGATGTAAAAATCGAACTTCCAAAAAGATACCTCAGGATATATGGAGTTAACGTATTAGATGGCTATGCTCATAGAAGGATGGCCAGTATGGCTTGAGCCTCACTTCAACTTACTAAAGATTTTCACCCATCTCTTTCAATACAGAATTTGGACATGAGGGTATGCTGCAAGTGAGTTTTTCGTTTTTTCCGTTACTTTTCTTTTTAGCCATCTTGTTATTGGGGATCATTAGATTTTCATGTGTCTGTTACCGTTGGTCCAACCTCTTTCCATAACTGAGTGATTAAAGGTAGAATAAACTCTTCAAAGGATTCAGAATCAGCGACTCGCTGCTGCACGAGACAAAAGTAAAACTCCGGATACATTACAACGCTCGGAAACTTGAGTTCACCTGAAAGTGATGTCTTAATCATGTCTGTGACTGGTGACGCTACCTTGCATGATACAGCTTACAGTCAGAGCTTACCATCAGAATCTTCACTGGCTGAAGGCAGATACTCGGAGCCTGATGAGAGGTCCAGATCGATGGCAGCCTCTTCCCCAGGTTGAGCGGCAGTATCACTTCTCGGCGCCCCCCTGGTTTTCCTCGTTCCCAGCTTCTCCTTTTTGACCTTCTTCTTCTTCTTAGATCCCAGAAATTTACCTTTCTTCTCCGGTTTCACCTTCGATTTTTTCTCCTTCTTAGCTTCTTCCTCCGCTGGTATGAACTCCTTGGGCGCTTTCACCTTCCGCTTAGGGGGAGGTTTGACCGGAAGGACTTTCTTCGGAGACTCCTCCACACTTTTCTTCTTCCTCGACTTTTGAAGTCTGGCTTGATTCTCCATGTACCTTTGCATGGCTTCGTTGAAACCATTTTTCGAACGTTCCCTGTGGAAGTAAAGTCAAACGTGAATTTCTACGTTCACAAACCTCACAAAGAGAACGAAACCGTAAAATTAGAAATAATCAAGATATTCAAACTCTAAAAAGTCTGCCAAATTTAGTGGATTCGTTGACCTCCTCTATCACTCTTCACTGAACCACTTTTAAGGGGTATTTTTCAACGTGCTTTCAACTGATTTTCGAAAAAAAATGAAGCCTCGCGACGGCTCAATATTTTTAAAATGGAGAAAAATTGAAAAAGTTGAAAATTTCACTGAAATCCGTTTTGGAAGATTCCAAAATGATTTATGAATTCCAATTCTTTTTCACATGGTTACGGAGTGTCTCGTGTAGTATTTCCAAGAAAATTCGTCCTGTAAAGGTTTTTTTAACAGTTAAATACCAGAGTGTTTTCACCGTTAGGTGACCTACCTAAGAATGAATTTTATAACTTTTCAGTCACAATATTTCAGGGTGTAGGAAATGTCGAGTAAACGACATTATCTTTTGGAGGTTCCTCAGCCATGCAGGGCTTTTTTCCCCAGAAACAATAAAAATAGAGCCTAAAACCACATAAATACTCTATAATATCAGAAAAGTTTCCTTTTAAAGGTAAAAATTGACTTTACTGTAGGAAATGTGATGTAACTCATCACTAGAATTATACTGTCTAATTAATTGAGACTGGGAAAACAGGGAATTTAACGCTCTTTCCAAGGGTGTACTCAGATTTGATTTTACTTTCATATGCGAGTTATGGGCTTTTCAGTAACAAAAGGTCAAAAACAAGAGAAAATCTTA
Source organism: Apolygus lucorum (assembly GCA_009739505.2). Classification (NCBI taxonomy): domain Eukaryota; kingdom Metazoa; phylum Arthropoda; class Insecta; order Hemiptera; family Miridae; genus Apolygus; species Apolygus lucorum. The sequence goes on along the minus strand of CM019170.2, from coordinate 38,581,571 downwards.
AAAGTGAAAAAGCGCAGGTTTATTTGTTTGAAAAACGTAATAGGGCACATTAGTAGTCTTCTAGTAAATAGTCTTCATTAGTAGGGCTTCTACTAATTTTCGAGTGGGTGAAGTTTTACACATTTAACGTGAGACATCTGTATATGCCCAAGGTATTTGTGAGGAAGTTTTACTGCCCACCCAATTTGACAGACTTCTTTACCTGTTGCATGAATACTTCCCTAACAATTCGGGTGGGAGCAAAAACTGAAATGTAACTCACTGCAGTGATTTGCCTTCTTCACTCCGATCAAACGGGGTGACCTCCCCAAGCCTGAGCTTCCTGGCGAATTCGTCTTCTTCCACATCATCGACCGAATCCTCGGCCTCCTTGAAAGGATCTTCTAGTTGCGGTGCGTCTGTTGGAGTTTGAATGGCTTCATTGACCTGAGCGATGATCCCTTTTTCGAGGGTGGCGTGATCGAATACTTCAAGCTCCAAAGACTGAAGCTCGCATGCCTGAAAAGAAGAACAATGGTATAAGTCAGGTTAGTCAGGGCAGGCAAGGTACGTAATTTCTTACACAACCTGTAAATTAAAGACTGAAAATAGGGAAAAATTACAAAGGCATTGTACCAACGGTCACTTTCAGATATATTCTCTCACCCGAATATCTCTTCCTAGAGGTGGTACTAGGCTGGGATAGCATAATTATAAACCCGTGTCAGGAGGGTCACCATATCCACACTTAACTTCAGCGCTACTTCTTCTCAGCAAACCTCAAGCATCAAGATTCAGTATCTTGACAGCGATTGTTCTGATTCTGGAATACCCATTACTTCCCTACTTTCCTTATTGGTTTATTATTTTCAATAATAAGCCTTTGGAATCGAGCAAGAAAAAAAAATTTTTAACCCCCCCTCAAAATTTGATGTTTTACGTTTCAAGGTACGTAGAATCCGAAAATCGAATAAAAAAATTTCCGTCCGTCAGCCGTACGCGGCACTTTTCTTAGCAACACTGGACCGATTTGGTTCAAATTTGGTATATGGGCTCCATTTGGGGTCTAGTTGTGCCGCGAAGCTTTTGGTTGATGTAGGTCACTTCTAAGGGGTGAAAATTAAGGGTTGAAATTTTCAAGAGTGCCCTAGCTCGAAAACTCTCGAAATAAAGGTATCGTTTTTTCACCAATTTTAAATAGTATTGAATTTTTAAAAATTTTTGAGACCACCCGGAGCTCTGTAGGACAAACCGTTCGGTCCCTACGAGTACTTGAAGGTTTTCCTTCGATAAAACAGAATCATGAGTGTGAATCGCAAAAGAGGTCTAATCTCCATTCAAATTTTATCGGACTAAAATGCGATCGCTGTTCATTTCTTCGATTTGTATACAGTTTTGCCTTCTGCGTAACCAGTAATCAAATTTCCATATGAAGCTTCTATTTTTCCAATCGAGTGTGAAGCGTTTAGTTCTTTTTAATAAACTTGATTGTGAAGGTGTGAAGCCAGTATGGTGTGGTAGGTAGTACCTAGCTGGTAGGTAAAAAAAATGTTGGTGGGTAAAAAACGCTGCAAATCATTGCTCAAAGGCTTCTTCACTCTTCAGATCACTGATCAGTTGAGTGAGCTCCGAAGCCATTTTCAATCCTATTGAATGGAAGTGCTCTTCCAGGCGTCTCCAGCATTCGAGGAGATCTTCTTCACTCTTCAGATCACTGATCAGTTGAGTGAGCTCCGAAGCCATTTTCAATCCTATTGAATGGAAGTGCTCTTCCAGGCGTCTCCAGCATTCGAGGAGATCTTCTTTACTCCTCAGATCACTGATCAGCTGAGTGAGCTCCGAAGCCATTTTCAATCCTATTGAATGGAAGTGCTCTTCCAGGCGTCTCCAGCATTCGAGATGTTCTTCACTCTTCAGATCACTGATTAGCTGAGTGAGCTCCGAAGCCATTTTCAATCCTATTGAATGGAAGTGCTCTTCCAGGCGTCTCCAGCATTCGAGGAAATCTTCTTCACTCCTCAGATCACTGATCAGCTGAGTGAGCTTCAAAGCCATTTTCAATCCTATTGAATGGAAGTGCTCTTCCAGGCGTCTCCAGCATTCGAGGAGATCTTCTTCACTCCTCAGATCACTGATCAGCTGAGTGAGCTCCGAAGCCATTTTCAATCCTATTGAATGGAAGTGCTCTTCCAGGCGTCTCCAGCATTCGAGGAGATCTTCTTCACTCCTCAGATCACTGATCAGCTGAGTGAGCTCCGAAGCCATTTTCAATCCTATTGAATGGAAGTGCTCTTCCAGGCGTCTTCAGCATTCGAGGAGATCTTCTTCACTCCTCAGATCACTGATCAGCTGAGTGAGCTCCGAAGCCATTTTCAATCCTATTGAATGGAAGTGCTCTTCCAGGCGTCTCCAGCATTCGAGGAGATCTTCTTCACTCCTCAGATCACTGATCAGCTGAGTGAGCTCCGAAGCCATTTTCAATCCTATTGAATGGAAGTGCTCTTCCAGGCGTCTCCAGCATTCGAGGAGATCTTCTTCACACCTCAGATCACTGTTCAGCTGAGTGAGCTCCGAAGCCATTTTCAATCCTATTGAACGCAGGAAGCTGAAATTTGAGAGGGAAGGTCAAGGGAGAATACAGATGGTGGTAGGTGCTATTGATGGAGAACCAGTGATCTATACAGGAGGGTGATCTATACAGAAAATAATAAACCTTTGAGCAATGATTTGCAGCGTTTTACATAAATACAAATTTGTTCACTTGTCCAGTGTGTAGCTACTGATAACGATAACAAAACTCTGAAAATGGAACTAATAAGTAATATTAAAAACAATAAACAAAAATGTTGGACTGATTGTTTCTTACACATTACCTATTCTTAGCATATTTTTTCCTAGATTAGGTAAATAGATTTAACGAAACTACGAATTTAATTATTTTTTATTGTCACTCTACTCATGTAAGATCGAGTGATTACGATTCAGGGATTGAGTGACCTAGTAGGTCTTTGAATTACCTAAAAAGAGAAACTCTCTGTCATAAGGTACCAAAATTACCGAGGGCCTTGAGGGAAGGAACGTGAAAGTTGAGAAAAGTTCTCATGGGCAACTATGTTACCGACCACTTTCCACATACCTAGAGAAAACGAACGATAAAATAAAACATTCAAACACCAATACGTAATGCGATTGTCAACAACAATCATGTTACACGAACCTGCTGATCCCTGGAAACGCTTGCGATAGCGGAGACATCTACACAGAAATCACGCCCGTTCCCTTTCTTTTCGCTGTCATCCGCCGTCTCGGACTCTTCGTGTTCTTCAGGCTTTTCCATGTTCACCAAACACTGAATTTGAGCGTGAAATCCAATTTTGGATGACAATTTATCGTAAAAGTCAGAAGCGTGAGAACAAGACCAATCCTTCTTCTTCTTCCCTCCATCTGTCGGCCGTAACCTTCTTGCGTGGTCACATGAGATTTTGGTTATAGTACGGGTTTTCCTCAAGTCTTATTTTTTTGGTCAAATGGATTTTGAGCCAATAGGATCGGATCAATGGGAATAATTAAATTATTTTAATGGAAGATTTTAAGGTAGAGAGGGAAAAAGGGAAGTCCCCCTATAGAACGACCACCAGTTCAGTCATGTGCCCTGAGGACACAGGTGGGGATACTTCGGAGTCTATCCAGACTTTGGAGTACACTATCAGCCACTGCAGCCATGGCCATGATGTTATAGGGTGTCACTCGTATTTGCTCTGACTGTTTGCTGCAAATCATCTCTATCATACTTTCTTATATTAGCCCCCTTAGTCTGCTCCATGTACAAGCTGTCATTCACATGTGAGCCCCGCTCACGAATGACACCAGAGTGACGGGGCTGGGGCAAGCCAATAACCCCCTTCCTGAACCCCAAGATGCCGCCCCCACAGAGCCACCTGCGGCGAAGGACTGTGGAGGGGTAATCCGGGCCAGCTCTACGGGGGCGTGGTCCGCCCCCCTACGATGAGGACGCCGAACACCATCTGAGACGTCCGAGCCCTGAGTCAACCACGAAACCAAAGAAAGACACCAGCTGCTTGTGTCCACAGCAGCAGCAAGGGGCTTCGAACAGAGCCGGATGGCAGCCTGAGGGCTGCAGGAGGCCGTGGATCACGTGACTGAGAGGAGGGGGAAACGTTCTAGACCGGGCAGGCCACGTCGGCCATCACACCGTCCTGAGAGCTCGAACAAGTAGGTCCCGGCCGAACGTTCTTCCCCCAAAAGCGCGACGACTAAGCTCCGGCTGAAAGTCACCCCATCTCTTGTCTTTAAACAGTCAGTGGTAGTAAATTCCCTGGACTCTTCGAGACATCATACCTTCAAATCATCAGCATCAAGACCGTCGAGGTTACCTTCGGGCCCAACACGTGAGTGCACAGACAAATTTAACCTAATATATTTTGGCCAAAATAATTAGGCAGGTGATAAAGAGACAGTGTAGAAATTAGTAATTCGATTGAAATTTGGTACAGTAAAGCTTTGTAAAACGGAAAACGAGAAAGGATTCAGATTGTAAAATTGATAAGACACGAAACACGGTAGAGACACGGCTTGGAAACTGTAAAGAGAAAGGACACTGAAGGTATTGCTTGTAAGAAAGATAATTGTTTAAACCATTTCATTTTATTGTAAAATTGTCCATTTAATTGCTTGTAATCTCAGAAACTGCGCCCTTCAGGCCTGTATAACTTTGTAGAGTCAACCCACAACATTTCATCTTGTATAATAAATTTATTACCTGGTATTTTACTCCAATTCTGTGGTTATCTTTGAGTTCACCCTGCATCAGATCAGTATCAGCAACTAGGGGTAAAATAACTAAGACAAATTTCGTCATTTCTTTATTGCGTTACAGACCCATCAGGTCGTGTCCTTAGGACACAATTTCAGAGAAGAACACAACCTCGTGGTCAACTGGGTTTCTTGTGTCTCAATTCGAAGACACAAGGGACACAGAGGACACGCAGGACACGCCCTTCTGGCACGGGACACGCTTGGAGGTCCGAGGTAAAATCAAACACCCTTCAGGTTTCAAAGCATCATTTATTATTATTTTTATCAACCCAGGAGTCAACACCTTCGAAGAGCTACCATACTTCACAGGTAATTACCCTATATTATCCTAAAATTAACGTAGATTTAAGTTGTTTCGGTCTTTTTCGACTCCCCTTGTAATCTATAGAATTTGGGTATCTAACTTTGGAGTTAGGGTTATGAGAAATTATCAATCTAATGATTTGGGATTTATGAATTTAAAAGGGTTTATGATTTTGATTCTTAAAACTTGAATTATCTTACCCCAGTAAACATATATATTTGTACAACAAGGGATTAGGTGATTCTGCTTACCTGAGTCTACGACTGCTTCGAGATCTCCGAAGGTGAAAATGGCTTTACTATTATGGTAGTGCGTGATGACCAAAGCAAAAAGGCGAAAGGTTTACTTGAAAACTTTGTGATACTAAATTAAATACTGACTTCAAAATGAAGAGTTACTTTATGAACTGATCCTAATCCTTGAAAAGCTGGTACAAAAATCCCAACTAAATGAGGCTAGGAAATTCTAGGTAGAAAGGTATCTTGAACTAGAGCCCAGAGGATAAAAGATTCTACCTGAGAAGTTCCTAGGGTTGGCTGCCACCACCTGGGTCGAGTATTGACCTCAGGAAAACCCAAATTATTTAAGTGCAAAATACCTGAGTCCAACGGAATTGGAAAGGGTCAAAACTCTGAAATAAGTACTGCAAAGGTTAAAAACACGTAGGGTTTTTATTCAGAAAATTATAAGTTGATTACCGTGAAGCGGATTTACGAGGGTTCTGATGGAACCGTCGACAAGAATAATCAGTAATATATTTGAAAAGATACTTGAAAATATATCAATATGACTGAAAGTATACTTGATAACGATCAATGAAATCACACTTGGCTTTAAGAAATTATGCACGAAATTCGCAATAAGTATGCTTCTAAAATAAATGTACTTTGTTGTTACTTGCAATATTATGCTTATAAGAAAATAATATTTATGTAGGAACTTGATTCTACTTATACAAAATATGACTTAGTCTTCTGACTTTACTACTGAAAATACAATTGTTCTTCACAACAAAAACTTCTTAGGTTACGGTTTCTTTTACAACTGAAATATCTTTACAATTTGCGTTTCTCTCTTTACTTTCCTATTTCTTTTACAGGACGTTAAATTATGAGGGGGAGGTTTTGCCAGATTTTGAGTAATTTGTAAGCGCTTACAGAAATTATGAGGGAATGTTGCTCACCCTTGGCCTAGCTTGGATCAGTGTAGATCTCCGTGGCGGTATGTTGCTTCAGGGCCTCTTCTTCCTGCAGTGCTGAAGGGGGATGCCTGGGACCGGGGCAAACTTGCCTCGTTCCGGGGTTCGAACGGCGTACCAGTTCGGGTCGGCGAAAATGGAGAGTTGGCGGCAACGTCTTGAGTCCGGGCCTTAGCTTGCGGATGTCTCAAGAACGAAGACTGGCGGGATTCTTGGAACGGCTATTTGGAAATGTCCCGTGGGTTGCACTTCACTACGGATTCTCAGTTCGTTCCGCGACACTACGTTAGAGGGGATTGAGTACTGGAGCTGGGTTCGACAACTTGCGAGACGCGTGACTTCAGACTGAAAGGTCGAGGGAGGGGGCAGGCCCCTATATCCCCTCGGCCATCTTGCGGCTGGTTGCTGGAAGGGCCGCGATGGTGGTGCACTCGCGTGTCCTCATCGGTGGTGGCGGACAGCTGTTGGCGGTTGCTGTATGGAAGGCGCATGGAAGAAGTTTGTGTGAAGATTTAGATTTTCGGCTTATTACACCCCCTCCTTCTCTCTCGGCCGATGCCCTCATCGGCTACTTATCAGCTCTGGTAACCGAAGGGATTGGCAGTTTGGTGTCTGGGGTGATGGTCAGCAGTGCTACCTCGTAGCGCCAGCGTCTGCAGCCTGGGCACTTTGGTGGTCTGGATTCCTCGTGTTCCTTGCGGAGACACGGCTGTGGGTACGAGGGATGGTCGACGGCGTATTTCTGGCAGGAGGCGACTAGACGATTCCAGAAGCTTTTACAGCTTGAGCACCGGAATTTGAGGAACTCCTTCGGAATGCGATCACAGACGGGGCAGGGTGCAGCTCCTGAGGTTGTTGGCTCCGCTGGCTCCTCTTTGCGTGCTGGGGTAACAGGAGAGAATGTTGGTGAAGGTTCCTCCTCTACGAGCCGTTTTGCTGCCGGTTTCTTTGTGTCGCCCTTCGTCTTCTCGTCGTCGTCAGAATCAGACGAGGAGGATGATGAGGAAGAGGACTGACGAGCTCGGCGTTTCGGAGTGGAAGTTTCTCCAGTTGCGGACTCCCAAGCGTTCTCCAGGGAAGCAGTGGATTGGTTGAGCTCGTTGCTGCTCTGGATGGCCATGACGCGTTGCTGTAGTCCACGCAATTCGCATCGCAGTTCCTCCACGGGGTTGGGCGTCCCAGCTGGGGCGAGATTTGCTGCGCTGGAGCGAACTGCTTTGCTCATGTTGTGCGACAGGTTTGCGATGCAGGTCATGATCTCCTTACGTTGCTCCGGCATCTCCCCGAATTTGACCAGCCACGTATGTAGCTGTGCAATGCAGGTTACCGTGCGTTCTACCCATTCGTCGCTTCCTACCTCAATATCGGGTACTGGCTCTAGTCGGGGTTTCGGAAACGCCATCGTCCTGAAACAAAAGAACCAGCCGTCTTACTGACTACTCCGACCTCGCATGCTCTCACTCCACAACTCCGCCTAACCGTGCGCGTTCGCGACATCGTTAGCAACCTCCTAGATGTTCAGGGCTCAACAGTTCTCGACCCCCCTCCTACGGTAGGTATTGGATGGATCAAGTGCCTTGGCTTCCCCTAGACGTCCGGATTCAGGTTTTGAGGTAAGTGAAAGAAGAATGCTAAGTCGTTATGTGATATCTTTTGATTTTGACATATGACATTGTAAAACTATAAATAACTGAATGATGACCCTTTTGTGCTTTGTTTTTTTTTTTTTTTTTTTTTTTTTTTTTTTTTTTTTTTATTACAGGTATAATAATTTCTTTAATTTTTACAGGTTATCCAGCCTCCTCTTCGGGACCAATGTCGACGACGGAGACTCTGCCGGTATGTAGCCTTTTGTAGTCGACGATCTTTCGAGGTCGAAGGTTGTATGGTGTTATTCCGGCAGTGGTGGTCGTGGGCAATGTATTTCCCGTTGTAGGGTGTTCCTGTGGTGGTGTACCGTCCTGCAGCAGGCGTTCGACGTCCGGAATCACACAGGTGGTTTCGACGAGCTCCGGCTCGTTGTCGTCGTCGGACTCCAACCAGGGATCCAGGCTGGGTTGAGAGGGTCCGGGCGACGAAGCTGGTGCGGGGGCCTCGCGCGAGTGCGGCTCCTCCCGGGTTATGGCTTCGTCCGGTATTCTCTCAACGAAGGCCGGTTTCAGACGGCTGAGGTGATACTTGGTTGTTTTCCCCGTGGCATCTTCAACCTCGTAGTTCACGTCGGTGAGCCGTCGGACGATTTTGAGGGGCCCTAACCATGGACTCCAAAACTTTCGGGCGACGTCTGTCGGGGAGACCATCTGGCGGGCGTATACTGGCTGGCCTACCTCGAACTCTCTCATGTGGCGTCTGTTGTTGATCGCCTTTTCTCTGGCGTGCCAAGCTCGCCTTATCTGGCTCTCCGCAATTTTCCGGATTTGTTGGAAACAGGGCTCGGATGGTTTGTGCGTGGTGTCGTTGGTGGTGACTAGCTCGCTGGTGTTTGGGAGCCGTACTTCCCGACCATAAGTTAGCTGGTATGGTGAATAACCAGTGCTATGGTGGGGCAGATTTCGGTAAGCTGCCAGGGCGAAAGGCAGGGCTGCTTCCCATCCTCGCACCTTATCCTGGAGCTTAGCAACGATGTTTGCCAGCGTACGATGGAATCGTTCGCAAACACCATTGCTCTGCGGATGGTATGATGATGTCTGGATGTGGCGGATGTTCCAGTTGTCACAAAGCTCCTTGATCACGCTGGAGATGAATGCGGCTCCCCTGTCCGATACGAGCACTTCTGGCGCTCCATGTGTCGGGAGATATCTCGTGGTCAGCAGTCTGGCCGTGGTTTCTGCTGTGCAGTTTGGTGTGACATAAACTTCAGCGTACTTGGAGAAATGGTCGACCACCGTCAGCAGGTACTTGGTAGTCTGAGCTCCTTTCAGAGGACCGACGTAGTCAATACCGACTATTTGTCCTACCCGGGTAGGAAGTTCGGGACGTTGTATCGGCGGAGTGAGGTTGCTTGGGGTGTTACGTCTTTGACATTGCGGACAGCTTTGTACAAAGTTCTTGACGTCCCTAGCCATCTTTCGCCAGTATCCATAACGTCGCGCGATACTTTCCGTCACATCGATGCCCGGGTGACCTGCCCAAAGTTGTTCATGGCAATTCGTCAGGAACCATCGCCTCAAAGTCTGCGGTATTAGGGGCACCAATTCTTCGCGTCCGTTAACATCGGTGGCGAATTTCCAGAATTCCCCTTCTTTTCGTATTCGTGGGTTGGTGTTGGTGTTCTCCAGAGCTCGAATCCATGGATCCAGCGCCTGCGCTGCCAGAAGCAATTCTCGCGGCATGCTTAAGCTGGTGATGGCTCCAATCGGGATCCTGCTCAGTCCATCAACATGACTCATTTTTGAACCTGGTCTGTATCTAGCCTCGTACTCGTACTCGGTGAGTCGGAGAATCCATCTTCCAATGCGGGAGGTGGGGTCTCGGATGTTCATGGCGGCGGTGAGTGCGGCGTGGTCGGTTTGAAGTATAAATCGGCGGCCCAGGAGAAATTCCTGAAAGTGGCGTACCGCCCAGACCACAGCAAGCAACTCACGCTCGGTGGTTGAGTATCGAGTTTCAGCATCATTTAATACCCGGCTTGCATATGCTACTGGATGACTTTCTCCGCCCTTTTCTTGGGACAAAACAGCACCGACGGCTTTTCCAGAGGCGTCAGTGGACAGTACGAAGGGTAGATCGAAATCCGGATATGCGAGTACCGGTTTGGTCATCAGTGCATTCTTCAAAGTTTCAAAGGCGGACTGCTGCGCTTCGGTCCAGATGAACGGCGCGTTCTTCCTCAAGAGCTGGTTCAGCGGGACTACAATTTCAGAGAAGTTCTCGATGAAACGTCGGTAGAATCCGGCTAGACCGAGAAAAGAACGGACGTCGCGGGCAGTGGCCGGCACTGGATGATCACGAATTGTACTTATCTTCTCGGGGTCCATTTCGACTCCTTCAGCCGTCACCACGTGTCCGAGGAAACTGACACGATCCTTTAAAAACTCGCATTTTCGCAGATTCAATTTGAACCCCGTTTCTTCAAAGCGTTTCAACACTGTCTGCAACAACTCCAAGTGAGAGTCCACGTCTTCAGTGAAGAGAATGACATCGTCCAAATAGATCAGACATCCATTTCCGATGACTCCGTCCAGGACGTCATTCATGGCCGCTTGGAAGGTTGCTGGCGCGTTCTTTAACCCAAACGGCATGCGCGTGTATTCGAAGTGTCGATTCAAAGCAGTGAAGGCGGTCTTTTCCTGCGACTCGGCGGCGACGGGTATCTGGTGGTAACCCATTGTCAAGTCAAGGGTTGTGAACCACTTACTGTTTCCCATCAAGGAAAGGGTCTCCAGCAGTCTTGGTAAGGGGTATTTGTTTCCCTTCGTGATTGAATTCAATTCTCTATAGTCGGTACAGAATCTCCAACGTTGGGGTTCTCCAGGAGGGGTCTTTTTCTTAGCCACAACGATTGGCGCGTTCCACGGGCTTCGTGATGGCTTGATGACTCCCTCTGCCAGCATGTCGTGAACTTGTTCTTTGACGAATCCTCTCAGAGCATGGGGTACCGGGTAGGGTTTTCGGCAGGTTGGTCCAGCCTCTCCCGTTTCGATCTCATGAGACACAGCCATAGTGCAGCCTTCCCTTCCAGGTTTATCAAAAAGGTGGATATTTCGCAGGAGACAATTTTCGACTCTTCTTTGGTCGTTACTGACCAGATGACTTAGTTGCTGACGGATGTGCGTTAACGTATCTTCATGTGAGGGCTGATCGTCCCAAACCTCCGTGGGGAGTTCTTCCAAATTCTGCATACTCTCGGGTACCACCGCTCCCACCGCCGTGGCTTTCACGGGGGTTGGTCGGAACTTCTTGGGTGTGGGTTCACGTGGATCGAACAGCTGGGGATCTGGATTAGTTGAAGGTCGTCTTTTTGCGGATGGACTCGCATGGTATGAAGATCGGGAAGGTTCAACCTTCTTGGTCTTTATCTTCAGGTGACGTAGATGCTTCAGCATCTTGGAGCTTTCCCAAACGGCGCCAAGAACCAGTTGTCCGCCGGTCTCGCTATTCATCATTGTGACAAGTCCTGTGTCCGTACGTATCTCGATGGGAAATTTTCCTAATAAGTCTAGGCCCATCAGGTCCAGGTGTGAATCTGGCCTTTCGAAAACGTAGAACCGATGCGAGGTTCGCTTGTCGCCAAGGCGCACGGGCAGTTCCTGCGTTCCCATCAGGGGTAGTCTCTGACCATCTGCTCCCCAAAGTTCAGTGGATGTGGGTTTAACTGGAACTCCCGGTACAGGGTGTGATAAAGCGGAGACGGCGGCGCCGGTATCCAGGATGACATCGCGGTTGTATTTGCCTAATCCAATTTTCATCCGGATCATCGGGCGTGTGGTACAGTTTACAGTGGCTTGGAAGGCTACTATCTCATCCCCGCGAATTTCTTCTTCCGGAATGTCTTCGGGCGGTAGTGTTACTACGGCGGCTGTGGGACTGGTGACACTTCCTCGAGGTCGCGACACTGGCATCATTTTCTTCTTTCGCAGGCACTCGTTCTCCAGATGTTCTCGAGCTCCGCAAAAATCACAGAAAATCGCACTCTGTATGCCGTGCGGGCAGTCTACAGGGAAATGACTATAGTCTCCACAGTACAGACACGGGTATCGGGGGCTCGGTGAGGGTTGCTTCCAGCCGGGTCTACTTTGTCCGGTATGAGGCGGCGTCGTCATCTGGCTCCTACTTGGTCCCTGCGGTGTTGTTTTCTGAGGGCACTTTCCGGCGAAATGTCCGGCTTCTCCGCACGTATAGCATTTGAGGGAATCTTTGTTAAGAACTCCGGCTATATCCCATTTGAAGTCGGCAGCCTTTTCGCTTTGGTGGTCGTCGTCGAGGTCTTCCGCCCGCCTGACTGCTTCTTCCAGTGTGTCGGGTAGGTTACTCCGGAGGAAAGGACTAATTTCCTTATTTATTCCTCGTACGAAAGCTCGAAGGGTTTTCGTCTTCACCCACTCTCGTTGTTGTGCTGCGGTAAGGTTAACCTCGTTGCGGACTGCGGTCTTCGCGGTTGCGATGAGCTTCTCGGCGAATCGTCGTATGCTTTCCTCAGGTTGTCGTTTCGTGGTCCATAGGCGTATCATGGCTTTTTCAGGGTCTTCACTCTCGTACCACTGTAGAATAGCGTCGCGGAGGTTGGTATACGGTTGGGCTCCTAACTCTTCTTGAAGGAATCGCTTAGCCCCTCCACGGAGTCGGGTACGAAGAAATCTGAGTTTCTGCTCCTGATCCAAATCATGGGTGGCTTGGTCTACCTCGGCGAAAAATGAGGCTGCTGAGATGGAATCGGAGTCGTCCGGATTCCAAGGTTCTATTTCTAGAAACAAGGATCGTGGCAGGTCTCGTGGTTGTTGGTTTTGACCTTGAGCTGGGGTTTGTGCGGTTCGGAAGAATTCTCCCATCCTGTTCATAGCCTCCGTCATGGCATCGGCCAATTCTGCAGTTAGTTTGTTGTCTCCCGAAGTCATGATGTCGTTGTTTGAATTCGTCACAGTTAAAGAGTATACAAGAAAAGCCCGGCAATATTAGAAAATAATTCACTTCACTTGCCCGCAACGCTGAATCGGTAGTCGAGGGGGTTCGGCGAATTTGATCCAATCCTTTTTACCCAAAAAAAAACTTTTCCTGAATAATGTCAAAATGTAGGGTAATCGACGAATTTTACTATTAACTTTTCTAATGAAATTTACTATGCAAGAAAAAAAATGTGGTTAATTGCTCAAAATTTTATTTAAATTTACTTAAATGTGTAGGTTCGAACCGTGACTGGGTCGACCTACGTACCACTGGAATACTGAATTTAGTTCGAACCGTGAAGCGGTTCGTTCCCTATACTAATTTACAAAACTGCTGGTTCGGATCGTGAATCGGTATGAAATTCGATTCGGTACGAACGAAGACTTGGTTCGAACCGTGAAGCGGTTCGTTCTACGATTGGTCTGGTATGGGTCTGGTCCGCGTACTGACTCGGTTCGAACTAGGATCGAACTGGTTCAGACGAGGTATGGTTATGGTTCGAAATTGGGTCGGACTGAGTTCTGGTCCGAACAAGGTACTAGGGTTCTCGAACACGTGGTGGTTCGAACGGTTTTATTTGTACGAAACGGAATAGGCGGATTGTGGAGTGGTAATAGTTGACAATATGCAAAATAAAAAGTACGAATTGCGTACTGAATTGAACTCTCTGCGCTCCTCTCACTCTCCGGCTGAATCTTTTGTCTGTACAATTTGTGCGTGTACTAAAAGTGTGATAATGCGTTAATATAAAGAAAATAAAATATCAAAATATATGCAAAATTACTGATGATTCTTATTTTAATATTCCAAATTTCAGTGGTTCAACCACCTCTCAATTCCAGGACCGGTATTTGCTTTTGTTTGTGGGTTCTGAAAATCGTAACTTTCGTTGATCCTACCGCTGGTCACCAAATGTAATCTATAGAATTTGGGTATCTAACTTTGGAGTTAGGGTTATGAGAAATTATCAATCTAATGATTTGGGATTTATGAATTTAAAGGGGTTTATGATTTTGATTCTTAAAACTTGAATTATCTTACCCCAGTAAACATATATATTTGTACAACAAGGGATTAGGTGATTCTGCTTACCTGAGTCTACGACTGTTTCGAGATCTCCGAAGGTAAAAATGGCTTTACTAATATGGTAGTGCGTGATGACCAAAGCAAAAAGGCGAAAGGTTTACTTGAAAACTTTGTGATACTAAATTAAATACTGACTTCAAAATGAAGAGTTACTTTATGAACTGATCCTAATCCTTGAAAAGCTGGTACAAAAATCCCAACTAAATGAGGCTAGGAAATTCTAGGTAGAAAGGTATCTTGAACTAGAGCCCAGAGGATAAAAGATTCTACCTGAGAAGTTCCTAGGGTTGGCTGCCACCACCTGGGTCGAGTATTGACCTCAGGAAAACCCAAATTATTTAAGTGCAAAATACCTGAGTCCAACGGAATTGGAAAGGGTCAAAACTCTGAAATAAGTACTGCAAAGGTTAAAAACACGTAGGGTTTTTATTCAGAAAATTATAAGTTGATTACCGTGAAGCGGATTTACGAGGGTTCTGATGGAACCGTCGACAAGAATAATCAGTAATATATTTGAAAAGATACTTGAAAATATATCAATATGACTGAAAGTATACTTGATAACGATCAATGAAATCACACTTGGCTTTAAGAAATTATGCACGAAATTCGCAATAAGTATGCTTCTAAAATAAATGTACTTTGTTGTTACTTGCAATATTATGCTTATAAGAAAATAATATTTATGTAGGAACTTGATTCTACTTATACAAAATATGACTTAGTCTTCTGACTTTACTACTGAAAATACAATTGTTCTTCACAACAAAAACTTCTTAGGTTACGGTTTCTTTTACAACTGAAATATCTTTACAATTTGCGTTTCTCTCTTTACTTTCCTATTTCTTTTACAGGACGTTAAATTATGAGGGGGAGGTTTTGCCAGATTTTGAGTAATTTGTAAGCGCTTACAGAAATTATGAGGGAATGTTGCTCACCCTTGGCCTAGCTTGGATCAGTGTAGATCTCCGTGGCGGTATGTTGCTTCAGGGCCTCTTCTTCCTGCAGTGCTGAAGGGGGATGCCTGGGACCGGGGCAAACTTGCCTCGTTCCGGGGTTCGAACGGCGTACCAGTTCGGGTCGGCGAAAATGGAGAGTTGGCGGCAACGTCTTGAGTCCGGGCCTTAGCTTGCGGATGTCTCAAGAACGAAGACTGGCGGGATTCTTGGAACGGCTATTTGGAAATGTCCCGTGGGTTGCACTTCACTACGGATTCTCAGTTCGTTCCGCGACACTACGTTAGAGGGGATTGAGTACTGGAGCTGGGTTCGAAACTTGCGAGACGCGTGACTTCAGACTGAAAGGTCGAGGGAGGGGGCAGGCCCCTATATCCCCTCGGCCATCTTGCGGCTGGTTGCTGGAAGGGCCGCGATGGTGGCGCACTCGCGTGTCCTCATCGGTGGTGGCGGACAGCTGTTGGCGGTTGCTGTATGGAAGGCGCATGGAAGAAGTTTGTGTGAAGATTTAGATTTTCGGCTTATTACACCCTCATTTCACAGTCAAACACAGGGTAGATTCCCTTCAGGAATCTACTTAGTTGCTGCTTGGGCTAGGTAACTAACTTCATTTCTCACTTTACCTGGACAAGCGGGCTTACAAATTGGTGGCAGTGTTGGAATTTGCCTTCTACCACTGGTACCCGGTTTGTTAAGTCAAGCACCGCGGGCTTACAAATTGGTGGCAGCAAGTGGGATTGATCGCGAGTTAGCCTTGCGACGAACTCACACAAATAAAATATTATTCGTGAGCCACGTGTTTACTGTGAAATTAAATTCAACCGAACAACAATTAAATTTCCAAAAGCTGATCAGGTGAACTAATAGGTAGGATGTGCATCCGACTATTGTAAATCTGGGAAAAGCTTCGAGAAATTTCTATATTTTTGTTTATATTTCATTTTATTGCATTTTTGACGAAACGTGGGCATTTTTCCCGTTTCATATATTTTCTTGTTTAAATAAAAATGTTTACACACAAAGACATGACGAAAACACCGACTAACGTCTTTTCACCAAGGACACGCAAACACGATCATACAATTCCGATCGATGACGCGGATGTCAGCGACACTGATGTCGAGGCACCACAGGCAAAACCTACGGTGGGACTAGAAGTCGTGGAAACTATGACCCAGACAATGAGAGAAATGAATCTTCTCTTACAAAGATTCACGACCACCTCTCACACAAACGAACAAAATGACTTACCGCGAGCTGTTATGGCGGAAATCGAGCCTTGGGACCCAGATGTGGTAGGCGCGTTAAGTGTCGTTTCATTTTTTGCGAATTTCGACCTTATCACAACAAATCTGACGGAACAGCAGAAATATCGGCTGTTGAGGACCAAGACACGAGGCACGGCCAAGCAGTACTTGATCGATCGCGATGACACGCTAGACGCTGATAACGTCTATACCGTTGTGAAAGCAGACATGATGACCTGGTTTCAAAGAGAAAATCCACAACAAGCCGCAGCTCAACTATGGACAATCAAACGTAATCCGTCCGAAACCTTGAGGCAGTTTGCCGACAGAGCGCGCGGTCTGGCACGTTGTGCGGTACGAGAGGAAGGAGACTGTCTCAGAAGACACGAGAGGAGCGCATGGGTGGAAAGAAAAACGCTCGACGCATTCGTTCGAGGAGTCGGAAAGAACATCAGCGTTCATCTCATATCGAACCGACCAATTAACATCAACGAAGCACTCCAGAGAGCTGAGGACCTGGAGGAGACACTTGGAGACACGGTGGAAGTGGAAGAAAGATGGGACTTAGCCGCGATTAATAATGGAAATCGCTGTTACAACTGTGGCAGTTTTGAGCATTTTGCGGCGCGGTGTCCCCGAAAGGACAAACCACCAAGGAAGTACGAGAAATACGCAGAAGAGGGACAACGAAACTACCTTCCCGAGGAACGTAGGAGGGAGGAGAAACCAACTCCTCGTTTCCCTTGCATATTCTGCGCGGACAGAACCCATTTCCCGGTGGATTGCCCAATGAGTCCACAGAAGACAATCTACTGTAATTTTTGCGGAGAGAGAGAACATCGCGAGGTGGACTGCTTCCGTAAGAAAAAACTCTTACCTGTGTCACAACCAACCCAGGAACCGACGCACGTAATGGAGGTCGCGCGGTACAAACAACCCCCTGTAGAACCACACATCCCTGCTGTCGAGGCACCCTTGTCAAGAACGATGCGCATTACTGTTAAATTAGGGATGGAAGAGCGCGAAATGGTAGTAGACACCGGAGCAGCCCTTTCAGTTTTGGCTCGACCAGTATCCGGAATACCATTACACCCGACTGATGCCGTAGCATGGGGAGCAGATGGATCGGCTTTGTGTTTCGCAGGTCAACAGAATATCCGAGCACAAATTGACGGACATACTTTCGACCACACGTTCCTTGTTTTCGCCAGAAGAAGTGCTACGCTAGATCTTCTAGGGCTGGATGTCCTACGTAAAATACCGATAACTCTCATGACAGGACCAACCATGGGATTCCAACTTCCGAAAGGTGACAGGACACACGCGAACTCTTCGGAGGCGCGGAAACGACATCACCATGGAGGCATGGTGTTGAGGGCCCAGGGGAGGGAGTTGAGCGAGCCTGATGACGATGACCATGAATATGGCACGGGTCCCCTCCTCCCTAGCACCCCTGTGTTATCAACAGCCAGCTTCCCAGCACGTATGTTGGTAAGGAGTATCGAGGACACGCCCAGAAACGTTGTGCCAAAAACACAAGAAGAGGAACACCACGAGGTGAGAGACACGCCCCTTCCAGAACGCCCCCTACTACACCTAAAGGAACATCAAATGGAGTGACGGGGCTGGGGCAAGCCAATAACCCCCCTTCCTGAACCCCAAGATGCCGCCCCCACAGAGCCACCTGCGGCGAAGGACTGTGGAGGGGTAATCCGGGCCAGCTCTACGGGGGCGTGGTCCGCCCCCCTACGATGAGGACGCCGAACACCATCTGAGGCGTCCGAGCCCTGAGTCAACCACGAAACCAAAGAAAGACACCAGCTGCTTGTGTCCACAGCAGCAGCAAGGGGCTTCGAACAGAGCCGGATGGCAGCCTGAGGGCTGCAGGAGGCCGTGGATCACGTGACTGAGAGGAGGGGGAAACGTTCTAGACCGGGCAGGCCACGTCGGCCATCACACCGTCCTGAGAGCTCGAACAAGTAGGTCCCGGCCGAACGTTCTTCCCCCAAAAGCGCGACGACTAAGCTCCGGCTGAAAGTCACCCCATCTCTTGTCTTTAAACAGTCAGTGGTAGTAAATTCCCTGGACTCTTCGAGACATCATCCCTTCAAATCATCAGCATCAAGACCGTCGAGGTTACCTTCGGGTAAACACCCTTCAGGTTTCAAAGCATCATTTATTATTATTTTTATCAACCCAGGAGTCAACACCTTCGAAGAGCTACCATACTTCACAGGTAATTACCCTATATTATCCTAAAATTAACGTAGATTTAAGTTGTTTCGGTCTTTTTCGACTCCCCTCATTTCACAGTCAAACACAGGGTAGATTCCCTTCAGGAATCTACTTAGTTGCTGCTTGGGCTAGGTAACTAACTTCATTTCTCACTTTACCTGGACAAGCGGGCTTACAAATTGGTGGCAGTGTTGGAATTTGCCTTCTACCACTGGTACCCGGTTTGTTAAGTCAAGCACCGCGGGCTTACACACATCTTGTACATCCAGGATAATACACGACCAGTCAGGCTGAATGCCAATGATGTTTTGCTTTATGTCATCCAAGCTGCTAGATGACCAACTATCTGCTTGGGGACGGCATCATGAAGTGGAATGAGGGCTTGGACACTGCTGCACTAGATGGTGCAGATGTTCATTACCACTCTGACAGGCATGGTAGTGGGTAACCATTACCTATCCAGTGATTACCCACTAACACCTTTAACTGGCTTTTAAGGACTCCTTCTTTGCCACTATGGCTGACTGAGGCACTATTGTGGTGACTGACTACTTGTGGTGTTTCGCAGTTTTTTTTGCATCTACATAATCATGGGTCTGTTCGGAGAGGCAGTCTGGAACCAACCCGGAACTGAAAAGGGGAGGAGATAGAGGCAAATGGGCTCCTCCAAACTCCTCCAAGCCCCTCCGAACCGTTCAGGACTGCCTCTCCAAACAGATCACATGTATTTGACACCACATGACTGCGCCCATTCTATAAAGATTTTTTCGCGCTATTGGTGTTGATTTGGACATAATAGAAGTTGTTATGATTAATATTGATTTCCTCGCCTCCTGTGTGATTGCAGTTTTCTTTTTGATTCCCGTAATTTCAGCCCTGGTGGGAGACAGCTACTCTTGAAAGGAAAGTTAATAAGGCAAATATACAGGTTTAAATTTTCATTAAATTGTGTTAAAGTAGGACTTTTTGGCGCCTAAGTTCATTTTGTCCTGGTTCAGAGAGTAGTCAGGGATGCGAGTATATCTTCGCTATTAGCTTTCAAGTGTAATATTAGCCTCGTTGCAGTGCGTGTTACCCATTGTTCTGTACTCCACAGGGGACAGAGGTGTGGCTACAGTAACTGTAGTTGGAGCACAACAACTGTTGTTGGGGCATTGTTGTTGGCGGTGGACTTTAGACTGACCTCTGCAGGGAGCGTGGGTTCAAGACCTATCGCCGGCAGCGTGTTTTTTGGCGACCAGCGCTCTCATCGCCCCCGTCACCCCAAACCAGGTTAGTGAGGCAATGGAAGCCATGAGCGAAATCATCAGAACCAATTCTGATCTTCCCTTTGCAAGACAGCTGATGACGTCTACGACGCCAGGAATGGCAGTTGTTTACTTTACTACTCAACAGGAGACAAGCCAGTGAGGGCGTGGAGAGACACAACCGGAGATGTCTAACTGCGCCTGGAATTTGGCGCAAGGCCTGGTTTTGAAGTTTCTGTATAACCTGAACCTTCACATTTTTCTTTGTTGAAAGGCATATCGATTAGCAAAAATTACTGTACACGATAAAATTGAACCCGAAAGACCAATGTATTCAATTTTGTTGACACAAAGTGAGTCCATCACAAAGATAGAACTTTAAAAATATTCAAACATTTTTCGGCAAGTGAGTCCAAGGCTAAAGCATAGTTCCATGCTAAAAGGTTGACAATATAAATAATATAGTTTTTTATGACAAAAAGAAACTTTATTTTGAACAGAAATCATTATTCATTTATTATAATTAAGTGTTATAAATAAGTTAGGGAAAATAATAACAACGCTGACATACTAAGTGACGTATTTACAGTCTAAAATACTATTGATATCTAACGAGAGTAAATAAGTAGGTAAACCAGATTTCAACCGGGAGGTGGTAATAATGCAACTGAGTATTTACCTACCATGATAATATTGAATAAGCTGTTGAACGTTACAAGATGGTACATAATACATCTAAAATAAATTGCCAAATTATCTAAGGAAGTTGGTGTAAAAAATTAATTTTCGGTACAACATGATGTAAACCCGATTTATATGCAGTTTTACCTCTAAACCCCACAGTATTGTTTTAGAAAAGTTATTAAATATCAGAATGTGCGGGAAAACCATAGAAATTGGCAACATGAAGTTGGGTGATCCTGATCCCCAGCGAGGTTAAAAATTACTAACAAGGTTGAAATACCACAATAGGTACTGATAACAGCAGAACTCTTAACACACTTGGAATGTCTTGTAAGATCTTAAGAATCACAAAAGATAAAAATTTCATTGAATGAATTGATGAAGGATGCAACGGCAGGGCGTACAAGTCATTTTACAATAGGAGCCCAATTGATCCCAATTTTACAATTGGAGAGGTTTTGATTGACACAAAAGGCGCCTAAAGTAAATTGGCAATTGTCCTTTACATTTAATTTACAAAACCAATTAACAGATCATTTTTTCAGCTGTTCAAAATATTATCATGATAGACAAATACGTACAGTTATTAAGTAATGAGAATCAATCGTTGACCTAACTAGTTTACATTTACGATTCACATGGACCAGATAGTGTTGACGCTGTTACCAATCCCTTGGCCGCGGAAAGACAGGTTCAGGAGGCCGAGGAGGAGGACGACCGAGAAGACGTAAACCAGGCCAAGGGAGAGTTTGGGGATCAACTTTCCGAAGATGATCGGCCGCACGTAGTCCACCACCACTGCTTCCACACCCCTGGAATTTCGAAGGTACCTTTGAGGTATTGGTTTGACGGATACAGCCGTAGGTTTATTGGTTCACATAAACAAATTCTAAACCGCTAAGCCGATTAAGAAATGCAGTTCAGGTGGATTGGATTTCCAGAATAGTACAAGTCTGACAGAGTAGATAAGCGTTGCAGCTCCCACGCGACCATGACGTAAAAGTATTAACTATTAATATTGAATCACTAAAAAAGATGAGATCCGGAGAGCTCCCTCAACTCAGCAACTGTCGAAACCTGAGATTTTCACCAGGCGGAGGCACTTGGGCAAACTCAAGTGAGAGCATTTTAAAGCACAGCTGGGCCTCTGCTGGTCAACATCAGACTGCTTGGAGCAAACGGAGCTCGGCCATGGAAATGGAAATTTTGGTAGCCAAGAGCATGTTTGGATGGTGATCCAAATTGATGCTAATGGTTGAAAGACGACTGCTCAACCATTGCTGCTGCTGATGATTTGCTTCAACAGTCTAGCGGAGCTAGCTCCTTATTCCTCCAATAGTGGATACAACTGGGGGATTGCAAAAGGAATTGCTTTTCGAGAAAGCTATCTGTGGATCATGTATGATACCAGCTACTCTAAACCTGGTGGAACTTAAGACTACATTCTCTGAATACCTTGAAAAGGCTCTGAGAGTAAGAGATGTAGAGCATTCAAGAAAATCAGATTATAACGAGTTACCTCACAGCCCCAATGCCTTGGCTGGTGAATTCGCTTCATACCTCAGCTCGGAGCTCCCATTCTCGACAAAGCGTGTATTGGCTCAGGTTTGCACGATTTTTGCAACAGAGTAAATCGCCCCAATTGGTTAGGGAGTTTTCCGTGCTCTGAGTTGAGCTAAGCAGGTTCCTGGAGAGTACTTTATATCTGCTCATTGACCATGTATGATACCAGCTACTCTAAACCTGATGGAACTTAAGACTACATTCTCTGAATACCTTGAAAAGGCTCTGAGAGATGTAGAGCATTCAAGAAAATCAGATTATAACGAGCTACCACACAACCCCAATGCCCTGGCTGGTGAATGCGTTTCATACCACAGCTCGGAGCTCCCTTTCTAGACAAAGCGTATATTGGCTCAGGTTTGCATGATTTTTGCAACCGAGTAAATCGCCAGGCAGTCCCTCAATTGGTTAGGGAGTTTTCCGTGCTCTGAGCAGAGCGAAGCAGGTTACTGATGAGTACTTGATATCTGCTCATTGACCATGTATGATACCAGCTACTCTAAACCTGGTGGAACTTAAGACTACATTCTCTGAATACCTTGAAAAGGCTCTGAGAGTAAGAGATGTAGAGCATTCAAGAAAATCAGATAATAACGAGCTACCACACAACCCCAATGCTCTGGCTGGTGAATGCGTTTCATACCACAGCTCGGAGCTCCCTTTCTCGACAAAGCGTATATTGGCTCAGGTTTGTATGATTTTTGCAACCGAGTAAATCGCCAGGCAGTCTCCCAATTTGTTAGGGAGTTTTCCGTGCTCTGAGCAGAGCGAAGCAGATTCCTGATGAGTACTTGATATCTGCTCATTGACCATGTATGATACCAGCTACTCTAAACCTGATGGAACTTAAGACTACATTCTCTGAATACCTTGAAAAGGCTCTGAGAGATGTAGAATGCATTCAAGAAAATCAGATAATAACGAGCTACCACACAACCCCAATGCCTTGGCTGGTGAATTCGCTTCATACCTCAGCTCGGAGCTCCCATTCTCGACGAAGCGTGTATTGGCTCAGGTTTGCATGATTTTTGCAACCAAGTAAATCGCCAGACAGTCCCCCAATTGGTTAGGGAGTTTTCCGTGCTCTGAGCAGAGCGAAGCAGGTTACTGATGAGTACTTGATATCTGCTCATTGACCATGTATGATACCAGCTACTCTAAACCTGATGGAACTTAAGACTACATTCTCTGAATACCTTGAAAAGGCTCTGAGAGATGTAGAGCATTCAAGAAAATCAGATTATAACGAGCTACCACACAACCCCAATGCTCTGGCTGGTGAATGCGTTTCATACCACAGCTCGGAGCTCCCTTTCTCGACAAAGCGTATATTGGCTCAGGTTTGCATGATTTTTGCAACCGAGTAAATCGCCAGGCAGTCCCCCAATTTGTTAGGGAGTTTTCCGTGCTCTGAGCAGAGCGAAGCAGATTCCTGATGAGTACTTGATATCTGCTCATTGACCATGTATGATACCAGCTACTCTAAACCTGGTGGAACTTAAGACTACATTCTCTGAATACCTTGAAAAGGCTCTGAGAGTAAGAGATGTAGAGCATTCAAGAAAATCAGATAATAACGAGCTACCACACAACCCCAATGCTCTGGCTGGTGAATGCGTTTCATACCACAGCTCGGAGCTCCCTTTCTCGACAAAGCGTGTATTGGCTCAGGTTTGCACGATTTTTGCAACAGAGTAAATCGCCAGGCAGTCCCCCAATTGGTTAGGGAGTTTTCCGTGCTCTGAGTTGAGCGAAGCAGGTTCCTGATGAGTACTTGAAATCTGCTCATTGACCATGTATGATACCAGCTACTTTAAACCTGATGGAACTTATGACTACATTCTCTGAATACCTTGAAAAGGCTCTGAGTGTAAGAGATGTAGAGCATTCAAGAAAATCAGATTATAACGAGTTACCCAATGCCCTGGCTGATGAATTCGCTTCATACCTCAGCTCGGAGCTCCCTTTCTCGACAAAGCGTGTATTGGCTCAGGTTTGCACGATTTTTGCAACCAAGTAAATCGCCAGACAGTCCCCCAATTGGTTAGGGAGTTTTCCGTGCTCTGAGTTGAGCGAAGCAGGTTCCTGATGAGTACTTGAAATCTGCTCATTGACCATGTATGATACCAGCTACTTTAAACCTGATGGAACTTATGACTACATTCTCTGAATACCTTGAAAAGGCTCTGAGTGTAAGAGATGTAGAGCATTCAAGAAAATCAGATTATAACGAGTTACCCAATGCCCTGGCTGATGAATTCGCTTCATACCTCAGCTCGGAGCTCCCATTCTCGACAAAGCGTGTATTGGCTCAGGTTTGCACGATTTTTGCAACAGAGTAAATCGCCAGGCAGTCCCCCAATTGGTTAGGGAGTTTTCCGTGCTCTGAGTTGAGCGAAGCAGGTTCCTGATGAGTACTTGAAATCTGCTCATTGACCATGTATGATACCAGCTACTTTAAACCTGATGGAACTTAAGACTACATTCTCTGAATACCTTGAAAAGGCTCTGAGTGTAAGAGATGTAGAGCATTCAAGAAAATCAGATTATAACGAGTTACCCAATGCCCTGGCTGGTGAATTCGCTTCATACCTCAGCTCGGAGCTCCCATTCTCGACAAAGCGTGTATTGGCTCAGGTTTGCACGATTTTTGCAACCGAGTAAATCGCCAGGCAGTGCCTCAATTGGTTAGTGAGTTTTCCGAGCTCTGAGTTGAGCTAAACAGGTTCCTGAAGAGTACTTGATATCTGCTCATTGACCATGTATGATACCAGCTACTCTAAACCTGATGAAACTTAAGACTATATTCTGTGAATACCTAGAAAAGGCTCTGAGAGATGTAGAGCATTCAAGAAAATCAGATAATAACGAGCTACCACACAACCCCAATGCTCTGGCTGGTGAATTCGCTTCATACCTCAGCTCGGAGCTCCCTCTCTAGACAAAGCGTGTATTGGCTCAGGTTTGCACGACTTTTGCAACCGAGTAAATCGTCAGGCAGTCCCTCAATTGGTTAGGGAGTTTTCCGGGCTCTGAGTTGAGCTAAGCAGGTTCCTGATGAGTACTTGATATCTGCTCATTGAGGAGTTCAGGAAGACCGCTGGGATTTCTGAGAACAATGCTCCGCTTGAGGATGTGTGCAATGAGTGATGGTTCACTTAACTGTCTTAGAAAAAAATATGAATTATTTTACCAATTTTCATCATTTTTTCTTGTTTTCATTTTTTTTTTTTTTTTTTGTCGCCAACCCTTGTAACAGTTTTAGGATTATACATGTAGCCACCCCCCAGATAGTCTAGACCTAACCCGAGTAGGGATCTCCATGCCAAGCACCCTGGAAGAAGAGTAGTGAGGACCCTGGGTTCTCCCTAGATACTTCTTCAATCGTCAGTCGGGTTCAGGACGAGCCAGTGAACTGACCGCAAGGGGAGTTTGACGGTCTAGAGCTATGTAATCGATTTATAATCCGTTTTGAACCAAGTTATTGTAGAATACAGTTGTTTCTTTATACGCGAGTGATTTATGATCTTGACAACCAAATGGAAGAAGAGGAAATACTGGAGAATGGAATAAGAGGTATCCCATCTCCATCATACAAATTAAATTTTTTTTGGCTTTACCAGCCGAATATTTCATACTTTATGGCCGCAACACGTAAAACGTGACAGCAAATCAACATAATGTTTAAACAGCCGTTTTTTAATGCAGTTCACTCGAATACATTTATTGTTAGAAAATATTAAGAGAAAATGTAATACACCTAGTTTTTGAAAAAAAAAAAATTTTTTGAATGGAAAATCTTGAATTCGAAATAGGAAATAATGATATGGATACCAACCAATGAACGTGCATCACGATGGCGACGGACATGATGAGATCGAAAAGGATGTTGGGGTACATGACGCCGAGAGGAACGACAGGCATGAGGGCGATGGAAAGGAGCCTCTCCAGAGTCCAGATCTTTGAGTGGTCATGCTGATCAGGGACTCCACTTGCCCGGACGGCAGAGGTCGTGCTGAAGCTCTGCACCTTGCTTAGGAGTCCCAGAGGTGTGGCCTGCAAAATTGAACAATCCCCTAACATTGTTACTTAAAGACTGGTAATATTACATAATTTGAAATTTCATTTTGCTGAATCGGTGGCGACTCTTCAAGAAGTATACAACTGTTGAAGGGACTACCTGGCTCGTAACTACCAAATGTCTACAATTGTGACTATTTTTCAGTCGAAGTTTACCTACGAGTATATCTCGGAAAAACCGTATCGCTACCAGTCATTGGTTCTTGCAGGTTATAGACTGACAGGAGATCTCACAATTTTGAAACCAACTCCAGACCTTTTAACGATTCTTTAAAAGATGAAGCCTTTGCAATAATTTTAGGTTAGTATGAAAAAATTCGACGTTTTTCGTGCTTAAATTAACCACAATTTTTTTTCTTATTTAAAATATTGAGGATATCTTGACAGTGCCTACTTTTCTTAAAATTTGCTAAAATGTAGGGTTAATTTTCCATTTTACACCTTGAAAAAAACTAATACCGATTAGTCTCAGCTTATTCATTATTACATATAAGCTGAGAGAAACTCTTGTGGAAATTAAGTTACCTAACAAATGTTTTGTGGTAGAGATTGGACCAAACAATCTATAGTTTACCTTCAAAGTGGAGGCCAGAAGTCGGCTTTGGTTCGGAGTCGGTTCGTCGATCCTGAGGTTAGCGAGTGATGAAAGAGGTCGAGCTTTGCCAAGCAGCGAAATTTGGTAGGAGGCAGATGCTGAAACAAATCGCTTGATAAGTCATTCATGATTTCATGCCAAATCCTTCACAACTTGGGAAATGTAGACTTTTCTTTAATGTTTCTGTAAGCAGAGTTTTCACCCCACAGGAAGTTCGTTCGGAATGTCTTGTTCGTTTCGGTGTGATGTCTCCATCAAGTGGATATCTCAGGAAACGGCTTCATTCGTTCATTCATTATAGTTGATAGATTTTACAGCCAAAAACGTCAGAAAATGTTTGGTTTAAGGGTCCCTGAATGGACACTCCAGTTTCCTGCACACAAAATACCCTACTTTGACGTTTTTAGAGCAATTTTTTTGGAATTCGTTTTAGGTCGATTAACATAGAAATTATCAACATGGAACATGGAAAATCGGAAAGCACTTTCTGTCATTTACCTGAGGGACCACCTCCTTACGTAATCGACATTCGAAGAGTAATGTTCGGATATTTAACACGCCAAGTTTTTGGGATGATCCAGAGAAAACTGCAAATAGGTCAGTAGACCATCACCATAACAAAAAGAACAAAACATGAAGAACGAAGCTGTACCCCAAGGTGAGTAAGTAGGTAGGTATGAGTCCCCTCCCTGAATTCACATACCTATATTTTTCTTTTTTGAATAGGTAGGTCCTATTATGTGTCAAATGAATCAATGTTTCGAGGAAGAAAGGGTACCTATACCTAAATCGACAAGCTGTTTTCCTCAGCGATTTCATGAAAAAAAAGGATTGTAGAGGTACTTGGTGCCCTAAAACCAAACGAAAATACTTCAGCTTTCTGAAATAAATTCCAATCGAAAATAGGTGAATAGGTAAGTACACATTTCTTAGTTCAATTGACTTCGAAGTCAAGTATTTCGCAATCAAACCAGTGAAAGTAGGGTTCGGAAATTACCTCAAAATTGAACCCACTGACCTACACAAAATAGGTTTTGTAATCCCGGTACACCCACATACCTCATATAAATATAAGATTTCTGTAACTTATCACTCACCTCTGCAAATATTCAACGAAGTTCTTAGAAGACAGGCCATTATTGTGATCGAATAATCTCTTCTGCCCGGACAAATTAGACCTTCCTCAAAATTTTTTCACAAATTTTTCAAAATTAGATCAGAAAATCAGAGCTCACCTTCTTTTTGGGTTTAACCTTTGTTGGCTAGTCAGAAAAATGGAAGTAAGAAGATGGAAGAAGCTAACGATGGAGGTAGAATTCGAATTTTTTAGCAGATGGAACATGGAAGTAAACCATCCATCTACATCCATCCATATACCAGTACCTACTTCTTGCAAAGAAAGTGGGGTCGGA
The DNA here is from genome assembly GCA_009739505.2 of Apolygus lucorum. NCBI lineage: Eukaryota > Metazoa > Arthropoda > Insecta > Hemiptera > Miridae > Apolygus > Apolygus lucorum. The sequence continues at coordinate 38,553,546 of CM019170.2, read as the reverse complement.
ATCTAGAAAGCTGGTTCTTGTGGGCGGGGCTTTATTTCAACTATTTTAGCGCAAAATTTCCTAACTGACTAGCAACTTATACCAAGGGTCGCTTCAATATGGAGCTTTAATTCAAACTTGTGTCCAAAGAGGACTAACCCCAAGGTTTTTAGACACTACAGCATGGATCTAGTATCTCTAGATCCCTAGTATCCCTAGCACTACAGCAACCCATTTCATTCCTCCAAGATCCAAGTCCACAAGCCTACATAAAAAAACGATTGTGATTCATATTCAAGGCGGGAATCCACCAGTGGTGATTCATGCCGAAGAGGTGGTCAACAGCGCAGTTTAGAGGGGGCGAAGCGACACCAGAGCGCTCTGTACTCCTTCGTTTTCAACTTGGTAACAGACAGTCCCTGGGCGCAGTACCGTTCGTTCGGTACCCGTGAAAAATATTCCGAAAAAAATGCCAAGTTTTGTTCATTGAAAAGCGGATTTTCCGGTTTCGAACCTGCGGCCGTTCCCCAGTTTGTATCTCGTACAAAACCCTACAAAATCCCCTCCCACAACATGTGATTACGGTCGTAAGTGCTTCGGAAAAACGGCAATAAAATACGTGCAAGTGATCCCGTTTCTAATCATTTTACTCGGATCCGCGAGTGTTTGTTTGATGGCTGCCATATTTTGTCATTTGTCGCTATTTTAAAACCACGATGTGTTGACTCGTTTGATGGAGTGTGACAGTGATTATAGTTATTGAAATAATGTCAGCTTGGTACTTCCTGCTTGGATTTGCAGCAATCTTCGATCTCTCGGCTGGCCACCCCATTGACCCCCGTGGTAAGAGACTTCCGTATTCCGTTGTTGGGTATTTGTTACAATTTACTATTTAGATGAACTAGTGATTATTACTAGTTGAGGTTTATTGTGCGATATTTATTGATTCCTTCGGATCAATCCTTTCTGAGGTGAATTTTCTTCGATCTAAGAATCCTTATGCCTATCATACCAGCTGTGGGTGCACCACCCCTCCTCCTTTCTTTCTCTCTTGTCACCAAGTTGTTTATAAATACATTGAATGATTAATCGAGAATAAGTAATTGTTTAGGTAGGAAATATACCTAGATTATAGCTGTTAACACTGGATAAGTGGAACGTAGAAGACAAACAAGTCGGACATTGCAAGTCCTAAATGTTCTGCTATTTGCCTTCGTTTTATCAACTCAAAGCCTCATGAAACCATCAACATGGTTGCGGAATCATAGAATTTCAAAAATCTTTTTCCGAAGTCATAATTATTGTATTGTATAGGTTTGTATATGACGTATTTTTATTACTCCAAACGATAACTTGAACAATTATTATGCAAAAAGTTCAAATCTGTGCCAAAATGTTCGTCATTATTGAAAAGATTCCCCAGAATGGGACAAGACTCGAAACGTGTTTCTAGGTTTTTTTGTGGGCCATAATAGTTAATATAAGTAGACTTAAATGACTCCGGGGGACTAACTACAGGGGGATGGAGTCTCTTTCCCTCTGATTTCGTTCAAAAATTCACATTTTACGAGTTTAAACTCGAATTCCGTCAAAAACTGCTCTGAAATAGAATTTTAATAGACCGATAAGAAAAACGTCGATCGCATTTCGGTCAACGGAGATTAAGCCTCTTTTGCGATTCACACTCGTGTTTCTGATTTATCGTACGTCCAACCCATAAATTCTTGTAGGGAGCGAACGGTTTGTCCTACAGGGCTCCGCCTGGTCTCAAAAAATTCTAAAAATTCTATACAATCTTAAATTGAAGGAAAAACAATACATTTATATCAAAGTTTTTGAGTTAGGGCGTTTTCAAAATTTCAAAATTTATTTTTCAACCCTTAATTAAAGTGACCTACATCAACCAAAATCTTCGGGCACAACTAGACTCCAAATGGAGCCTACATACCAAATTTCATCAAATCGGTCAATGCTGAGTGGGGAAAGTGCCGCGTACGGCGGACGGACGGCCAAATTTTTATTCGATTTTTGGATTCTACATACCTTGAAACGTAAACCAACAAATTTTGAGGGGGTGTTAAAAAATGTGTTTTCTTGTCGATTCCAAAGGTTCATTATTGAAAATAAACGTCTGCCAAGTGGGTGTGGCACATAGCTTCCTCGTATCCATAACCCGATTATGTAGATGATCCGATGCATAGTACCTAGTTAATCTCAAAACACCAATCTCTAAGTACCTTCCACTACCCTCATAGGGGACCATCTACGCGCTAATCTGGACAATCCTAGAAAATTTCATCAAATTCGGATGAAAAATTAAGTGAGTAGATGTCGAATTTCAATTTCATTGAAATCGGATGGGAAATGAGCAAGTTATGGCCGTTACAAGGAATTCACGTTTGCGCATGCGCAGTCGCTTCTATCAGTCCGAGGATGATGATTTACATTGGGGACCGTCTACACACCAACCCGCACAATCCCTGAAAATTTCATAGAAATCGGACAATAACTTCGTATAGTTATGCGCGTTACAAGGTATTTCATGACAGACAGACAGACACGGAACCAAAATTGTTCAGAAAGGTCTAAAACGCAAAACGCAAGTGAAAATTTTGATTTTGGAGAACTTTTTTTTTCGTCCTTGAAAAGTGAAAACAAAGCTTCCGCTACCTTGGTAGACTCGGAAGCAATAAACCAAAATGAAGGGCAATCAAACTCTCTTTCCATCGGTACCCTCATAGTATCTGTGTTTATCTGGTAAATTGAGTGTAAATCTGGGAGTTATGACCATTTTAGTGACATGAGACCTACAATACGAAAAAATCGTCAAGTGTAAAAATGTCGTATTTGTACCTACTGGAGTAAATCAACGACGGACGGTAGACCTTCGGTTCTACAGTTAGATCATTTAATAATGATTATGCAAATTTTTTCACCATACAATTCTTTAAATTATTTTATTTTGCGACAAATGTTCATAAATATGACATTTTTGTTAGAATGAACTTGGTAACGCTTTCTCGAGTCGTGACCTGACGATTGGTAGCGAACGTGAGATATCACCGTGACGGTTGGAAAAATAATGGAAACCTCCTGTTAATCATTAATGAATGTTAAAACGTTGCAGGACAAAAGTTGTTGCAAAGTAGTTGCTGAATTGATCCCTGAAGTTCGTAATCCTCGTACCGAAAACCCTGTATTATTGAGATCCTGTACTTCATTCTTTATTAGATTTTGTTGTTCTGCGATATTTTATTCACACCTATACCTACCTAACTACACAATATCAGAGAATAAAAACGTGGCCAAGACCGTGCTTGTACGCTCCTTGATAAAGTCGTGATGATTTTTACCTTGAAGAGTATTTCAAGAAGCTCTCTTCTATTGGATCCTCCAACCATTTTGCATAGATTCCGAGTTCCACTGATCCCACATCGCGATTCATTATCTATTGACCTAAATAGTTTCTAATCACTTACTGATGTCACTACTAAAAATATTCTGAATCAAGAATGAATAAAAAAGCTTTCCAAATTTAGTTGAATATTTTCTTACAATATTGTGATGGTGTTACCTTGAAATACCTTCTATCTCGAGAAATTGAACGTGAAGGAAAAATCCCCTCTGCAGGCGCACATTCTGCTGTTAGTTCGATGGTGATAAAACCAACCCTGAATTTCTCAAAAACGGACCTCGATATGACCCAAAATAATTCGGAAGCTCTGAAATGCGGTTGACAATTCTGTATTTGAAGAATCCAAATATCTTTGATCTATTGTACGAGTACAAGTAGTAGTTAGAGCCCTAAAATCTAGTTGGTAGGTACCTGCTCACACTAGTGGGATCCCCAGCTCTATTTCTCTGCGTGCGAACATCCATATATCCTGAGAGCCCTTGACACGTTTCTTTTCCATCCACCCGAAAATAGCTTCTCATGCCGTTGGGTAATACAACACTCGAGTTCATCGATCTCTTATTGAGTATTTTACTACGAGAAGATTGAAGCGAGTCTTCACCGTATCGACTCCATCACACCTCCATTAACATTTTCATCTTTTCAATTTCCTCCACGTATTTCCAAGTTCTCAAGTGGAGTGGAGTGATTCAACGTGAAATCATGTGTGTCGGTTTCAGGGCAGGTTCCTCCGATGTGGGAGGGGATTATATGTATTGTTGTATGGTATGACCATTTTCAAATGGAGAAACGAGTTGGAATCTGTTTTAGGGAATTTTCTAAGAAAGTGAAGCTATTGCAATGGACTTCACCATTTTAAGGATGGACTTGAACAATTTTAAGCGGATATAATCATAGTCGTGGTGATACTAACCTCCTGAAGATTTGAAGTGCAAACTACTAGTCCGGCTGGATCAAAATACATTTGAATACTCAACTCAAAACCGTCAAAAACCTTGATCGGTCATATTTCACATTAACCATCGATATGCTGTATTAACAGCCGAGTTGGTACTCTATGAGTTCGTGGAGACGAGTTGAACATGAATATGACTACTAAATGTTTGAAACATACGCCGTGCATGCGGTAGTGGTAAAATAGGTGTACTGAAAAACAAATCATCAACTAACGGCATCCTATGAGTTTGGGGTGACGAGGGGAGTATTTTTTGAGGTTTTCGAAGTCAAAAATTGAAAACTTGAAAATTCATCATTCATTTATCCTGCTCGAATGGTATTTTTTGAGAGTAGTATAGCACTATGAATTGAATAATGGCTTTCAATATCGTCGGCTTACAAGAGAAACTCACTAAGTCAAATATTATAGTTTTGAGAAAATCAAATTTGAAAAATTCAGTTTGTGGTGAGAGCCGTTTTGCTAGGGAGAAATTGGATTAGAGGGTTGAAATTTGGTGTGCAGCTGCTTCATGATGTCCAGTTACTTCCATGTGAACCCCATGTGGTTAGCGCATTCACATCTAACTTAAGGCTAAATGTCACGATGTTTAGTGTGATTCTGAAATTAGAGATGGCAGCACCATCGGGGCCAAATTTCGTTTACTCCTCAGTTGAGAACGGATCGAGATATTTTAATTCCGCAAACGGATTTCTTTTTCAAGATCACCGTGGAATTCCGGGTAATTGGTTTAGAAAGTGTGCAAAAATTTTTTGCACACAGTTCCAACAAAAATTTGTTCAAATTTCGAACATTTTCAAAAAGTGGCCTTATAGCCACTTGCAGAACCTTCATCAGAATACGAATCCGTTTGCAGAATTTTTCTAACTTGATCATAGCCGTCGGATTCGCGTTTTTACGATTTGGAGTGGGGCGAGGGGGGTGACCATGGGCTGGGGGGGGCGAGGGGGCGGCGGCGGCGGCGGCGTTCTAACGCCCGCCACCCGCGCGACCTTCACCTTCTCTCCGACATTCATGTTTTGATAGTTTGCACCCTTCCATCACTATTCTTTTTTCCTGGCCACCTTATAGGTACAATCAACCTTCCCATTTCCAACTTCTCTTCCTTGAGGTTGAACGAATGTGGTGAAATTGCCATAAAAAGCAAGATTCTCATTTAATTAACTTATGAGCAAGATTCTATTTTAATTTGATACTGATAATGGTTTGCACTACTAGATAGTTGGTTCTGAAATTGTGGTAATTTTAGTTCATTGTACATGGAGTAGGTAGGTACCTATTTGTTCAAATTTCAATGTACCTAGTTGCAAAAGTGATCTAACATCATTCTCGTCTCGGCCGTTTATTAGTTGAACTAGCAATAGAAGGTTTATCGGGGCATATTTCTCCCAAATTCCCTCTTAATTATTCTAGGAGTTACACTATTAATTTTCCTTGTTTTCAAAAGTCATTCGTGATTTTATGTAAATATAACGCCTAACAATACTGAAAGTGTTTGCATTTTGAGGTACCTACTACCTACTAAATTACAAACATGACTGTCCAAAATTACCATTAGTACAATGTAATAATACCCTAGAACTAGGGATAGTGCTGTGGTCTTACAAGATAATTTTCTTACAGATGGCAACTCTAATTTTTTTACCTTTTCGGATTACTCGAAAAGTTCAAGGTCG